>JANAVB010010598.1:2462402-2999498 GCA_029216955.1 Iris pallida | reverse complement strand
ATATATATATATATATATATATATATATATATATATAAATTGGAGAGATATAACAGCCTTCTCCCAAACCCTAGCCGTCTACTCCTCCTTCCCCTTACGAAGGAACCTGTGTAGGACTAAGAGGAGTTCCAGTTGATCGAGAAGTAGTCCCAATTCGACGTCGACACCCAGAGGTAATCTTGCTTGGTTTGAACTTGTATTTCTTTCATTAATAGAATCCAGGATCGATTGCTAGGTATTCGATGAAAATCCTACAAGAAGTTATATGGGATGATCGTGTGGGGTGTAGTTGACAGGCATACTGCTTTGGTATGTCAGCAATAGGAGTATTTGGTATCATGGTTTGAGGAGGGATGAAGTCTGATCATGGGATGGATCCCTGGGTATCAAAATCCTTGTATCAGACTAACCCAGATCAATTACACTACATCTGCTATATATACATCACTGCTTTTGGTTACAAATACACCTTCACCTCTGCATCCTTTATACGACACACTGCTGTGGACACTTGGACACTTACAATCATGTAGGGGCTCAGGTTCATGTTGCTGCCCTGTCACATGCTCTGTTCTGTCCAGGGTGTGTATAGACATTGAGCTCTGCGAACAAATTCACAAATTGACTATGTGAGGGTCTTGTGATCCCACAATCAGGTATCCTACCATTTTGAGTTCAGAAACTTGGAGAGTATTAGTGTTTACCATTCCCATTGCTTGTTTACTGATACTGTAATATTTCAGTCATTTACTCTATTATTTCTGTACAATAGAGGCCTTGCCATGTGAGGTTACTAGTATGTCCAATTGCATCTGTCCATAAGTCATTCACTGCATCATTCATTATATGCCCAATGCATTCTCTGTATGTGCAATTTATTCTGATTCTTAGGTAACACCTCCATTCACTTAGTATTGGTCATCTACATGAACGTATATTCACATCCTGGTCCATCCATTACCTACAACCAAACTGGTATTAGACTGTATACCTTCCCATGCCTGCATCATTCACTGATACGTCAGGTATCAGAGCATACCACAATGCACTACACCCCACAACATAGCACATTGTATATCCTCCACTTGATCACTGCATCATCATCCTCATTAAACCATCTGATACCTCATCTTGGGTCCAGCCATTACCATTCAAGTGTCACTCCATTTCTCATTTGTTCAGTCCAAGGGTGTTTCCTTAGTATCAGTCCCCATTTACAATAGTTCAATCCTTTGATGATTGTAGATCAGTCCATTTCCTTAATTCAGTCGACTATGTAGTGGTAATATAGGATGGTAAGGATTTTTCAGTCCTTGTCATGACTTGGTATCAGCATACAATCGGTCGACTGCATCTTACATGTCATGTCCTACATATCCCATTGGTTTAGTCCTTCTTAGCTTGGCATATAGGGCTCTATTCACTGTTAGATATTCAGCCCCTCCTTGGCATACATCTCAGTTCAGCCCATGGACCCCCCTTGTATCAGTTAATGAGACATGGGATGGCTCGAGTTACATTTTCACTTGAGCAGTTGACTGATACTTTAAGTATCAGTCCTTATCTTAACATTGTCCATTTCCTTGATACCAAGGAAATCTCCTTGCATTCTTGATGTACCAGTCTCTGCATATGGCCTATATTCAGATCTTATATGCTCAGTCCATTAGTAGATGTTTAGCCTATGTCTTTGGTCAATTCTTTCATTAGTCCAGCCATTTTGGTCATGTATATTGTATCAAACCCTCACCCATGTATTGTCCATCCCTAACTCATTACCTGTCCTTGTGTCTTTATATATCAGTCCACTGGCAATTCATTAGCAGTCCCTTCATTACTTCAGTCTTAGCCCTTCAAGTCAGTCAATTGTGATGTGAAACTGCAACCTCTTCCTTCTGCTATCATTTCCTTGAGAGTTAAACAATTATATGTAACAGTATCTGCGTTGTGCTCAATGAATTTTAGAGGAACCTCACATTGTACTCAGGATGTAACTTGTATCTGATCACTTTCCGACGAATTTGCTTGATCATATTTCAAATTGATCTTCGTTCTGTTACTTCCAATCAGTAGCAGTTACTTATGTGAAGCAATTGATTCTGAAATGTTCGTATGTTTTTATTGGTCATTCTCTGTTCTCATGCATTACTGTTATCCATCCTTTAAAACAAGAAAAGTGCAGTTATTTAATCACCAGACTCTCATACGTCCTAGTTGTGACAACAAATGCATTATTTTTCGTGGGCATTTTGTCTTTACTATCTTCTGCGTAATTTTTCCTGATATTGACTATCATACTATGTTAGGTTCAAGACGATGTGTAAATGTGAATTGCTCCGACCAGTCTGCATATAGACATGTGGACAGACTTTGAATCTTGATAGTAAACCCTGTTACCCATTATTTCTCCTAGGCAGCCCTAGGTTGTTTATTGGTAAACTGCGAAATTCACCCAGGATTGGAACAATTCTTTAGCAATCATGCTAAACCCTCATTCACCATACCTGGTTCAAGTCCCCATCTTTGTATGAATGTTAGGCACGACTAGGAAGCATCTGTCATATGGAAAAGAGTATATTGAAGGCTAGGTTGGGTCTAGAGAGGGGAAAGGAGGTGAGGAAATAGTTACTATATTTCCATACAAGTGAATATAGGTAAAATTAACACCACCAACTCATATAAACCAAGATGGGTAGAATTGACCTAGAGTCTTAATAACCAATAGATAGGCTCATTTGTACTCTCTAAACTGTATATTGATTTTATTAATTATTAAACAGGCTACTTGGACTTGATACGGATTTTGACCCGTGCCGGCAGCTCAGGAATTAAGGCAAGTATACCTTGCCTTTCTACACAACTTTATTTACGTGCACTATTTTTTATTATCATCCAGTATTTTTCATATTGTTGCCATGTACCTTTCATATCCTGTTTATATACTTGTATCATTGCTATATAGACAGTGTACACAGTTAGCTTTCTATCTTATTGGACATATTCATTGAGCCTTGATTGAGTCGTGTCGTGAGTCATGAACCGAACTGTTTTTCCCTCCGTGTCTTGAACCTTGAAGCTAACCTGCGAGTCCATACTAGGGGCAAGGGTTAGTAGTTATCCGTGTCTTAAGCTAAGCTGCGAGTCCACCTTAGGGACGAGGGTTAGTAGTTATTAGTCCACACCTGCGAGTCCACACTAGGGACGAGGGTGATGCTAGCCTGCGAGTCCACACTAGGGACGAGGGTTAGTAGTAGATGCTAGCCTGCGAGTCCACACTAGGGACGAGGGTGATGCTAATTTGTGAGTCTACACTAGGGACGAGGATTAGTAGTTCAAACCTGCAAGTCCACACTAGGGACGAGGGTTTGAGTATTCGATTTGGTTATCCGTCTTGACATGAGTTCTCTAGTCCTTTTTCGGCAGTTCATCTATGTGTAGACAGTGTATAGATTCGTGCTTTATTCATTGCTCAGTTTTACTTGTTTATTCTGTATCTTTCTCCATGCATAATAAACTGTTAGAAAGGCTCATTTTTATGTATCTTGCTAGTCCTCTGAGGACCTGATGATCTCTTCAGGTTAGCCGAGTTTGAGTTAGGAGCAGATTAGAGGGTTGAGCCAGCATCAGATCGCATTGCTTGCACTTGAGGTGGTCTAGATTAGCAGTTTTTATTCAGTTAGTTACTCCATGTATTCTTCTATTTTTTTCGTCTATTGGTAGTGGATTTGTGTCCACCGGACGTGACAGTGATTCTTGATATTCAGTTTATTCATTATTATTCAGTTCATGTCTTTTCATTGATCTTGACTGTGACATGATTATTCTTGTGGATGAGATATAGTTTTTCCGTAATTCTAGATTGCCGTGACTTGAGTATAAACAGCGTACTATCGCCGACACTGCAGCGTAGGCAGGGCTTGGACACGTTTCGTATCCGAAAAGCGGGTGCGGGTCGTGACAAGTTTTTTTGGTGGCCCATGCAGGTCTACGTTAATCACTTCGGTTACATCACTGTGCCGTCGTGAGCCTGCGAATAGGATTAGACACTTAGGATCTCATCCACATGTCTTGACTCATTACTGTTCTCAAATCCTTGATTTTATTGAATCCTTGATTTGCATCTTGCTTGAAAATCTCTTCAACGGCTAAAATATTTTCTTTGATTAGCAGTTAAGATGGACTCTCAAGACAGGAACAATGATGCACTGAACACTCCACCGGCTACAGGAGGCTTTTTCACGTACATGACTCCACCGACACAAGAAGGCCAACTCACTCACGTGAGTAATCAACCGCAATTCTCGAGATTTCGCAGAGGCGATATTCCACCACCTCCACAGTTTCCTCCGCAGACTCCACCACCAGCACCCGGTCTTCCACCAGTATCTGTTCCACCACCAGCACAAGCCCCGCATCCCACACCAGTGATGTATCCAGCTTTTTCCATGCACCCACCGCCGACGATGTATCCAGCCTCGACGATGTATCCAGCACAGATTCTGCCTTCGCCACCAGCACTGGACAATGTCACACTCCTCGGGATCATCCAGCAGCAGGCCAACATGTTTCGCGACACTTTGAGAGAGGTTCTTCAGATTCGAGATGCTCCGCGACCGCGTTCGGGAAATCCTAAGCACTTCATGGACTTTAGGCCCATGCCGTTCCATGGGACAGAGGGGATCATCTACGCTGATGAATGGCTGGAAAACATGGAGAGGTATCTGAAGATGGCCCGAGTCCCAGAAGATCTGACAATCGAGTCAGTCAGTGGACAGCTCTTCGATATCGTACGGACGTGGTACCAAGGTGAACCCCGATTTTCTGCTCCAGACGTGACTTGGGAGGAGTTCAAGCGACTGTTCAAGAGGAAATTCTATCCATACGTAGCACGAGAGGCGTTGGTGAGTCAGTTCGAGCATCTAGAGCAAGGCAACCAACTGTCGACGAGTACACATTGGAGTTTTCACGCCTCAGCCGCTTCGCGGAGAACTTGGTCAGTAGCCCTGAAGACAAGGCACGACGATTCAAAAAAGGACTATCTCACGAGATTCGTCTAGCCATCCTCACCAGTCGAGCCACCACTTACGAGGAGATTCTAGAAGTCGTCTAAGCTGTAGAAGAAGAACTGAGTCACAAGCCGAAGAGGAATCGAGATGCACTTGGAAGAGGCAGCAACCAATCAGCACCGACAAAACGTCCCAACCTTTCAGGGAAGACACCAGCGCAACAGCATCAACAACAACCACAAGCAGCCCCACGCCAAGTCCATGACATTCCATCTGTCAGCATTGCTCGAAGAAAGGCTACACTCAAGAAAATTGTCGCAGCAGATTAGGGTTGTGTTAGAATTGTGGATCCAACCAACACTTGTCTCGCAATTGTCCGAAGAAGAATGCAAGTGCCCCCGCCACTACCAACCGCAGGAGGAGGGCGATCCTTTGCCCTGATCGCAGAAGATGCGGAGACACCACAAGGAGCAGCTGGCGAAAACTTTCAGTAGAAATTTGCAGTAGTAGTATAGATAGATCTATGTTTTAAATTGAATTATTTAAATTGAATTTCTTTACAGCAGGTTGTACTAGACTATTCACTCGAGTAGATCATGGCTCCTTAAATTTCGAGGACGAAATTTGTTTAAGGGGGGTAGAGTTGTCAACCCCTTGACCAAATTTTTTCTCCCAATTTTTTTTATTATTTATCATTTTCTTTATTGTCCAATATATAATTTTCATGATATGTATATATACATATAGTGTATTACCTAATATATCAACAAAAGGGACCTAGGAGCAAATAGAGTATTTACAGGGGCTTTAGTGCAATCTTTCCTTATTTAAATTTTCCTCCTACTGGCAGATTGAGAACCCAGCCATCTAGGGATAGCAGCAAATCGTTTTAAACAGAGTTCTCAAATCCATTAGGAATTCGAGAAGATGTCCAACTCTATCATATATATATATATAATTGGAGAGATATAGCAGCCTTCTCCCAAACCCTAGCCGCCTACTCCTCCTTCTCCTTACGAAGGAACCTGTGTAGGACTACAGAGGAGTTCCAGTTTATCGAGAAGTAGTCCCAAATTCGACGTCGACACCCAGAGGTAATCTTGCTTTGGTTTGAACTTGTATTTCTGTCATTAATAGAATCCAGGATCGGATTGATAGGTATTAGATGAAAATCCTAGAAGAAGTTATATGGGATGATCATGTGGGGTGTCAGTTAACAGGCATACTGCTTTGGTATGTCAGCAATAGGAGTATTTGGTATCATGGTTTGAGGAGGGGATGAAGTCTGATCATGGGATGGATCCCTGGGTATCAAAATCCTTGTATCAGACTTAACCCAGATTAATTACACTACATCTGCTATATATACATCACTGCTTTTGGTTACAAACACACCTTCACCTCTGCATCCTTTATACGACACACTGCTGTGGACACTTGGACACTTGCAATCATGTAGGGGCTCAGGTTCATGTTGCTGCCCCTATCACATGCTCTGTTCTATCAGGGTGTGTGTAGACATTGAGCTCTGCGAACAAATTCACAAATTGACTATGTGAGGGTCTTGTGATCCCACAATCAGGTATCCTACCATTCTGAGTTCAGAAACTTGGAGAGTATTAGTTTTTACCATTCCTATTGCTTTTTTACTGATACTGTAATGTATCAGTCATTCAATCCATTATTTCTGTACAATAGAGGCCTTGCTATGTGAGGTTACTGGTATGTCCAATTGCATCTGTCCATAAGTCATTCACTGCATCATTCATTATATGCCCAATGCATTCTCTGTATGTGCAGTTCATTCTGATTCTTAGGTAACCCCTCCATTCACTTAGTATTGGTCATCTATATGAACGTATATTCAGATCCTGGTCCGTCCATTACCTACAACCAAAATGGTATTAGACCGTATACCTTCCCATGCCTGCTTCATTCACTGATACGTCAGGTATCAGAACATACCACAATGCACTACACCCCACAACATAGCACATTGTATATCCTCTACTTGATCACTGTATCGTCATCCTCATTAAACCATCTGATACCTCATCTTGGGTCCAGCCATTACCCTTCAAGTGCCACTCCATTTCTTATTTGTTCAGTCCAAGGGTGTTTCCTTATTATAAGTCCCCATTTACAACAGTTCAATCCTTTGATGATTGTAGATCAGTCCATTTCCTTAATTCAGTCGACTGTGTAGTGGTAATATAGGATGGTAAGGATTTTTCAGTCCTTGTCATGACTTGGTATCAGTATACAATCGATCGACTGCATCTTACATGTCATGTCCTGCATATCCCATTGGTTTAGTCCTTCTTAGCTTGGCATATAGGGCTCTGTTCACTGTTAGATATTCAGCCCCTCCTTGGCATACATCTCAGTTCAGTCCATGGACCCCCCTTGTATCAGTTAATGAGACATGGGATGGTTCGAGTTACATTTTCACTTGAGCAGTTGACTGACACTTTAAGTATCAGTCCTTATCTTAACATTGTCCATTTCCTTGATACCAAGGAAATCTCCTTGCATTCTTGATATACCAGTCTCTGCATATGGCCTATATTCAGATCTTATATGCTCAGTCCATTAGTAGATGTTTAGCCTATGTCTTTGTTCAGTCCTTTCATTAGTCCAGCCATTTTGGTCATGTATATTGTATCAAACCCTCACCCATGTATTGTCCATCCCTAACTCATTACCTGTCCTTGTGTCTTTATATATCAGTCCACTGGCAATTCATTAGCAGTCCCTTCATTACTTCAGTCTTAGCCCTTCAAGTCAGTCAATTGTGACGTGAAACTGCAACCTCTTTCTTCTGCTATCATTTCCTTGAGATTTAAACAATTATATGTAACAGTATCTGCGTTGTGCTCAATGAATTTTAGAGGAACCTCACATTGTACTCAGGATGTAACTTGTATCTGATCACTTCCCGGCGAATTTGCTTGATCACATTTCAAATTGATCTTCGTTCTGTTACTTCCAATCAGTAACAGTTACTTATGTGAAGCAATTGATTCTGAAATGTTCGTATGTTTTTATTGGTCATTCTCTGTTCTCATGCATTACTGTTATCCTTCCTTTAAAACAAGAAAAGTGCAGTTGTTTAATCACCAGACTCTCATACGTCCTAGTTGTGACAACAAATGCATTATTATTCCTGGGCATTTTGTCTTTACTATATTCTGCGTAATTTTTCCTGATATTGACTATCATGCTATGTTAGGTTCAAGACGATGTGTAAATGTGAATTGCTCCGACCAGTCTGCATATAGACATGTGGACAGACTTTGAATCTTTATAGTAAACCCTGTTACCCATTATTTCTCCTAGGCAGCCCTAGGTTGTTTATTGGTAAACTGTGTAATTCACCCAGGATTGGAACAATTCTTTAGCAAGCATGCTAAACCCTCATTCACCATACCTGGTTCCAGTCCCCATCTTTGTATGAATGTTAGGCACGACTAAGAAGCATCTGTCATATGGGAAAGAGTATGTTGAAGGCTAGGTTGGGTCTAGAGAGGGGAAAGGAGGTGAGAAAATAGTTACTATATTTCCATACAAGTGAATATAGGTAAAATTAACACCACCAACTCATATAAACCAAGATGGGTAGAATTGACCTAGAGTCTTAATAACCAATAGATAGGCTCATTTGTACTCTCTAAACTGTACATTGATTTTATTAATTATTAAACAGGCTACTTGGACTTGATACGGATTTTGACCCGTGCCGGCAGCTCAGGAATTAAGGCAAGTATACCTTGCCTTTCTACACAGCTTTATTTACTTGCACTATTTTTTATTATCATCCAGTTTTTCTCATATTATTGCCATGTACCTTTCATATCCTGTTTATATACTTGTATCATTGCTATATAGACAGTGTACACAGTTAGCTTTCTATCTTATTGGACGTATTCATTGAGCCTTGATTGAGTCGTGTCGTGAGTCATGAACCGAACTGTTTTTCCCTCCGTGTCTTGAACCTTGAAGCTAACCTGCGAGTCCATACTAGGGGCAAGGGTTAGTAGTTATCCGTGTCTTAAGCTAACCTGCGAGTCCACCTTAGGAATGAGGGTTAGTAGTTATTAGTCCACACCTGCGAGTCCATACTAGGGACAAGGGTGATGCTAGCCTGCGAGTCCACACTAGGGACGAGGGTTAGTAGTAGATGCTAGCCTGCGAGTCCACACTAGGGACGAGGGTTAGTAGTATAGGGTTTACGCCTGTGAGTCCACACTAGGGACGAGGGTGATGCTAATCTGCGAGTCCACACTAGGGATGAGGATTAGTAGTTTAAACCTGCGAGTCCATACTAGGGACGAGGGTTTGAGTATTCGATTTGGTTATCCGTCTTGACATGAGTTCTCTAGTCCTTGTTCGGCAGTTCATCTATGTGTAGACTGTGTATAGATTCGTGCTTTATTCATTGCTCAGTTTTACTTGTTTATTCTGTATCTTTCTCCATGCATAATAAACTGTTAGAAAGGCTCATTTTTATGTATCTTGCTAGTCCTCTAAGGACCTGATGATCTCTTCAGGTTAGCCGAGTTTGAGTTAGGAGCAGACTAGAGGGTTGAGCCAGCATCAGATCGCATCGCTTGCACTTGAGGTGGTCTAGATTAGCAGTTTTTATTCAGTTAGTTACTCCATGTATTCTTCTATTTTTTTCGTCTATTGGTAGTAGATTTGAGTCCACCGGACGTGACAGTGATTCTTGATATTCAGTTTATTCATTATTATTCAGTTCATGTCTTTTCATTGATCTTGACTGTGACATGATTATTCCTGTGGATGAGATATAGTTTTCTCGTGATTCTAGATTGCCGTCACTTGAGTATAAACAGCGTACTACCGTCGACACTGCGGCGTAGGCTGGGCTTGGACACGTTTCGTATCCGAAAAGCGGGTGCGGGTCGTGACAATAGATAAAAGTAAACATGGTCTAACTATAGATATCAGTCAGAATCTATGCTAAAACTCCGCTCTAACTCAGAAATCTGAGTTCAACTTAGAAATCTCGATTTCAACTAAAAATCACTTCACAAACAAACCCAACATAAATACCCAAACTAACTCGATACCCAAAACGCAAAATACACAACTAGAACTCGCGAAACTTAGAAAACACGAAGGTTTATATGTGTGTGACGTGCTCGAGTACTCACGGGGTCGAACCCGTATCCGTATCGTGTCTACAAAATGCGTATCGCACGGACACGTACGCGCCTGCACAGTATCAGCCGAATCAGTATAGACGCGAATACTCAACAAAATATCGTGAATTTTTAGGAGCACATGGGCAGAGGTTTCCCCCATTTGTCTATTAATTTTCACTTAAATCTGTGTCCTATGCGTCGAGTTACTACACTCAGACTGCAGAGGTTGTACGCACGCGCGTGCACGACCTCGTAGGCGCGTGTCAACGTCCGTAGCTCGCGACACGAGCCACGTCGTGCCACATGGTCAAGTCCCTGGGTAGATTAGGTCTAGGAATTAATGTCCATGCTCTTGGATCGAGTCATCGTCGTGTCGTCCTCGCGTACGAAGGCCGTGTCAGTGGCAATTTCTGGTTGATGTACAGTGTTGGCTGAACCGTGCACGTTGAATTTCTCCGCACATGCTCCACGAAACATCGTGAAATTTTAGGAGCACATGAGCAGAGGTTGCCCCTACGCGTCCATGAAATTTCACGTGAAACGGAGTCCTATGCGTCGAGTTATGACACTCGGACAGCAGGGCATATACGGGGCCGTGCACGGACCTCGTGCACGCGTGTCCGTGTCCGATCGAGATTTATCTTCACTAAAGTTATTTCAAATAATCACAGCAATAAATTTGTGAAAACAGAATCACAAAATACCAACTTTTAGTTCTAAGCGATATTTCGTCGAACACGTGTTCCAATGAACCGACACGTGTCCGATACGCCTATCAAACGAATACAAAAAACTAACAAACTTCATGCACAGATCTGGGGTACCTATATGGATGCATCTACGAAGAAAAATCAGGATTAACAAGTGTTTAGAGGGGTTTACCTATTGAGAGTCAATATCTCAATGAAACGAGCCTTCAAACGCGTCGATGTCGATTTCCTCCGGTCCAACGCCTCCGATCCCTCGCTAGTAAGTCTCCACCAGGTTCCTCTCCTCCCAACGATCACAACGCACTTTGTTTGGAAGGATTTGGATGAGAAACGAGAAAAATAGGCTATTTGGAGGTGAAGGCAATTTCTAGGGTTTTTGCAAATAGGTGGCTACTACTCATATGCACATGAAGAGGGGGGCTGCTGTTTGGGCGGCCAAGGGGTGTATCTACGGTTAGGTTAGGGTTTGGGATGGGCCACCATGCAACTAAAGTCCAAGGAAAGTCCAATAGCAAAATGGCCAAAAGCTATGTATTAAAATAGCCTAAAAATAAGTCAATTTGTTTGCTAATTAGGACTAATGCTCCAAATTAAAATCTAATTAGCCAAATAAGTTTCTAATCACATGGTTAGTCTTCTAATCAAGGTTATCTATGGTTAAACCATCTGCTACTACCAAAAAAATACTAATTAAGGACTAAACACCGTTCAATTTAATAATAAAATAATAAAATTTTAAATTATCACACAATTACTAAAATACCCTAATCCAGAAAAGTGGTGGTGACAATTATTTTTAAACTATCATTTAAAATTCAGGTAGATTCTGAATGGAAAAGCAAACATACACTTGTTTTTTTAATTTTTTTGAAAGTTAGCGACGCTTAGCGACTTTTACCGACGAATAGCGATGCCATTATACGTCGCTAACGTGTATCAAGACGTCACTAACCTGAAAAGAAAACATCGTAAATAGTCGCTAGATGTCACTAAGTTGCTGACATAGAAAACTCGACATGTCAGCGAAGTAGTCTAGTAACGTCGCAAAGGACGTCGCTATTCATGTATCTGGACGACGCTAGCCTGTGTCTGAGATGTCGCTAATGGTCGCCAGACGTCGCTAATATGGTGACATGGTAAACCTAAAATATCATATAGTACTTCACTAAACATCGCAGATTACGTCGCTAACCGCTGAACTGTCATCGACAAATAGCAACGAATATCTATGTCGCTAATTAGCAACGCCTCGTCGGCAAACGTCGCTAGCCACTAAAAAGCTAGTGACGTCATGGTGTCGCAAACATATGTCGAAATGGCGACGAACAGTAATGTATTCTGTGTTAGCGACCAGGTAATACGCGGCATGCAAAATTTGTCGCTAATTTTGTCGTTAAATGAAATCAGCGACATTTTTTTCCACATTTAGTGACGTCTTTTGGCGTCGCTAAAGTGACTTTTTTGGTAGTAATTTATTTCAGGGCTTGGACTTGTCGACACTATTACCAAGCGTTGAGAATTTATTATGATAATACAACAGCAGTCATCTTTTCTAAAAATGATAAATATTCTAAGGGTGCCAAGCACATGGACTTGAAACATTTATCGATTAAAGAAGTTCAGAAACAACGAATGTCCATAGAATATTTTAATAAAAAACTCATGATAGCTAATTTTCTTACTAAAGGACTACAACCAATGACCTTTTATGAACATGTTGAAAGAATGGGTCTTATGTGTAGTAAGAATTGAAAGCCACTATTTTGAACTTAGTGTCAACAACTCAATTCACGACACTACGTCACATGTCGAAGTACGTGTTTATGTTATAGCCAAATCTTAGCCTCAAACATTGTTTTGCAAATCGTGCACACACCGTACTTGACACATTTGTACCGTGCACACACTTTTTGACTGATTTATACCGTGCACACACTTTTTGACTGATTTGTACCGTGCACATACTTCGTGACTCAATATAAGGCATGCACGTTGATCGTCGCTATTATGCCAACTCATTTATATGAAAGGGGTCACTAGCATCACAAGCTATCCTGGATAATAGTCGAGCTTAGACGGTGTATGCCAACATGACAATTTTTTCTCCTCCTAGGCCAAAGTCGGTAACGTCTCTGTGTTACCGTTTGGGGAGTCGTTCCTTATACACAAGTTGTCCAATGACCATGCAAGACTCATCTCAACCTACCGTCCTACACAATCATTACTCATTCACAGTGTTTCCATACTTTTTCTTTCCTTTCAGCAGCACCAATTATATCAGAGACTGCCTTGACATGCTCCAATTGTTTCACGGACTGCTTCAGCATACCCCCATTGTTTCAGGGAGTACCTTTACGTGCTACAGTTTTGATAACGTTCCATTCTTGTTACCATACCTTTGACTCAACTCAGAAATGACTACTTGTTAGCCTCCTACATATTCAAGTTGAACCAAACGTGTTCTGTATCGTACCGCCAATCTAGTCGTGCTCTATATGACAAGCCTTTGAAACCGTAGAAATGTGGCAATGGAATCGTAAAATCGTGCCTACCATGTCAAGCAAATTTATAGTCTTTGTGTCAATATAAGAACTCTACTTTTGCCCAGTCATGGGATTGAAGTAAGTTGTTGAACCAAAAGATCAATTGCCAATTTAAAAACCCAGCATGACGTGCTTAGCTTAATATCAACTTTCTATATTTTTCATGTTCCACAAAATATGTCTCAGAGTAGGATTATTGTCTTATCTATGTGGGTTCGTGTCTTTTATTAGCAAACCTACTCAGTGCATTGAAAAGTTCTAGTTTATTAGTGTGAATTCCACGTAGAGACAAGTTCATCGAAGCCACCCACTTGAACGAGAAATTGTCTCGACCGAACGGGACTTCGAGCAAGCCATTGCATACCCAAATCCAAACGTCATTGTATTTTGATTCTTCCGATTGACCTGAGTGGAGTGGGGTACCACAGGTGGTGCCAGAGTTGTTAGGTGGAGCAATGACATTAGAGGTGGTGACAACGCACGTGGTCTCTGGATGGTCGAGCGACAGTTGCTGGCTCATTGTCCATGGATACGGTAGACGTGCGGCACTATGGTGGTTAGGGCACTGGTAGCAGGCGCGACTCGATATCGATCGCCGGGATCAAGGCCGACGAAGGGGTCAGAAAAGTAAGTGGGGACAAGGAGGAGATGCGACTGATGGCCGAAAATGACATGGGTAGTGGCGGTGTGTGTATTGTGATGGCGGTGGATGACGGGCACGGTGGAGGTGATATACGCTGTGGTTGGGGTCAATTGTCAGGGAGGAGGAGATGAGCGCTGGGTGTGCTCCGATGTCGGCGGTAGGAGCTGCCAGGAACAGGATGTCGGGTATAGGGAATGATGGCCGGACAGTGGTGGCTAGGGTTAGGATTTTTGTTGGAAAGATTGTGTCGGGTCCTGAGTCGGACACGGAGAGTGATAAATTGCGGTATGTCGGACACGACGAGAAAGTGTAACTGTAATTGAAAATATGGAAGGGGAATGGGTGGACACAGACACAGACAAAAGTACACAGATAACTGTGATGATGATGGTCTATTGTGGAATATGTGGTTGAGAATTATTTGGGAAAAAAGCTAGGAGAAATCTTCCCTTAAATAGGTGATAAAACTCTTAAAACATATAATGATTAGAATTTCTAATTGATAAATCTCCTCATTAAATCAAACAAAAGTTAATATTATTTAACCAATCTTAATCGAGCAAGTGACCACCATTATAACTTTAAATAATATTTAATCAAAAATAATTTAGATCATATAAATTCAAATAACTTATTACCATATTAATTTAAGATAATATTCGATGTCAACAAATATTATATTTCTATAAATCCAAATCCTTATTTAAAAATATATCGACAAACCCTTTTATTGTTCAAAAATATTTCTATTTTTTTAAACCATTTTAGAAATTGATCTTTTGGAAATCCAAAATAATAACCAAACGTCTTTTATAATTTCAATCCATAAAATTACAAATTTTTTTTTTTTTATTAAAACTAATAGTACTTCTAAACTATAAATTTTAGACTAGTTTTTGAAGTGCAGAAAAAATAACAAAATTTCTTTTACAAACTGCAAAGAGGAATTACTTTCAAACACAATTTTTAAAATAAAATGAATAAAATGTTGAAAATTCGGGAAACAGGGATTACAAAATCCATAGGCTGGGATAACGGGACTGCATCCAACATGAAAAATCTTTCCACCCAATAAATCTTGATAATCATTCTAGTTATTAATTCCTGAACAGTGTTATTTGAATTTTGATCATGGACATCCGTAAAATCCATCCTAGACATGGTGTTCCCCTTAGTAAAGTGTAAGACTTAACAGTATTTAACATTTGCAACCATTCACAATAGACAAACTAGAAACCTACTTCGCTATGATCATTACATACTAGAGTGCACTGCGACGAGCCACGAAGTGAATCGATACGGTATCAATACAGTATATGTTAGTACGATACGATACAGTATATAGAATACAGGATATGTTGGACGTTGTCAACCATGATATCGATGCCTCACTATAAGCGACCAAGCATGAACAATACTTTACCATAATCATGCTAACTAAAGCGGCATAGCGCAAAGGATACCTACAAATTCGGATAGTTCATGGAAATACGGGAAGTAATGTGGTGCTCTGGTATGTGAAGGCATACAATGTGTAATAAGATACCATCATGTACTGGACACAGGTATTGGCTACCAACAAATACAGTATACGTAGACATGCTTGAACAATCATTATATAGGAAGATGAATCTACGAAATCAGAAAAGTTAGGATAAATAAACACTAAGTATCCGAGTGGTATATCGGCGGGTGGTATACCGGTAAGCCTAACAACAAGTTTTGGATTAAAAAAATACCTTTTGGGTATATAGACGATATACCGGTAAAGTATGAAACATCAAGTTTAATTTGAATCACACAAATGACATGGCTGGTGTATTGACGGTATACCTTCGTCACTAAAGATGCCCAGATTCAGTATTGTAAGTGGAATTTCGGGGCATTAACCAAGTCATGATTCCTTCTATTCCAAATCTAGAAAACTCTAGTGCTAGGGGTGGGTCTCATATAGCATTTAGCACTAGGTTTGTTGGTTAAACCCTAGGTATATATCACTCCCAATACCTAGTTGACACTATGGCACAAATCAATCATAGGAAAACAAACCTAGGTCAATGATAAAGTCAAAATCAATCACATGGTCATAATTCATGACAAAAACATTCTCAATAATTATGTTTTGTATAAAATGAAGCATTGGATACATGTAAAAAACAAATGACAAGAGAAAACCCAAATTTATTCATAAATGACAAGGTGTGTATGCCTAAGTAAGAGTCCAAGCCTACCATGCTCCAAGAATAAGCTCAAGGAAAGACATGGAGAAAGAAATAATGAGAGAAAATTAAGAGAAAAGAAAAAAGATGAGAGAGAAAATCTAGGGTTAAATAGAGAGGGATGAGGATCCTTAGCCCTTGGATCAAGACAATTACCAAGCCATGTCCCCCATTAAAGATCTTAGCCATCTAAACATAATGGTTAACCATTGGTCAATAGGATGGCCTAGTTTTGTCTATTGACAGAGCCAACAACAACCCGACGGTATGCTGTAGTGTATCGTAGTATACAATGATATACTGATATGATTGAAAATTTTCCATTTGGGAAAACCAAAGGTTCTTTGTTCTACGTGTGAGTCCTAATATGGGTATGCCAATAGGTGTTCTATAAGTCTCAAAAAGTCTGGGGCAAAAATAGTTCTCAATAAACGAAGAAAAATATTAATTGCATAAGTCATTAAATAATTTTCCTCTAAAATAGAAGTATTGTACAATATCACTCGCACGGTCCTCGATACGTTGTAAACCAAAAAAACCATCAATACTCAATCCAATAATACCATAATGACACGATATCAATAGTCAAGGACTCGTCTCACAAAATCCATCATCCTTGATTACGACCCCAAATTATGAAAATCGAGAAAATATAATATACAATAAATATTCATATACGAGTACAGATACGATGAGGCAAGCCTCACAATGCCCATATATAAATAAAGCCATATTTATATTGTAAAGACAATCCAAGAAAGTGCAAAATAACTCCTCAACCTAAATCTTGAACTCCACAAATTGAACCCAAAACACATTTGACTGAGAAATAATGTATAAATGGAAATAAAAATCAAAAATATTTTATTCTATATGTGGTGTGATGTTGTCGACTAAAAAAATAAAAAGATAATATGCTGTAACACCCAGTTTCTAAAATGAGGGTAATTTTGAAATTTTGTAATTATAATTATTATTTATTGATAATTATTACATATTATGATTTTTGGTAATTTTTAATAATTTTTAAACTATTTAAAAACTGCCTTAAGTCATGACTTGGGATTTTGATGTGCTGCTAGTGAAACCCTAGAGACTGCATGACCTAGAGCCTAACCATGTCATTAGGATGATTTAATTATCATTTTTAGCCTAGGGGTAATTTGGTCATTTTGACTTATTTGATGATTTATTGAATTGGTAAATTCTAGTTGACCTTGACTTGTTGAGACCTAGTGGACTAGCCTAGAAGCTAACCCTAGCTATGGTAATCCTAGTCTAGCTTGAGTTAACTCATTTTAGCCATTAGAGATTAGTTTTAGAATGAGAGGATTAGTTAAGTGAAATTAGTTCATGGGTTGTGGTTTAATGAAATAACTTGTGATTAAGGACTTAATGACTTGTGACTTGGCCTATGGCCCATGATTTGACACCCTAACCCTAACTAAATCCTAAATGACCAGCCACATAGGGATCCCCACCCTATATAAATACTTATTCATTAGGGCTTGCCTCTTTTATTTCATTTCAACACATAGAAAAAGAAAGGTATTTTTCCCCTTCCAAAAATCACCATAAATTCATTTTAATTTCTTTTTAATCCTAGTTTCTTGTATTAGAACCTAATACTCTACTATTTTCTAATTGTGGGGTTTAATCCTAGCTTTAGGACAATTTAGGAGTATTTGGCTAGCAAGAAAGAATCCTCCATTTGGAGCTTTTTTATGCTTTTTACACCTATAGGTAAAACTCCACAAATCGATATAAAATTTCATTTTCCTTGCATTTAGGGCTAGATCTAGGAGTCCCCTAGCTGTCCCCGAAATTTGGATAGATTTCGTGTCCGTTTGGTGTCCGTATCGGACACGTGCCATAGTGTATACTTAGGTGTTTGATGAAATGCCTCTTTGAACTTTTTGTTCTTGGTTTTCAAAATAAATTACACATTTGGAAAGCTTATTATGAGTAAATTACTATGGTCTGTGTCTGAGCACGAATTGGATTGGTTTTCGTATCCAAATTTGGACACGAACGAGTGTACGAGGCCCCGGTGCGCTGCCCTGCTGCTCGGGTGCCATAGCGGACACGACACGACGACTCAGGTCACAAAATTTGGTGGACACGTTCTCCTAGTGACTGACACGACACCTATAAAGTTTTATGGGTTCTCGTTTAGTGTGCACGAAGAAATCGCGTGTGCACATGTTTTGCCCTGCACTGTGCACACGTTTTTCGTGTCTCTGATATGCCCTAATAACGTCGACACGACATGAGCCCGACTCAGTGCAGGCACTTGGACACAAAGACCTATACCTAGAATAAGTGGGGACACGACCACGTGTCCTCTTGTGGACTGTGTCGTGTCCAATTCCCGGAGGAATGGCAGCACGATGCTGTGCGTACCTATCAACTATTTACCTGTCGACCCCTCTGTTGGACACCTCGTGTCCTATTTTATGGATACGAATACCCCTCCAGGACACGTACTTATAGGAGGAACACTTGATCACACTGAAATTGGATTAAATAGGTTTTCAAATGTTTTTGGTTCCATTTGTTGCATGTCTGATACTTGCTTTCAGGTTTGGGTATTGTTTGAGTTGAGCTTTATTTTCCAGAGTTTGATTATGTTTAGTTCAGGTTTGGGGTTTGATAGTTGTAAGTTTAGTTCGGATTTTGGTTGAGGATAACAAGGATAGGATTTTCGAAATGGGTTTTGAGACTTAATATTGTAAACTGGATTATTTGAACTGTCATTTCTAGGTTAGAGTTCTTAATAAATTGTGAAATGTTTTGATTTCCTGAGTTGTATTAAAGTGTTGTGAAGGTTGGGATACTTGAGTAATATCAAGGTGTTTGAGCAGTGGTGTCTTGGTGAGCATTGGACTCATGTATCCCAGTGCTGGTATCAGTTGTTTTGGTAATTCGAATACCTGTTATTGGGTTTAAATGCCTGAGTTGATGATGAGAGTTGACAGGGATATACATTACAGCAGTAGGATGAATTATAGAGTGAGGTAGGTTAGAGAAGGGAAGGGTTCATCTCTACAGCTAGTCCCATTTCCCTGTTTTCCTTCTTTTCTTCTTTCCTTCTTATAATTGAATTGTAAATATACAATGTAATGCATTAATGTATATGTGACTGAAACTATGCATTTAACCTGAGAATCCTAGTGACTAGTTACCTGAGATAGGTTGGTTTTGTTGATATGTCCTGCTCATCACATACCAGTTAGGAAGAACATTGGGTATATTGTTAATTGTTAGTGATAAATTAGAGTGAATGGGTGAATGAATAGAGGAGTGAAGGAGGATCTCCCTGTTCGAACAGTAGCAGTAGCCTTAGCAGCAGTAGCTCGAGTAGTAGCAAGCAGCAGCAGTAGGCGTAGCATGGTAGCAGTAGCAAGACGATGTTAGCCCAGATTTCGGACAGCAGGCCAATGGCCTGTATATGGGGATTGACAGGTTAGAAGGCTGGGGGTTGTATAGTCTAGTTGAAGGGAGCATGGGGCTCAAATTTTAGAGTTCATAAGGGTTTTCAGATTTGAGGATTAAGGTTGTATCTATGTATATATATAGACTTGTTAACTGAACTATATGCATGTTCCCTTCCTTATCATTAAATTCTGAAGTTGCAATTCAATTCCCAGGTTTCACTATGTAGATATGACTAAATCCTTCCTGAAATACACCCTATTAACAGTGTGCACTAAACCTCCATCCACACATACTTAAATACATATCCTACCATAACCTTCCCCTTTTGTTTCATGTTTTCCTATCTATATATATATATATATAAGTGTATGCTAGCATGAGGTTATGAAATAAATGCAATGTTGTATATATGATATATATCTATATAGGAGTTTGAGTATACATATATATATGGATGTGGTTATGTACATTGTGTTGCATGAGATAAGTTGGAGGGTTTAAGGGAAAAAATGTTGATGTATGTATATAGGCTTGAGTATATACATATGTAATATGTTATGGTGAGTTGAGGTAAGGTTGATATGAGAGAGTATAATGGATATAGGTATTTGGTTATGTAGGTAGTCTTAAGTATAGGTAATGGGATTACCGAGGTGATATGTGATAGAGTATTGGGTGCTAAGTATTAGCTTACATTTGTGGTAAGGTATAGGTTGATACATAGGATATTGATCTAGTATGACCTAGAAAGAGCCTAGTTAACCTTGTTTGACTTGACTAGAGTTGACCAAAGTCAACATTGAGCCTAGATGTTGACTCAAGTTTGACCCAGAAATGACCAAGTTTGACTTGGACCTAGTTTGACCTAGATAGTTGACCAGGTTTGACTCAGAGTTGACTTTGACCTAGATTGGCCTAGAAATCATGTAGATGCATCATAAACATCATCTGTCTTATTTTTAAACACATTATAACCTATAATGTTCTATTTAGGACATTGTGACTCCGGTGCAGACATCTGACATTACACTACTCTTTTCAGAGTATCAGGCGAGTACATTCTCTGATAGTTCTCTCATTTATTTGTCAATTACTGTACTTCAGTTCTAGTTAGTTGTATGTGATTCTCTGTTACCACATGTATGGATATTTCTGGATTCATGTATACGACACACATACCATATGGTCTGGCCTCTATTACTGGTATCATCATGTCTGGCTTCTATTACTGGAATCACTTACTGGAATCACCATGGAATTACTTGCTGGTATCATCATATTTGGCTGAACTCATCTCGATTCTCGTGTCGTATTCTGGAATCATTTGTACTTACTGGAAGGAAAAATACTTGAGTAAGACATGTAGACATACCCCAATCTGGAATCTCCCAACTGGAATCTACTGGAATGATAGCCATCTTACACCCAGCCAGGTGTGTGATGTGCCGTATTACCTACAGCCGTTTATATGTCGATCTCAGTATTTTAAAACACACTATAAGAGTATAGGCTGGACTCACCCTGGAATCATTGATCACTATGACTGGAATTGTCCCGTATTGGATTCATCTTGTATTAGATTCGTCTTGTACTGGACTTACATTGGAGTTACACTTGTCTACATTTATTGTCTGGACTTATATCATGTTACCCTGGTTTAGCTAGCTTTTACTTTACAGTCTTTATTGCCATGATTCTTCTCTTGTTTAGTTACCTTAATTTTCTTGTACTTTACATGTCTTTCTATACCATCACCTGAATATAAACTACCATGTTCATCAATAAAACTGTCTATAACTGTTTTATAGTTCTCTGTCATTTACTTGAGATTTCTTGATGAGTTGTACTCGTTCCTGTCCTGACTGGACCCGTTAAAATTTTTACAGATGATTGCCTTGAGGACACATGCCCTACGTATTATGGACCCGGAGACGGGATGGCTACCTTTGGCTCTGACACTCAAGAGTGATCGGAATTTAGTTTAGTAGACTAACATCTGTTTTTCATGTTGAACTTTTGTATTGATTTGAGACTCGTGTAGTTTTGAGATTGTTGAGAATTGTTATTATTTTAGAGTTGTCTTCTATTTCTTAGTTAATTCTTCTGTGATTATCATATCGTGCTTAGACTGTGATTGAGATTACATTATATCAATACTTGTCCTCTGTTCGGAGTTGAGATTTTGACAAGTATATTATATAATTGCGTGAGTTACTGGTTAGATAGTGACCTAGAACAGCGTTCTACCGCCGACACTGTGGCGTAGGCTGGGCGTTGTTACGTACTTGTACCATCACAGTGGGTGCGGGTTGTGACAAATGCCTATATGCAGAACTATAGGACGAATAATTTTTATTCTACAATTAACAAGCAATATAGGCATAGTTCTGACTATAGTCATTATAAGAAAGATCTTCTGGACAAAGATATTAGAGACTATAGAAAAACAAGATTAAAAAAACTCACCGGGGGATGTAGCCGCAGTTTAGAGGAAGTAGAAGAGAAACAAAATTGAGAAAGAGAAAATATGGTAGAGTATTACTAGTTATAACTTTCTTTTTGTGAGAATATAAATAGAATAAAATAATAAAATTTTCTAAAATCTATCAATTTGGGGTGTTTATAAAGACACCCAAAATTATACTACACTAATTTTGGATTTTTTTTTGTGAGTTGACCCAAACCAGTGATCCAAAAATTTACTAAGTAAGGATCCTTTTAAGCACTTCATAAATAGCCAACTCAAAAAGTCCACAAAATCGGTAAAAACATCCAAAGATCTTCTTGGCAACCGTGTTTTCCCTAGTTTTTGGGAGTTTTTGAACTGGTCATTTATGAAGTATTTATAGAAATATCCCTGCTTGATAATTTTTCGCTTTCACTGAATTTGCTCATCTCAAAACCCTCCGAAACTAGTGCAATATAATTTTGGGTGTATTTATAGCAAAATATTTTGAGGGTTTCTATTTCTTCTATTTATATACTTATCAAAAAAAATATAACTACAACTACCATTACCCTACCATATTTCTTCTAACTCATCTTTGTTTCTCTTGAGATCGCATCTAATGGCTTCTTCCTAAAAAATGTGAGTTTTTTAGATTTTGCAGTCCATTTAATATGATAGTGAATGATCGATTGCCATAAAATTTTATGATCCATTTGATGTGGTAGCGAATTATTGCTATAATGTTTTGCGGTCCATTTGATGTAGTAGCAAATGCTTTTCTCTCAATATTTATGATTTGCCAAACCATTTTATACTTGCAAGTTATATGAGTGTATAAGCTATTGTTTGTGAGAACATTGATATATCTTTCTTTGGAATTGCTTTTGTTTATATATAGACATATAACTAATCTTATGATTTTAAAAAACTTTCAAAATCATTCAATGAATTACCAAGCATTGATTAGATTGGTTTAAAATTCTCTACTTAAAATCGTCCAAAATTGGATCCCTCATAACTGCTCATATCTGGTACTTTAAAAATATCTCGTAACTACTACCCAACAATTGTCAAGCAGACCCTTAGGTATACCCTTAGGTTCTAGATAGCTCCCACCAAAAAAATATCTCCTTTGTTTTATATGTTAACACTACAAGAATAAGGGCTTTTCTTGACAGTGATTCCCCATCAAGAAATGGGTATCTTGACGGTTGCAGATCCGTCAACTAGGCCAGAGTCAAGAGAAGTCTCCCCTTTTCTTGACGGTCCCTGACAGGGCTTTTCTTGACTGTTTTTTGTCGTCATTTTATGTAGTTTTTTTTGACTATTTTTAGCCGTCAAAATAGCTCTTTTTAGGAACCGTCAACATAGGCAAAAACTTTTCTTGACTCCGGCCTAGTTGACGGCTATTTGCCGTCAATAAAAGCCCTTCTGCAGCAGGATTGAGTTAATTGTTGACGTTTTATAACCGTCAAGAGAAGCTGAAATCAAAATTCTACTTATAATTATATATAATGAATCGAACACACACATAATATCAATAATCTAGAATATTTAATACATAAAATAACTATAAAATCCAATTTTTATATTAACAAACTATATATTGTTCATACACCACAAACTTTCAATACACGTCCAACCACAAATGCCCAACACTTGTCCAACCAGAAACATATACAACCTAAGTAATGTAGTTTCCATACATCTTAGATGACGGCAAGGCCATGGCTTTCTTCTTCTTGTTCTCCTTGTACATCCCCCACAGCATCGAGCCTAGCAACAATCAAGATTCCTCCAAGAATACTGCAATATCAAATATTACATTAATAAAAGTACTAAGTCTGAGAAAGGTAAGTTGCTGATAAGTTGACATGCAAATCTACAGAGAGGCATGAAAGTAAATGCCTAGTAGTGGTTAGGGGAAACATACAACACAGTAAACTTCCTTGCTCAAGTGCAATACCGACAACTATAACAATATCGAATGAATTAAAGTAAATATTTGAGTTCCACATAGAAAGAATAACTAAACCATATGCACACTATCGAATGCATTAAAGTAAACATTTGAGTTCCACTATATCAACTTTAGAAATGTGAATTTTCCAAATTCCTGTGTAAGCCAAGTAATATGGCAAAAATGACAAAGTCAAAGATTGAAAGCCGGCAATATATGTATTAAAGATTGAAAGCCAAGTAATATGATAAACATTTGAGTTCCACTATATCAACTTTAGCTCAATTACAAAGTCAAAAAACCCACAACATATGTATCAAAGATTGAAAGCCAAGTAATATGGCAAAAATGACCAAATGTCTATTGCCAAAGCAAAATTACGCAACTTTTCTTTCTTATTATATCCCCCAGTGAAACAACCGAACTAAAAAATCGATATTCAGAAAACAAACCCAAAATTGATACCCAAAAAATGATACTGACATATAGAGGTTGAGCAACATATAGAGGCTGACTCTATTGCTGGAAGAATACAGAGAACTTTATCTAGAATCTTTGCAAGCTCCATACATATAGAACTATGTACCTGATACAAAATAATAGTTCAGGCGAAATGAATTAAAGCATAAAAGAGATGAAGCAAAAAGTCACAAAAATAGGTACCCTGTAGCAAATTCATGTGGTAAGAGGCAGTATAGGTATGGTGCAACATTATATTTTCCAGAAATGTAATATGACTTTATTTCTGTAAGTCCACTTATTATTCCTTTATCTCAAGTATTAACTATTGTCCCTTTGCAGCTCAAAGCAGTAAATATTTGCATTTAGACATAAATATACGTGTCAAGCACAAAGCTTATGGGCTTTAAAATCTGCAAACAAAAAGATATCAAAGAAAATGTTAAAAAATCCTTTCTACTTTTCTAAGTGATGGGAGCACCCTAGTCCACCTTTCTAAACTAAAAGAAAATCAATTACTTACCTTACAGGGGACTCAATGATATTTACACTAAGGGGATGTTTGGATATTTGAATTAAATTTACTTAGGTACATGGGTGTTATGTCTTTCTTAAGAAGAGAGAGAGAGAGAGAAAGAGAGAGAGAGAGAGAGAGAGAGAGAGAGAGAGAGAGAGATTCTGTTTTCATAAGATGGCCCAATGTGAAATGAAGTAAAGTCATATTTATTAGGTTTGGCCTATTAAAATTTTTATTTTCATTTTGGGGTTATTCCACTTAAGTTTCTGCAGTGAAAATAACTCCAAAAGCTACTTCTGAACATATCAAAGTAATGGCAAGTATGTTTCTTTAATCTGGCGATACTTAGTAGTCAACAGGCTCTAACTAGGATTTTACTGATGAATTGGCTTATCCTTAGGAAGATATATAATACATTCTAGACACTAAAGGATTATGTCAGGTGCATGCTTTGCTTCATTCTGCACACCCATAAGACTACATATGACTTTAGATATACTTTCTGAGATGAAGTTATCATTTGGACTTGATTTGAAAAGATAACCAAATGAAGCAGTTTTTCAATAAAGATATAACATTTCAACTATATATGTATCTTTGAATGTGTCCAATTAACCAATTGAGCTTTCAGGTATCCTTTAAAACTAAACTATTGGTGTGTCCAACTAACCAATTGAGCTTTCAGGTATCCAATTAACCAATTGAGCTTTCAGTGTAAAGTTCTGGTCTTCAACAAACCTCCTCTTACCATGTCAAATTCAAAACTAAACTATTGGTTTTCTAGCTGATGACAACTTGTCAAACAAGCGATAAAGAGATGATAAACTACAGAAATCAAGTTAATATTCCAGTTCGTGCATACATAATAAGGATATTACAGTATGAGTAAATGTAAAGCATCCAAGTTAATATTCCAGTTCAATGCTTGTCAAACAAAAGGCTGCATATACATAATTTATTACTCTCAAGTAAACCAATGCTACAATTAATGGTGTGAACCAACATTTTGTGGCTGTTGTTGATTCCTAACATTGGGTTCCTAATTACTAGCTGGGTACAGAGCAGGGATTTTCATTTAAAAGTGAGGAAGAGGGTGTTAACAAACTAGCAGCTAAGGAAAGTTTTCTACTCCAACTAGCCATTCACTCACCCACACATATACTTATTTGATCCATATGACATGACAAGTTCCTCTCCCTTGAATACATACAAATCAAACTATTATCTACTCCTCTCTTCTACACACCCACGTTGCTACTCCCTGTCCATACGCAAAACCAGCATGCCCATCATCAATTAACAAGCCTAAGTGACAACATAGCAATAGTTCTTCAGCTATATATATATATATATATATATATATATATATATATATTTTAAAATTAAAAGCAGTTTATTGAAATAAAGGGGTGGCTCTGAAAGAGCATTACAAGCGGGTCCAGGGCCAAGAAACACAAAATGGGCCCTGCCAGAGCATGTAGGAATTAGAACAGTAAGATAGTCGAAATAACTGAAAATACTAAAATTCTAAAACCATAACCAAAATTTCGAAATTTCAAAGAAGAAATTTCAAAATTTCGTAACGGCGGTACGGGTTCTGCCCGTTAGAGAAAATTCGGGTCCTGCCCGTTGGGGAAAAGGGGGGTTTGGCGTGCGACCCAACGCACGTGGGGGGGTCTGCGCGAGGCGCGTGGGGGGTGTTCTGCCCAAAGCACGTGCGCGTACCGAAGCGGCGCGCGGACCGACGCGGCACTCTGCCCGAGAGACAGCCTGCCAAGGGGGGGCAAGCCTCCCGGAGCCGGGGGACTCCGGCGGGGCCGACCGGGAGGGGGACGTCGGACGTTGCTCCGGCGTCGAGGTCAGAGGGGCGAAGACGCAGGGGAGCACCGGAGGGGGACGGAGGACGGGGTTCCGCCGTCAGAGCGGGGACGCAGGGGAGCGCGGAGATCGGAGGACGGGGCTTCGGCGTCGGCGCGGATGCGCAGGGGAGCGCGGAGGTTGCCGAGGTGATCCGGGAGAGGCGGAGGACGGGGGAGGGTGAGAGGAAAAGTGGGAGAGGAGGAGGGGTAGGTCTCGGCCGCCGAGCGCGGCCGGCCACAGGAGGGGAGGGCCTACCACCGGCGACGGGGGTCCTCCTGCGAGAGCCGGAGGGAACGCCTAAGACTACCGCCGAAAGGGTAGCAGGAAGGGGCCGACTGCGACGCCGAGGGGAAGCAGAACTTCGCCGGCGCCTTCGCAGCGATGACATCCCATGAGTGGGGCTCGCTGGGGGAGGGCGCCGTCGCCGGAAGAGGAGAGCAGGCGCCGGGGGGAGCCTGGGGGGAGCCGTGGCAGGAGGAGGGAGTGGGGCTGCCGCTAGGCCGGCGGCGGAGGCTGGGAGGACGGAGGAGGAGCCGCCTGGCCCACCGGAGGCCGGAGGACACGAGTTGAGGGCGTCCGGGGAAGCCGGAGGGGGTCGCTGTAGAGCAGGGGCAGGCCATTGCAGGGAAAAGAAGCCAGTCCCCGTCGACAGGGGGGCGGTAGGTCAGCTGAGGGGGCGACGGAAGGGTGGGCCGCCGGAATGGAAGAGAGACCGGGTGGCTCCTGGGTCGACTCCGGCGGAGGGAATAGGGGGGATGACCGGAAGAGGCTCGAGGTTGGATGAAGAGGAAGCTGGCTGCCCGCGCTTCGACTGATGGCAGCGAGGCCGTCGGGGGTAGGTAGCGCCCGGCGAAAAAGCTCTAGCGAGGGGGAGTGGGAATCCCCACTGGAGGAGGTGGGGCGGCCAAGTGGGGGGCGGCCAACCGGCGAAAGGGGGGTGGCTGCCATGGTGGGGCGCGTCCGGGAAAGCGGCCGGCCATCCGACCACGAACATGAAAGGGGGGGTTGCGATCAGGGGCGGTCCGGCCGGAGCTGCTGGAGCCTGAGCTCGAGCTCCCGTCCCCATCTGTATATATATATATATATATATATATATATATATATATATATATAACTAATTATAACAAACAGTAAAATTGAAAAAAAATGAGAAAATATAAGTGAGGACTGGTTAAAAGAACCTGTGACAATGACAGTGAGATGGCTGGCATCAACCCCTTGGGTGACATCTTCTACAGTGGAAGAAAAGCCAAAATCAGATGTCCCTCCTGCTCTCCATAGACAAAGACATTGAGAATACATGTTGCAATAGATATTGTAGGTTAAAGGAACTAGTGTTGTAATAAAAATTAACACAAGGAAAGGAACTAGTGTTGCAATAATTTATATTTTCCATCAGACAGCTCGCAATAGCCAACAAGGCCAGGAATCTCACTCCATAATTTGTTCTATTTAACAAATTAAAATAAGAATGATAGATTTGGTATGTAAAAGTCTTGAAGACTGACATAGAGGATTGTTATTTTATAATAATACCCAGCTCCAGCAGAAGAAAATTAGCTCCTACCAGAAGGTTCTTCTCACCGGCTTTGGACTCGGATATACAGACGCAAAACTGGTACATAGTCTCAGCTGCAATTACCAACTTAAATAATAATATATTAAAAAAATAGAACTAGAATAATTTCAAATTTTTGAGTTAGGAATACCAAGTCGGAAGAGAAGGCGCGCGGTGGCGGAGATCAGATTTAGCGCGGTGTCGAACACCGCGCCCCCGACGTTCACCGCCCGGCCCGTCCGCCCCCTCACGTGCGAGACCAGCTCCCGGACCTTCTTTCGCACGGTTGTCGCCACCATCAACAGAGTCCTCGAGGAAAAACTTTGATCTAGGGTTAGGGTTTGGGGATAACATCGAATGGATTTGGGGATTAGGGTTATATGAGAGAGAAAGGAGGAGGAAGAGAAAGAAGAGGAGGAAGAGGATGAAGAAGGGCTTTCCTTCTCCATCTACTGCGAATGAGAGAAGGAAGAGAGGAAGGGAGAGCAGAGAGAGAGAGAGAGAGAGAGAGAGAGAGAGAGAGAGGGGAAGGGAGAGCAGAGAGTTATTGAGTAGGGAGAGTTTACGAGAGATCGGGAAAAATTTGTTGTGCTCTCCAATAAAAAAGAGAATCATAACCGTCAATAGATGTAAAAATTTGAAATAATTACAATAATGGCAGCGAAAAAAATAGCGGTAATATTTTCGTACATGCATTACTTGACGGTTATCAACAAAACGTTAATATAAAAGATGCTCTTTCTTGACGGATCCCTCGAAACCGTCAACATACATGCTATAAATGAGCTAAAGTAACAAAAAAAAGGCCATCTCTTGACGTAAGCCTAAAACCGTCAAGATAAACCCTATTGTTGACGGTTTCCGACGACCGTCAACTTATTAACCGTCAAAAATCGTCATTTTTCTTGTAGTGTAAGTTACAAGGAGTCTATTTAGATTCAAGGGTTTAAATTTTGTATTTTTAGGGAATGGTTACTTAGTCCAATGGACTAGCTAAGGCATTATGAGAGAGGGAGCCTATGGGCCTTTTGCACATTATATAATTTGTGTCCATTCGATTATGACCCACTATACAATATGTTATGCAACATGTATTTCACATACAATGATATATTTATAGTTGTCCATTATTTAATAGGTTGCTAGTAATTACGCCAGTCCATAAAATTCTAACAATTTATCCTCCTTTAGGGAATCTGTGTTGGAACGTTCCTGTCACAAGAAATGTCAGTGCAATCAATTCAGTAGAGGATATTGATTCAATCCTGAGTTTAAGCCCGCTATCAATTCGTACCCGGAAAGGAAAACCATAATTAGCAAATGTATATTGTTTTAAGAATAATGTTATGGGAATAAATTTTATTTTGACATAATCCATAGCCGTACTGACGTGGCATTGAATTACTGTATGTCAAGAAAATTTTTAAAAGTGAGATAATAATTGACATTCAATAATACAATGCAATATCAATAAAACTATAGAGCTTGTTAAAAAAAAAAAAGTGTCCCCTTGTTGTTTTAATGTGGTCAAACTAAATATCTACCTAATACACAAATAAATTGAATCAGATGATATCATAAAGCTGATAAATCTCTCTTAAACAAGTCGGACCTTGAGCCAAAATCTATTGGAGGCACTAAGGCTGATATTGCAAGTCATGGTTTCAAATTCCCATATATAGCCTTAAGACGGATCATCACAAACGCATTGGTTCAGAATAACCATATAATATGGTTATTGTTTTGGACTAAAACATTTGATGTGCCTAAAGTGAAAAGTTCTCAAATTACTTCTCTTTCTTCTATTTTAAATACAGTCAATAATGGGCTGGGCTCGAACTAAAACGAGTCAAACTCCAGCCCCGTAATATTCTTAATAATTTTTTTAATTTTTTAATTTTTTCTTTCTGTTTTGAGAACGTGATCTCTGTTTTATTATTACAAGCAAAAACTAAAAAATAATGCCAAGACAGATTAGAGGAAAGCCTAGCTTCCAATGAAGAAGTTAGACCATCAGGAGAAGGAACAACAACAACAACAACAAGAAGAAGATGTTGTAATCCAGTCTGGATTTGGTAAAAATAAATTTTAGAGCCCAAATATGGTAAAAGATTTAATTTGATATGATTTGAAAATCCACATTAAATATCTGATTTTATTATATTTACAAATTTGTATAAAATATTTAATTTTGACTATATTTGGACGTCCATAATTGGTGATGAGATATAATCTACATCGTTGGTTGTTGGTGGACGGCCAAGTGTGATGATCGACTACTTTTAGGATTTTCTAACCCTAAAAGTAGGTTTCTCATCTTATTTATATGATGTAAGGGTGGAGGCATAAAGTAGATATTCGGGGTGCTCGTCCACAACGAAATTCAAGAGAAAGTCCCCACTTTACTCTTAGGATTTCGCCATCCAAGACAAAAGGAAGAAGATCTAATCGAGGAGTCGTCAACTTCGGTTTGGGAGAGTGCTACGGGTTGGTGGGTAATCTCAATTGTAATCTTCTGTTTTTCTTTTTGAGAGTGGTGAGGGGGTTGAACCTATTAGGGCAAAGGGTTCAAAGTGAGTTCTGTCAATCTTATAATTTTATCTGAGTTATTAAAGGTTGAAATTTGTCCACGTGACGTACGTCATCACCATATACTTGTCTTCATCTTGTGCTTGGTGTCCGTTAGACGGGGGTTGATTTTAATCTGGTGGATTTGCAAACACTTTCGCACGCGCCCAACAATTGGTATCAGAGCTTTGGAGGTTATGGCAACCATGTCTACGGAGCAGATGAACACTCGTATGATCACTCTCAAAGGAGAAAACGGGATGATTTGGAAGCCAACGATGGAGGATCTACTATCATGCAAGGACTTGCATGGTCCGTTGTAGGACAACAATGCAAAGCCAACGGACAAAGCTGCTCAAGACTATAAACTACTGGATCGGAAGGTCGTTGGATTCATCCGCCAATAGTTGGATGATTCCGTGTTTCACCACGTGTCCATGGAGAGTTTAGCAAAAAAATTATGGGAGAAGCTACATTCGCTGTATGAAAGGAAGGCAGCTGGTAACAAGGCATTTCTTATTCGTAACTCGTCAATTCGAAGTACACGGAGGATGTCCCAGTGGCATAATATCTGAAGAGGTTCAGGGTATCATCAATCAGCTGTCTGCGATAAAGATGGTGATTGATGATGAGCTTCAGGTCCTACTGCACTTGAGTTCTCTGCTGGAAAGCTGGAAGACATTGATGGTGTTGGTGAGCAATTCTGCACCTGATGGAGTTGTCACGATTGAGGCAGTCAAAAGTAGCTTGTTGAATAAGGAGGTCCGACACAAGCAAGTGGAATCGTCGCAGGAGTCCGCTCTGGTGGCTTCCTATGGAAAAGGAAGACCTAAGTCACAAACGAGGACATGGAGGTGTTATCAGGATCTTGCGATTATGGACCACAAGGAGGGCTGCTATTACTGTGGCAAAAGGGGTCATATCAAGAGGAACTGTATGAAGCTCAAAGCTGAGAAGGCTAAATGCAAGGACGATCAGAAGGATCTCACAGCATTTGAAGATATCATCATCGCGGACCGACGCAGAAGAACCTTGTGTGTCATGATGGCGACTGGGTCATGGACACGGGAACATCGTATCATGCCACTCCATATAGGAGGATCTTTATGTTATACCGCGACGACAAGTTTGGACCTATAAAGATGGACGATAAGGGGACAACTGCAATTGTAGGCATCAGTGATGTGCACTTGACGACGGAGTTTAATGAGAAGCTCGTCCTCATGGATGTGCGATATGTACCGAGTTTGCACTACAACTTGGTTTCAGTAGGAAGGCTGGTAGATGATGGTTATCGCAGTCTGTTTGGAAAAAAGATTGGATGCTTGATAAAGTTCCAACAACTGGCTCGGAAAGATTTGTGTTGTGGCATGTACAGGCTCAAGCCGTTGAGCTATACATGTAGACTACAGACACCGGATGGAGGCTCAAGGGGTGTTCGACAAAAGGTGGATCGTCAAAAACTTATTGAGGAGGGACTTCTAGATTCTTTGAGGGATACGGAGGATTCGGTTTGTCCAGACAAAGCGATGGATGGTGACGTGTCAAAGATTGAGGGCCAGTTTTGTCGGTCCCATGACAACTGGTCGATCTCTAGATGGCGGTTGCTCTACAGATCCAGTTTTGGCGACACATGGTTTGCCAAAGCTTCACGGAGCGACATCGATTTTAGTAGTTCGAAGCCAGGAAGAAGATCAAGGTTTACAGCAAACTCAAATTGAGGCGCGAGCATCATCATTACATAGTTCAGGGCTAACTGTGGGTCATCGACGGCATGAACAGTACGTGATGTCCTGGTCAAGAACACATGTGTATGTGGTAGCTTCAAGTTCGGATACGAACGTAGACAGGTTCAGGAGTTCGAATCTCGTGAGAACCCCACCATTTGCTTGGTTGGGCTAGCCAAGGGTAAAAAAGCTCGTCAGAACAATAACACTTTTCGTAGAAGACGGAAGTCGGGGATAGACAACCGAGACTTACGGTGAGGCTGACCGTCAGAGACTTCGATCTTGGTCCTGTCATTGATATCGACCGGATCCTAGTGGTACAGGAGGTGCTACGCATGGCAGCTAGCATCGACGTGACAGTCGAGGAACTAGAGACAAAGGAAGATGCAAAGCAGTTCGTAGGATTGGAGATCAGTGGCATAGAAGAGCAGAAACTCTGTCGCGGGATGACATGCATGAAGTCCAGTTGAAGAGCCATGGGGTCATCATCAGACTGGAAGGAGAGATTGTTGGAGTCCAGTCTGGATTTGGTAAGAGCAAATTTTAGAGCCCAAATATGGTAAAAGATTTAATTTGATATGATTTAGAATTCTACATTAAATATTTGATTTAATTATATTTACAAATTTGTATAAAATATTTAATTTGACCATATTTGGATGTTCATAATTGGTGATGGATATAATCTACACCGTTGGTTATTGGTGGACGGCCAAATCTGATGGTAGACTACTTTTAGGATTTTTTAACCCTAAAATTAGGTTTCTCATCATATTTACATAAGGTGAGGGTGGAGGTACAAAGGGACAGCACAAAGTGGAGATTCGGGGTACTCATCCACAATAAAATCTAAGAAAAAGTCCGTACTTTTTTCATAAGACTTCGTCATCCAAGATAAAAGGAAGAAGAAGATCTAGGAGTTGTCAACTTCGGTTAGGGAGAGTACAATGGGATGATGAGTGATTTCAATTGTAATCTTATGTTTTCCTTCTTGAGAGTGGTGAGGGGGTTGAAGCTATTAGGGCAAAGGGTTCAAAGTGAGTCATGTCAATCTAGTAATTTCATCTGAGTTATTAAAGGTTAAGATTTGTCCAGGTGACGTATATCATCGCCATATACTTGTCTTCATCTTGTGCTTGGTGTCCGTTAGATAGAGGTTGGTTTTGATCTGGTGGGTTGGCAAACACTTTCGCACATGCCCAACAATTAGTATCAGAGCTTTGGAGGTTCTGGAAACTGTGTCTACGGAGCATATGAACACTCATATGATCACCCTCACAGGAGGAAACTGGGTGATTTGGAAGCCAAGGATAGAGGATCTACTCTCTTATAAGGAATTGCATGGTCCGTAGGTGGGCAACAACGTAAAGCCAATGAACAAAGCTGCTCAAGACTGGAAACGACTGGATCGGAAGGGCGTTGGATTCATCCGCCAATGGTTGGATTATTCGTTGTTTCACCACGTGTCCATGGAATGTTCGGCAAAAGCATTATGGAAGACGCTGTATTTACTGTATGAAAGAAAGACGGCTGGTAATAAAGAATTTCTTATTCGCCAACTCATCAACTTGAAGTACACAGAGGGTGCCCCGGTGGCGTACCATATAAACGAGGTTCAGTGTATCATCAATCAGCTGTCTGCGATGAAGATAGTGATTGATGATGAGCTTCAGGCAGTACTACTCTTAAGTTCTCTGCGTAAAGCTGGGAGACATTGGTGGTATCGGTGAGCAACTCCGTGCCTGATGGAGTTGTCAAGATGGAGGCATTTAAAAGTAGCTTGTTGAATGAGAAGGTCCAGTACAAGCAAGTGACTTCGTCGCAGGAGTCCTCTCTAGTGGCTTCCTACGGGAAGAGAAGACCAAGTTACTGGCGAAGACAGAGGAGAGTTTTCAGAATCTTGCGATTGTGGACCCCAAGGAGGGTTTCTATCATTATGGCAAAATGGGTCATACCAAGAGGAACAACATGAAGCTCAAAGCTGAGAAGGCCAAATGCAAGGACGATTAGGATGATCTCACGACATTTAGAGATATCATCATCACAGTGACCGACACAGAGGAACTTTATGTGTCATGATGGTGAATGGATCATGGATACAGGGGTATCGTATCACGCCACTCTACATTAGAGGATCTTTACGTCATTTCGTGACGACAGGTTTGGACGTGTGAAGATGGGCCATAAGGGGACAGCTGCAGTTGTAGGCATCGGTAATGTACACTTGATGACAGAGTTTACTGAGAAGCTTGTCCTCATGGGTGTGTGACATGTACCGAGTTTGTGGTATAACTTAGTTTCAGTAGGAAGGTTGGTAGATGATGGCTGTTACAGTCTGTTTGGAGATAAAGATTAGATGCTTGTAAAGGGTTCCCAATAGCTGGTTCGGAGAGATTTGTGTTGTGGCATATACAGGCTCAAGCCGCTGAGCTATACAGGCATACCATAGACACCGGATAGAGGCTCGAGGGGTATTTGATAGGAGGTGGATCATCGATAACTTACTGAAAAGGGGCTTCTAGATGCTTTGAGAGATATGGAGGATTCGGTTTGTCGAGACAAAGTGACGGATGGTGATGAGTCAAAGATTGAGGGTCATTTTGTCGGTCCTATTGTAGCTAGTCGGTCTCCAGATGGTGGTTTCTCTACGGATCCAGTTTCGGCGATAGGTAGTTTGCCAAAGCTTCACGGTGCAACATCAGCTTCAGCAGTTCGAAGCCAGAGAGGAGATCAAGATTTACAGCAAACTCAATCTGAGGCAAGAGCATCATCATTCACACAGTTTAGGAGGAGCTGTGGGTCATCAACGACATGCATAGTACGTAATGTCCTTCTCAAGGACGCATGTGTATGCGGGAGCTTCAAGTTCAGACACAAAGGTGGGAAGGTTCAGGAGTTCGAATCTCGTGAGAATCGCAGCGTCCACTAGGTTGGGCTAGCCGAGGGTAAAGAAGCTCGTCAGAATGTTAACACTTTTCTTGGAAGATGGAAGTCGGGGACAGGCAGCTGAGACTTACTTTGAGGCTGATCATCAGGGACTGGTCTTGGTGGTGTCATTGATATCGACAGGATCCCAGTGGTACAGGAGGTACTATGCATGACAGCTAATGACGAGGTAACGTTCGAGGAGCTGGAGATAAAAGAAGATATAAAATAGCTCAGGGGATCAAAGATCAGTGGCATGGAAGAACAGAAACTATGTCGCAAGATGACGGGCATGGAGTCTAGTTGAGGAGCCATGGGGTTAACACACTATCATCAAACTAGAGAGAAAGATTGTTGGAGTCTAGTCTGAATTTGGTAAGAGCAAATTTTATAGCCAAAATATGGTAAAAGATTTAATTTGATATGATTTAGAAATCTACATTAAATTCTGATTTAATTAGATTTACAAATTTTTATAAATATTTAATTTGACCATGTTCGACATAACAAAAGGTTGAACGAACTTTTTGCTTTATTGAACGTATAAGGTATCTGTGAACTAAGAAGGAAGTACTAAATAAGATACTCAAAGTACAGGAAGAAGAGGTTTCTTGGAAAGTGTGACGGTGGAGATCGAGCGCTGCAGCGGCTCCTTTACTCCGTTGACGATCTGACGACGAATCAACCTTGCCATGGCTCTCTAGCACCTTTGATGGGACTTTGGGATCACCGATCAAGAGGCTGTCTGAATGAGAAGATCCTTTGAAGATGGTTGGTTGGTTCTTTAGTTGATCGGTGGATGAGGGTGGTCGACACTTCGTGGATAGAGATTTCTGATCCTTTGAAGATTGTCGATTGTCAATTTTTCCTCTGTCAATCGAAGCTTTGGTGGAAGAAGAACTCTTCTATTTATAGAGAGCCGAGCAAATATGCGATGTGTATTAGGGTTCCTGAGATATAAAAGAATCTGCCGTCATTGCATGGTACGGGCTTCTGCGGTGCTGTCACGTGGCAGATATCGAGATTCCCCTCAAACGAGATCTATGGTAGTTATAAACATAACTGAAGGAGGTGACACGTGACCCGTACCGATTTGTTTGTTCGGATATAAGTAAATCTTAGGATTTTATCCAAGATTTGGAGTCTAATTGATCCTCGTCTAAGATTTAAATCAATCTGATATGATATCGATCATGATTTAATCCCAATCTTCTCTGCAAATGGCAGTTTAAATAAACCAATTGGGGTGGACCCATGCTTCCTGTGCCTCTGGTGAGGACTAAGTAATGCTATGCTTGTTGTAGTGTTCCGTCCTGCTCAGTCAATCGGAGGAATCGAAACGTCGACGGCGTTCGGACTTAGCCTTGCAACGGCTGCTCGAAGACACCGCTCGGTCGAGGCGACTCCTCGAATCAGGTGGAGGTAGTTTCGGTGAACTTGCCTCATCTTAGCCTTCACATAATAAATCAAATGTTTTCAAATGCACAAGTAGGTTTGATAATAAAAGAGACGAATCCACATAGCTAAGGGAATAATCCCGACGCATCAAATTGAGTTAGAATATGGAAAGGTCCAACGGTTGGCTTAGAGTTGGTGTACGGCGTGCTTTAAAAATGACACTCGATCCTTCATCCCGTGGCTTGGGAGAAGAAAAGATGATCTTCGATACAAACTATGAATTAGCCTAAGTCATAGGCGTCGCCCGCGTAAATGCTCGATAATGCATGCACGCTTCCGTAATGCAAGGCTAGGCATAGCCTTTGCTCGTCCCTCGGGTTAAGTTGTAGGCTCGATTAAGTTAAGGCAAAGTAGTGCCGGTCGACCTAAGTCATTCCAAGTACTGTCTCGCTCTTCTTGCGATTGTCAAGTTATTCAGTCCCACGATCTCGAGGCCCGTCATATAAAGTATGACTTGGGCAATAGTGTTGCACAGAACGTAAGTCAGTTTAAGGCACGAGCCACTGTCGGTACGATGTAAAGTTAGCCACGGTCTATGGCACTTAAGGAACACATTTTGGTCAAGTTAAGTTGGAAGGCTATATAGTAGTCATTCCCTCGGTTTTCAAAGAAGTAAGTTCACGGGACCGTTTGTCGCTGAGGCGGTCCCTCGGTTGGGAGTCTCTCAGTTCCTATGCTCGTTTTCAAAGTATGAGGCGGTCCCTCGATTGGGAGTCTCTCTGTTTCTATGCACGTTTTTAAAGTATGAGGCGGTCCTTCGGTTGGGAGTCTCTCGGTTCCGATGAACGTTATGCAAAGTATGATTTAGAGCACGAGATGCTAAGTATAGTCCCAGTTATACGATAAATTAGGCCATGCATTTAAGTGAGTCTAGATGTCTCGTAGGTGCGTGGTCATTGGACAACTTGTCGATAAGGATTTCTTCCTCGACTGGTATTACGTCGGGACACCGGACCCAGTCGACCTAGGGGGAAGACGTTATAGCAGCGTACGATTTTACTGCATGGGTAATCGGGGGCTTTCCATGGGGCTAGCTACCTTGCATCGAAGGACCTACCGCCTATCCGAGCTATGTCCACGATGGCTTGTCATGCCAGTGGCCTTTCATATAGATAATTGGCGTGCTAAGCGACGAATCCGCACGCACGGTGTCGATCGATTCTAAGAAAGTGCAAGCACGATATGACTTGAGTTATGAAATGTGTGTTCGGTTTGCACCCAAAGTATTATGAAGCCTAGGATTGGTTATGTGTAAAGACACGTATTTTGGCACGAGATACGACGTCGTTCTTGAGTTCTCAACACCAGTTCCACAAGTTGGGTTAGACATTACGAGTTAAGTCGAAAAGGGCCGTAGGGCAAGTTTGGTTAAGTTATATTGAATTGCAGGGCACGACCTCGAAATGTGAGGCATGGTCGCATTGCCACAACACAAGTATAGACAAAACTAAGTGAGGAGGCACTGCCTCAGAGATAAGCACGAATCGAGTTCATGGCACGATCGAGTCGTTACGTCCCAGAGTATGGCACAAAAGGCAAATATGAGTCGGTGCGTTGACAATACAAGCACGAGAAAAGGTCTAGAGGCAAAGATAAGGAAGTTATCGGTGCAATTGCACGGTGACGGTCTAGAGGCACTAAATAGACCAAGGTGCCGGTCCTAAAACTGATCCTAAGGCCAGAATAGAATGACAATCGTAAAAAGGATATATTGTACAAAAGTAAATAAACGTGTCGGTATTGTATGGGTGGGTGAGGAGCTCACTCCACCAGTACAGTTGAGTACTAACACCCACATAGTTTTTATGTACAGGTATAGGTAGAAGCTCGTGGCGCGGGGCTCGCTTGGATGCGTCGAGACACGAAGTTCCTTGGCAATTCGAAGCGTACGGCCGCATGGAGTCAAGACTTATATGGGACATAATGTATGGACATTGCCTTCCGAAGCTTCCGCTGGTTCAAGTCTTGTATTGAGAGTTAAGAGAGAGCTGAGTGACTTGTAATGTGAGAAGAGTGAGCTTGAGTTACTTATAATCTTGGCCTTGCGCCCTTTGTAATCTTTGTTCCAATATCAATAAAATGTATCATTTGAAAGACTTGTGTTTTGTTCTAAATTTTTGCTGCTATTATTCAATGTCTCTGCTTGGGACTTCTGGGCGATGACCCCGTCACAGCCGCTATAATCGACCGTTATGGAACCCGTCTTGCACGAGCACAATCTAGGCTCGTACGGCATCACGCCTTAGCGAGGATGATCGCTACTACGGGAGCGGGGCGTGACACTTCTGGGGTGACGAGTAGACCATGTTTCTATAGACGACAGAACCTCTGTACTTTCAGGCAAAAAGTGGACTTGGCTTCGAATGACGACGAGACTTCTGTGCATATAAAGCAACTTATGAAGCTGTATTTTGGGATACCGGAGTCATTGTGCTATAGGCGACGTGTATGCTTATGCTTCAGGTTGGCGAGGTTACTGTGCTTTTGGAGCGACAGGCTGACTTGCATTAGTTACGATAGGAGTTCCCAAGTCTCTTATAGGGAAGTGACTTAAGCTTCTGAACCGGAGCAGACAACTGTACCGTAGGAATGGAGATGGTATGAGCATATCACCATCTTGCGTCTCATATAGACACAGGTAAGTAGCTGCACCTTTGAACAGTGGAGGTATTGACTGTGAAGGGAAGGATATGACACCCTTGTCTGCCTGAGATTTGCGTAGGTAGGTAGCTGCGCCTCTGGAGTGAAGACACTGGCTTCTGAAGTAAAAGAATGGGAGGGCGGCCTACTACCATCTTGCTTCTAAGGTTGGCACAGGCAGGTGGCTGCTCCTTTGGCTTGAATGTATTGGCTTCTGAAGTAAAGAGGAATAAATATTTGCTCTTTAAGGAACATCCCTCTTGGCTCTGTCAAATCTGTACTGGATCCTTTATAGAAGAACAGAATTAGTCCCTTATGTATAGTCCTGATGTGTTTGTACTAGACTTTGGTAGACATGACAATAAAGGGACTTTTCTCCATATCTTCTATTTTGTCTTTTTTGCACTGAGCCTCAGTCTTTTGCATCTTCTGCGCTTTGGCGGAGGGATGTCTTCAGATGAGATTTTTCATGCTTCTACAGACCATATTTGGATGTCCATAGTTGGTGACATAATCTACACCGTTGGTTGTTGGTAGATGGCCAGATCTGATGATGGACTACTTTTAGGATTTTCTAACCCTAAAATTAGGTTTCCTATCTTATTTATATAAGGTAAAGGTGGAAGCACAGAGGGAAGATTCAAAGTGGAGATTTGGGGTGCTCGTCTACAAGAAATCTAAGAGAAAGTTCATACTTTGCTCTTAGGACTTCACCATCCAAGACAGAAGGAAGAAGAAGATCTACTCGAGGAGCCGTTAACTACGGTTATGAAGATTGCTACAGGTTAGTGAGTGATCTCAAATGTAATCTTCTGTTTTTCTTCTTGAGAGTGGTAAGGGTGTTGAATTAATTAGGGCAAAGAGTTCAACGTGAGTTCTGTCAATCTTGTAATTTCATCTGAGTTATTAAAGGTTAAAATTTGTCCAGGTGACATATGTCACCGCCATATACTTGTCTTCAACTTGTGCATGGTGTCCATTAGGCGGGAGTTGGTTTTGATCAGGTGGGTTGGCAAACGCTTCTGCATGCGCCCAACGTAAGAAACGAAAATTTGCAAGTCAATATGGTTGCGGACAAAAAAAAAAGAAGAAGAAATGCTGTCTTTTCTTATTTACGTAAGGCATCACAAATCGAGTACGCTTGAGAGATCCTGCGCTGAGGATCCCTGAGTACAAAAAGAATTTTGGAGAATGGGACGATGGAGATCGAGCGATAGTTGCTCCATTACTCCGTTCACACTTCGATTACAAAAGTGGGAGAAAACCTAAGAAAATTTCTAACTCTCGGCTCACTGGCAAGAAGGGCAACAATTTGGCTCTTGAAATGCTCTCCCTTCTCTGTGTCTTTGTAGAGGGGGACGCCCTCTATTTATAGTCGTTTTGGCACTGAAAATGACTCTTAAGCGCCCACAGGTGGAAAATACACTGATTTCACTATAGGCACATAACACTCCTTAGGGCGCATAGGATGTAGGTGCATGGATACTGGATGATCATGGGTAGATCATGGGGTTGACGTGGAGTTGACGTGGCCGCATGCTTCAGTGCACGATTGCTCGTGGAGACTGACGTGGTCGTATGCTTCGGTGCACGATTGATCGTGGAGTTTGACTGAGTCGTAGGGATCTGCTGTCTTGGGCGCATAGAGCGGAAGTGAGTTTATGCGCCCACACTTGGGTGCATGTTTGATTTCAATGAAAACAAAGTGGGCGCATAGACCCTCTTCAATCATATGGGCGCATAGCTCCTCATCGATCATGTGGGCGCATAGACTCCCTTTGGTTCTGTGGGTGCATAGCTTCATATGGGATACATAATCTTACATTTTTTTATGATTCTACAAGATCTCCTTCAAAATTTTTGAGACTCGAACGAGTGTCGGAATGCTTTGAAAGAAGCATGGGAAAAACTGTCTCCACCAGCTTCATGGGCGCATAATAGGAATGGCCCCTTTGGACGCATGATAGGAATGGCCTCTTTGGGCGCATAAATGTCTGCCAGGCTGTCGAAATGTTGTTGTTGAGATCTTCCTTAGAAATCTGAAGTGATAGGCTCATTTTGGAACGAAATTTTGAAAAGGTCCGCTCTTTATGTGTAGTCTGCATCAGCAAATAGCAGGCGTATAATCTGTAAAAGACTGTCTCTGCGCAGGCGCATAGAACGTGTGGGCGCATAGGTCATATGGGCGCATAGCTCTCCGTTCATGCCTATAAATAGGCTTTGAAGAGGGAGAAAGCTCATACTCTCTTATTTTTCCTCAGAATTTTCAAAGATTTTTTTCCTTTACTCTCTTTCGAGCAATCATGTCTCCCAAGGCTGCTTCGACTCCGAAGAAGTCTGCGAAGGGCAAGAAGGCTGCAGCAGCTAGTTCTCCTCCTTTGGCAGCATTCTATCTGGTTCAGGACCCTATCCTGGGTGAGGCGATGTCTCAAAAAATGAAGTCTCGAGCGTTAATTTGTGACACTCGAACTTTTTCTCTGCCTGGATGCATAACCATCGATATGCGCCCAAAGCAAACACTTCTTTTGTGAGCAGACTTATGCGCTCACAGATGCATACACCCACGTACTCGATTGTGTTATGCACCTAGGCACTTGGATGTGTCATGTGCCCACACAGAACATGTGCTTATGCGCCTACACTGAACATGTGCTTATACGCCCACGCAGAAATTGTGCTTATGCGCCCATGCATAATTTGTGCTTATGCGCCCACAAGCCCTTTGGGTGCATAACATCAGAGCGCATGAAATTTCTCAGTACCTAGCTCTTTTTTCTGTAGATTCTAAGTCTGACTTTTCCTTATGTCTTTGCAGTTGACATGGTTGTCCCAGCTCTTGGTGGGATTCCTCTTGGCTCTGTCCACCATGCTCTGGATTCAAGCCTTGTTACCGCAATGGTCACAAAAGCTCAGGTGAAGATCAGCCATGACCAGCCTTCGGTGCAGGTGATTGCTATTCTTGAGCAGGATAAAATGTTCTTGAAGTAGATGATGAATGATGAGAAGTTCACACTCGGAGGGGCGCAGAGCTTTAAGAGACCGTATTTCCTGTTTGGTGACAGCTTGGGTTTTGAGGACGATGAGACGATATGTCTATAAGATCCTTCTGCGCCAATACCCTCTGTCAGCGTTTACTGATCTAGCTGTGCGGAGGCAAATGAAATAGAACCTGACCCCTGAACTGCATGGGGTTGTTTCTGGCAGGATCCAATTCAACTCTGGTGACCGGAAGAATGACACTTTCAAGTGTGTCAAGGGCTCCACGTCCTACTCCACGAGGGGGCTGCATCCTGGGGCCATAATAAATGATGTCCCGACTGATCTTCAACCCTTACGATGCTGAGACTCTCTCAAACCTGATGCTGTCAAAGAAGGAGTCATATCCGGGAGGGAAGCTGCGGATGGAAGGTTGGAGATATTTTGTCCCGTTCTAGAGTGACCTTACTGGATGGGTGCTTGTCACGACCCGTACCCGCTTTTCGGATACGAAGCATGTCTAAGTCCAACCTACGCCGCAGTGTCGGCAGTAAAATGCTGTCTAATATACACAAGTCATGATAGTCTATTTTTCATCCACAGAATAATAAAGAATCAACTAAGACCAATGAATGTCAATAAAACAGAACAATAAAGAATGTAGACTGAATATTTCCAGAATCAAGTCACGTCCGGTGGACACAAATCTACTACCAATAGACGAAAAAAGAGAAATACATGAAATAAACTAACTGAGTACAAACTGCTAATCAAGGCAACCTCAACTGCAAGGCACCGTGGTCTGATGCTGACTCAAACCTTCTCGTCTGCTCCTGACTCAAACTCGGCTAAACCTGAAGAGATCATCAGGTCCTCAGAGGACTAGTAAGATACATAAAATATGCCTATCTAACAGTTTTATCATGCATAAGAAATGAGCAAGAAAGACAGAAACACGACAAGTGGCTATGAACACGAACACTAGAACCCTACGCATAAATGAATTGCTGGAGGACCAATGAACACTAGATCAATGGAAAACCAAACCCTCATCCCGAGTGTGGACTCACGAGTTTGAACTAATCATTAACCCTCGTCCCGAGTGTGGACTCTCTGGTTAGTTCAAGGCAAACACCCTCGTCCCGAGTGTGGACTCTCTGGTGCAACTGGTCAACCCTCGTCCCGAGTATGGACTCTTTAGTTAAGAAAACGATAACAAGGATTTAGCAGTTCAACTACACGTACTCATTCTATGACCCGACTCAAGCAAGGTACTAGTGAGAACAACTCCAAATGTGAACTACAAGGCCAAACGTGAACACGGCGATATATATATATCAATGAAACAAACTCAAAAGTATATAATATGAAGAGCACATGGCCATAAACAATAAAAAAGAATGGATAATGAAATGTAATGCATGTAAATAAAATTGTAGAGGAAGGCAAGGTATACTTGCATGTGGTCCTGGCTGCTGATATGGATTATAATGCGTATCGAGGTCCAAGTAGCCTGTTTTGTATATTTACAATGTCAATATAAATAATCTATAAAAGCAAGAGCCACTTATTCATCTATTTGTTAGGTCTCTTGGCCATTTCTACTTCTCCTTGACTTAGTTCAAATTGGTACCCTTTACTAACTAAGTGGACTTGGTCCCTTACTTGGCAGGTCTAGTCTAATTTTGATTCATCCCTATACCCCTAGATATACACACATGGTATATGCAAAGAGGGAACCTTAATACTATCCTCATAGCATGGTGCTTATATTGGTTTCCTATCTGTCATTGTGACATTCCTATTCCCTGCTACAAATTCCCATGGTGCACTCTATTACCCCTCGATTACATAAGTTACTACACTAGAGTATTGGTACTCAAGGACCATTTGTGCCTACTGATGTATTCATGATCAATTTACAGGCTTGTTGTCATAACTACCATGCTAGATACATATGAAAGTCCCTAGAACAGAACCACATACTGCCAGTTGCTAGGTGAACCCAATAGACTCTTGTTATCAACTGGTTGTACAATGTACCCTGGTTATTCCTTTGGACTCTAGGATACCCAAGGCTTACACGCATTTATTACTTAACCTCTCCTATGCATCCGAGATATCTGGACATGCCTATACACCTGGATAGGGACTAGGACTTAGAGGCTAATATATATGCCTACCGGAAAACTCCCAAACTCTACTTGATACCTAGACTCCAATTATAGTGGTACATTTAGTTCTGTAACTAGACACACTAGCAGAATAGGTCTTCCCTGCTGCTACATCCATTTTGCAGCTAACTACAAGCTCACACAAGTTAGGCTGCATAAGCAGTCTGCACTCCAACAACATCAAGCTTAACTCCAATAGGGACTGCCACCCTACAATCTATATGGGTCCTGCAGTCAAATCCTGCACCCTTATTTATTCACATGCCATGTTTGTGTACTTGTCTTAGTAATGTTTCTTTCCACTGCCCCCAACTTATGGTAGGTGATACTCTATACCTATTTGCCCAGAACTCGTACACAACTGCCACCCTATAATCAAGGCACAAGCTACCAATTAACTCGACCTCTCTGCTTGTTGTACCCAACCTGTTAGGACTTCATGTCTATGGGTTAGGTATCTCGTACTCAAGCAGCTAAAGGCACAGTAAGTTTCACAAATTTCTTGTACTTGTCCCTATATCTAGAGACACTCTTAAAGATATACCTGGGGAACACTTGTATAGGACAGGTATCCACAATCCGTTACTCACACTACCTAGCCATATACCCCGCTCATAACTTGTTTCTTTTCTGCACACATAAGCACCAATTATGTATACTATATTTTCCAAACTCCTCTCATTACCTATACTGTTATCAGGCCGTTCTAAGGTTACTTGTGTACAGAACAATTTGGTAGAAACAATATTGTCCTACCTATCTTCTTCACCTGTACAGAAATTCTTGAGTAGGTACTGCTGCATCCCTTATTTCAGGGATACTCCTACTCATATTTAGACTCAAAACTGGTGCCTAGTGATATCTGAGTATCCACAAATCCTATAATCCCATAGACTCTAAACTTGTGGTATGACTCTCTGTCGTATACTTCTAACAAGGCTGATGCAGTACTAGGCAGCATATACCCAGGAGTACAGGACATTTGGTCCTTGCTCCATATTCCATAAATATTCTAACTTGTCTCTCAGATCCACTTTCTGAATTCTCAAGTGAACTTCTCTCTAAAGCTCCTGATGACTGACACATGAACATGTATCATATGCAAACTGATACATGGGTTTATCCCTTGATCTGTCTACCCAAATCCAACTCACCTACCTCCTATGTTTGAGTTCCTAGACACTCCGGGGGTTTTGTGAATCACCTGTACACCATCTATTGTTTACACTAGTGTTTGTGTTCCTAAAGTTGTCTATACTTACTCTAATGACCAACTGGTCTCTATGATCCTGTATAATCGATCGTGTGTGTATCTGCACATATCCTGAATGTGGGATACACAAAGGTACATCTGTTTTGATTTTTCTAGACCTGTGCATACATTACTGAAATCTTCTTTCTATACACTAACATACCTTAATTCTTTATAGAAGTAATCAATTCTTCTACTTCCTCCTAGGTATTAACCAAACACCTACCAATCCCCATCCTAAGCCTTGCCAATAACAGGAATTTGAAAGTTTGAGGCAGAAGGATTACCTGGTCGAGTACAAGGCTTGACTGCTCCTCCTCCTCCCTTGTTGTTCTTGCGACAGAAGAAAATTTGACTTCTAAGGTTTGTAGAGGGGTTTCGGGCTCGGCTACAATCCTCCCTATATATACTAGTGTTTGATCTATTGAAGGGGATCGGAAGAATTCGATTCGATGTCATCTAAGGTTTTGGTGAGAGTTATCTTGAATTCATATCGAATTCAAAAACATGGGTTGTGGGTTCGGTTGAAAAGGAAAATTTGAACTAAGGACATTTTGTACTAAGGTCCCTGTCAATTCCTATATTACCCGTTTTGATCCTCTATTGGTATTTTAAGTAAAGAAAAAAAAGAGTATAAAACATAACAAACAAATGAGAGAATAAAGAATGGGTATAAATTTAATAAATAAGAGGAAAAAATGGTCAAGGGGTTTACAAATCTACCCCCTTAAACAAATTTTGTCCTCGAAATTTAATGAGCCATGATATACTAGAATGAATAGTCTAACTTAAACTGCTATATAAGTAATTCAATTTCTCTTAAATCAAAGTTTAATATAGGCCTATCTATACTACTGCAAATATCTACTGGAAATTTTTGCCAGCTGTTCCTTGTGGTGTTGTCGCATCCTCCGTGATCATGGCATAAGCGTGTCCTCCCTGTGTGGCTGGTAATGTTGGGGCAGTCGCATTTCTCTTCGGGAAATCTCGAGATAGGTGCTGGTTGGATCCACAAGTATAGCACAACCTTAACCATCTACGGTAGTCTTCTTGGACGTGGTCCCTCTTCTTGCAATACTGGCAGGTGGGAACATCTTGGACTTGTTTTGGGGCTGCTCGTGGTTGCTGTTGATGCTGCTGTGTTGAGGTCTTCCCAGGAATCTTATGATGTTTTACCGGTGCCGATTGGTTGTTGCCTCCTCCGAATGTGTCTCGACTCCTTTTTGGCTTGTGGCTCAGCTCTTCTTCTACAACTTGGGTGACCTCCGAAATCTCCTCGTAAGTGGCGGCTCGACTGGTGGCGATGGCTAGACGAATCTCGTAAGATAGTCCCTTCCTGAATCGTCACGCCTTGTCTTCAGGGGTGTTGACCAAGCTCTCTGCGAAGCGGCTGAGGCAAGAAAACTCTGATGTGTACTCGTCGACGGTGTGGTTGCCTTACTCTAGGTGCTCGAACTGACTCACCAACGCCTCTCGTGCTACATATGGATAAATTTTTTTTGAACAGTCGCTTGAATTCCTCCCAAGTTACGTCTGTAGCAGAAAATCGGGGCTCGTCTTGGTACCACGTCTGCGCGATGTCGAAGAGTTGTCCACTAGCTGACTCGACTTTCAGGTCTTCTGAGAGTTGGGCCATCTTCAGGTATCGCTCCACGTTCTCCAACCGCTCGTCAGCGTAGAGAATCCCTTCTGTCCCATGGAATTTCCTGGGCTTGAGGTCCATGAAGTTCTTGGAAGTTCTAGGGCATTGTCGGAGATCATCTCTAATTTGAAGAGCCTCTCTCAAAGTGTCACGGAACATGTTGGCTTGCTGCTAGAAGATCCCCAGGAGTGTAACATTGTCCAGTGCTGGTGGCGGAGGTAGAACAGGTGCTGTATACATCGTAGGTGTTGAATACGTCATAGGAGCTGGATACATCGCTGGTGCTGGGTGCATGGATGGTACTGGATGTGGGACACGTGCTGGATACGGAACTTGTGCTGGCGGTGGGACAGATGCTGTTGGCAGAACGGGTGCTGGTGATAGAGTCTGCGGAGGAAACTACAGAGGTGGTGGAATGTCGTCTCTGCGGAATCTCAAGATCTGCCGCTGTGGCGGATTGCCCATATGAGTGAGCTGGCCTCCTTGTGTTGGTGGGGTCATATATGTAAAAAAGCCACCTGCAGTCGGTGGAGTGTTCAGGGGAGCGTTGTTCCTGTCTTGAGACTCAATCTTAACTGTAACAAAAGAAAACACTTTAGCCGTTGAAGAATTTCAAGCAGGATGCAAGTCAAGGATTTAATGAATAATCAATGATGGAGATCAACAAGGAGTCAAGACACGTGGATGAGATCCTATGAGTCTAATCCTATTTGCAGGCTCACGTCGATACAATAACGTAACCGAAGTGATTAATGTAGACCTGCATGGTCCACCAAAAAAACTAGTCACGACCCGCACCCGCTTTTCGGATACGAAGCGTATCCAAGTCCAGCCTATGCCGCAGTGTCGGCGGTAGAATGCTGTCTAATATACACAAGTCATGGCAGTCTATTTCTCATCCACAAAATAATAAAGAATCAATTGAGACCAATGAATGTCAATAAAACTGAACAATAAAGAATATAGGCTAAATATTTCCAGAATCAAGTCATGTCCGATGGACACAAATCTACTACCAATGGACGAAAAGAGATAAATACATGAAATAAACTAACTGAGTAGAAACTGCTAATCAAGGCAACCTTAACTGCAAGGCACCGTGGCCAGATGCTGACTCAAACCCTCTCGTCTGCTCCTGACTCAAACTCTGCTAAACCTGAAGAGATCATCAGGTCCTTAGAGGACTAGCAAGATACATAAAACATGCTTATCTAACAGTTTTATCATGCGTAAGAAATGAGCAAGAAAGACGAAAACACTTCAGGAGGCTATGAACACGGACAATAGAACACTACGCATAAATGAACTGCTGGAGGAACAATGTGTCACGACCCGCACCCAATATTTGGGCATAAACCATGGGTACGTCCAACCTACACTACAGTATCGGCGGTTGAACGCTGTCTAGTCATCCCATAATTTATCAAATACAACCACGCAGTTTATAGATTTCCACAAAAGACCAAATTTGCATATCAACCCACAACAGAAATTTATATACACAATGTCCATGATGAGAGAAATAAGCTAATAACTGTAAAAAGGCCAAAAATATGGAGACCAAAATATGGTAGAAAAAATAGTCTCAATATAAATAAAATGTATCAAAGGGATGTCCACTACTCAACTCTCATAATCCACAAGTAAAATAAAATACAAAAAAAAGAGTTTCTGTGAGCGACTCATGCTCTATAAAATGCTGTCTAGCTAATAGTCTCCTGCGGTGGGTAGCCCCGCATCCAAGTTCTCCTGCAAGCACAAATCAGGTTCTTCAGTCTGCTCATAAAAAGTAGTACAGAACTCCTCTAACTCATCACCTAAAATATTGGTTATCCAGTCAGGATTGGAACAAGTACACATATGACCACTATCCGAGTCTCAACAGAATCATAAACATGTAAATAGCATATCAGAATGAAACTAGAAAGTAACTAGCATCATAGTACAAAAAGGAAAGACATGAGACTCTATCAATGAAAATATAGCTACTACAAGGCAATATGTATAATCATGGTAGCATGACAAGTGGTGAAGAACATGGTGGAATAGTAGGAATATCAACTATCTACGTGCATTGAAATAACGCTTTCGACGTGTGAACGGCTAAGGGGTAAATCCGGCACACTGTACGTGTCGTGTGCAGCTGCTATCAGGCAAGAATAGACATTTTGGGGATAGATTGGGTAGTTCACATGTCTACTAAGATATTTTCCTGCCCAACTAGTACTCATGGAATCAATCGCAAGTAGGGTAAGCATGTAAAGGGAGTCAAGATATAGAGTAAATCCATGATACTATCTCGTGTGACGATCGTGTCAACAAGCAGTAAGACATATGTATTGCATGTAAAGGAAACTATCGATAACGGTATCGATCAGTATATGTACTTGCATGTCGTCCCGAGCTGCGAGTACTGATTAAGTGCTGAGTTGGAGTCCAAGTAACCTGTTATATGTATTAAGTCTAAATCAACACATGAACTAAACAAAGTAAAGCTATTTTGTAATTATTGCTAATTACCCCATACATTTCCAAGTGGCCTTTAATTGGCTTGGGTGGTCTCTACCCTTGGCAACTTCCTAACTCCCAACATAATCTACAAGTATACCTACAAGTATATCTACAAGTATCCATGCCAAAGACTATTACCTATATATATATATAATATATATATATATATATATATATATATATATATATATATATATATATATATATATCCTATATATATATCCTATATATATATAGGATATATAAAAAAAATATATATATATATATATATATAGGATATATATATATATATATATATAAAAAAATATATATATATCCTATAAAAAATAATAATAATATATATATCCTATATAATCAGTGGTGCCCAACTGCTCTGATATCATATGCTACCTGAACCCCATACCACCTCTTATTACAAATAGCAGTATAAAGTATTATATAGCTATATCCATCTATACATATTCCTCTACCTATTTAACACATTACCTATATGCAAAATGTAGTGCAAAGCTTATGTGGTAGCAGGGGCTCATATTATAGGGCATTCATCAGACGGTAATCCTTCCTCTGTACATAGTGTCTTGATTTTAAGGCTTGGGCTGAAACCTGTAAAGTTATAAGTATATGAGTGAATAGTGTGGATCCAGACATGGGGTCGATCTTGAATGGGGATGTTGATACCAGGGTGCTAAACTAGGACAAAATATAGGATATAGCTTAACTGTGTTAGCAGTGAACTGTCAAGAACATCCTTTCTGACTTTGATCCACTCTCGTACATCTGTCCTGCTTTTGTGCTCAAGAGTGCAGGTACTTATATGTACCAGTTTGGTTATAGTTGGATACCTAGATAGAGTACTTGTAACCTATATCTAATCCCATTCTTTACACTAATTGGCAGATGACGACAAGGGCTTTCCAACTCTGTACAGGCCTCAACTTAAGCTACACAGGCCTTATTATTAGCTAGTGATACTTGGTCTATTAGGATATATATATATATATATATATATATATATATATATATATATATATATATATGATCTATGGGGCTGGCTGGTGCTTTCAAAATTCAGGATTGACATCATAAATACTAGATTTTACACTGGACTGGTCCTATAGTTTCCCTATCTTCAAAGGCACCTTTAATGCTTTGACAGATGGTACCCATAGCATTCATATGGCTGAAAGCACAGTGGTTCATGTAATTGGGTTCCTGGAGTTCCCTATACTGTCTCATATAGGCATGGGGATGAGGAGTTAAAACCCAGCTATGGCACTAACTAAACTACAAGTAAGCTGAGCAAATACTACTGATACTCATCTCGAAGCCAACAAGAGAGGTTTTCACTATGTGGGAGGGTTGGAGTACACTGAAGGGTACACCTTTATGACATAAGATGCAGGAAGCCATGGTCCCTAATGTGCAGGGCATTATGCTGTGGGTGCTAATGCATGAGACAATGCAAGACAAGTCAAATTATGTAGGCCATGCTACAGGTATGTAGTGAGCTACTGTTACAGCACATCGTCTAATATATAATGGATTAGGGTGCAGGACACTAGAAACATCTGATACCAAAACAAAAGTGGACTAAAAGCTAATAACACCCTATTCACTATTGCATTCAAATATGGACTGAAATTAAATGGAACAGGGTGATCTCTAATGTAATCCTGGTTTCCAGGGCCTTACTCTATACTGCTACCCTTGGTACTGGCATCCTTTGTGTAATCCAGTAGGTGGTATACACCACTGAATACTAATGTAACTTGGTGTATGAGTAAACCAGCAAGCCATAGACCTGGTGATCTCAGAAGTATGAATCCAGGTATATGCAGTGGCTAACACTGTATCACACTAACTAATAGGTAATGGACAGGTCAGACATTCGTATGGCATGGGCAGGTATCAATTTGTTCATGCAACTAAACAAGAGGGATGTATACACTGAACAATGAATAGCCATATATGTACTGGATGTATTTGCATCATGATCCATTTCACAATAGGGCAGAACCATAATCTAAGGTTTTGTTAATGCAGTGAAATAAGGGAGAGGATATGGTGATGTGGTCTTGGTCAAGGATAGTTGTTGGGTTTTGGGTTGAGTTCATCAGAGCATCTAAAGTATCAGTGTGATACTTGGTGTTTATGCTGGTATTCAAGAATCATATTTGTGGGTTCTGGGTCAAGTATAACATCCAGTAAAATGCGATACCTAGTATTTGCCTAGAGGCTAGGCTGTCCCTATGGTCCTTTGCCTATGTGGCTCACATGAGTATAGGTACTTGTGTCCTACTACTGCAGGACACCATTGATTCCTCTGCCCTGGCCTATATTACCATCAGAGTTGATTCACCTTGTTGTGTACCCCAAGAATGTTCCTCCCTGGATACTGAAAATCTTTCTAGACTTTAAAACAAACACCTAGCTTACAAATAGAAAGGACTGCAGGTGAGGGCAGAGAAATACCAATGTTTCGAAAGTAGATTTGCGATGATTCCTCAAGCTCCTCTATTGAAGTTCTTGCGGCAGAAAGGAGTCAAATTTTTAGGGTTTGGGGGGAATGGCAAGGAGGCTGCCTCGCCCCCTTAAATACTCAATTTCCTGATAGGATTGAAATCCTATCTAGAGATTGAAAGTCGAAGTTCAAATTGATTCAATCTCGACTTCGAGTTTGAATTGGATGTGGTTTTATCCAAAGCCACGCAGGAATCTGCTTTAAAACATGGGCTTTTGTATTTAAGCCCCTCATGTTCTGACATTTGGAAAAATAAACCCTTATTTCCCCTTTTATTAACAAATGCCATAATAAATGTACATATTACATATAAACTTGTTTATTTAATTACACATATGCATATTTTAATGATTTAGCAAAATAATAAAAGAAGAAAATGGAAAATTTTGGGTTAAGGGCTCACAAATCTACCCTCCTTAAAATAATTTCGTCCTCGAAATTAAAGGTAGGCACAAGAGTGAGAATTCATACCTCATGCCTAGAAAAGATAAGGTTAGCGTTCTCGCATCTCGTCTTCTCTCTCCCATGTGGATTCGCCTGGCGAATGGTGCCTCCACGCGACAAGCACCAAGGGAATGGTCTGGTTGCTTAGCACATTCTCCCTGCGATCCAAGATCTCTACGGGCTACTCCTGGTAGCTAAGGCTCGGTCCCTCCTCAATCTCCGAGTGATCTAGCACGTGACTGGGGTCCGCCACGTACCTTCTCAGCTGGGACACGTGGAATACGTTGTGCCCCCCTTCCAATGTGGGCGGTAGTGCCAAACGTTATGCCACCTCTCCGATTTTCTCGAGAATGTCAAACAGTCCGATGTATCTCGGACTGAGCTTCCCGCCTCCTCCGAAACGTATCATACCACGTGTCGGTGATATCTTCAAGAACACCATATCGTCCACCTAGATTCAATCAAGAGTTACAACCTATTCCTATCATGGTTAACAATTACAGCTGAGAAGAATTATACCTCAAACTCTAACGGCCTACGATGACTGTCGGCCTAGTGCTTCTGCCTGTCCTATGCCGCACAAAGTCGCTCCCTAATCAGCTTCACCTTCTCCACAGCATCTACGATCATCTCGGGCCCCAATAGTGCTCTCTCACCCACGTCGTCCCAAGATAGTACGGTACGACATCTCCTCTCGTACAAAGCCTCGAATGGGGACATCCCGATACTAGCTTGGTGGCTGTTATTATAGAACTCCATAAGGTGAAGGTGGTCCTTCCACGAGCTGCCAAAATCTAGTACACACGTTCACAGCATATCCTCGAGCGTTTGAATGGTCCGCTCCGACTGTCCATCCGTTTGTGGATGATAGGCCTTGCTAAACTTGAGCGATGTGCCCAAGCTAGCCTGCAGACTCCTCCAAAAGTGGGACGTGAACCTGCTGTCACGATCGGAGACGATACTCACTGGAACGCCGTGCAACCTGACGATCTGCCTCACGTATAACTCTGCCAATCTCTCCGTGGATAGTTCCACTTTAAATGGTAGAAAGTGGGCCGATTTGGTCAACCTGTCAACGATGACCCAAATCGCATCCTTCCCGCCAGGCAAACGTGGAAGACCGAAAACAAAATCTATAGTGATATGTTCCCACTTCTACTAGGGAATCGGCAACGGCTGAAGTAAACCCCCTGGTCTCTGCCTCTCGGCTTTGACCTCTAACACATAAGGCATCTAGAAACGAAGCGTGCCACATCACGCTTCATACCGTACCACCAGATGTGGGCTCTCATATCCTTGTACATCTTGTTGGCTCTAGGATGCAAGGAATACTGAGAACGGTGTGCCTCCTGCATGACCTCCTCTCGCAGCTCTCCACTAGGTACACACAGTCTCGTCCCATGCCTCAACGAACCATCTTCTGTAATAGTGAATTCATCAAGTAAAACAGCTCGTGCCTGTGCAGTGATACTTCTCAGCAGCTCATCCTGGTGCTGTGCCTCTCGAATCCTGTCCATCAATCAAGACTGAATCTGTATGCCCATCATCTGCATCTCGACCCCAGGAATGATGACCTCAATGCCTAAGCTCTCCAAGTCTGCCAATAAGTAACGGTCTCTCATCAAGAACATAGCCATTGGATACCGATTCAAGGCATCAGCAACAACATTCGCCTTCCCCGGATGGTACTGCAACGAGATGCTAAAATCTTTCATCAATTCTAGCCATCTGCGTTGCCTCATATTCAGCTCATTCTGTGTGAAAACATACTTTAAGCTTTTGTGGTCAGTGAATATTTCCACACGCTCTCCATACAAGTAGTGTTTTCACAACTTCAGGACGAATATAACCGCTGCCAACTCTAGGTCGTGAGTGGGGTAATTCTTCTCATGTGGTCGCAGCTGTCTAGACGCGTATGCTATCACCTTCTTATTCTGCTCTAAAACACACCCTAAGCCTTTTCCTGAAGCATCGCTATAGATAGAAAAACCGTCAAAACCGGATGGCATTGTCAATATAGGAGCTGTCGTCAGCCTCTTCTTCAGCTCATCGAACGCAGCCTGGCAGTCCTCTGTCCATACGAACTCCACGTCCTTCCGAGTGAGCCTAGTCATCAGCTCCGCAATCCGAGCAAAGTCCTGTACGAACTTTCGATAGTACCCCGCCAATCCCAAGAAGCTCCGAATCTCGGCCATAAAAGTCGGAGTAGTCCATGACTCCACAACAGCTATCTTCTTTGGGTCAACGGATATACCGTCTCCTGTCACTACCTGACCGAGGAATTCTATCTTGTCAAGGATGAACTCGCACTTTGAAAGCTTCCCATATAGCTTCTCCTTCCTGAGGGTCTCCAGCACGATCCTCAGATGCTCTTCGTGCTCTTCCGGCGACTTCGAATAGATAAAAATGTCGTCGATGAAGACCCTACGAACTTGTCAAGGTACGGATGGAATACCTTGTTCATTAGATTCATGAAGACTGTCGGGGCATTGGTCAACCCAAACGGTATTACCATAAATTCGTACTGGCCGTACTTGGTCTGGAAGGCTGTCTTCGGAATATCTTCTTTCTTCACTTTCACTTGGTGGTACCCCGACCTCAAGTCGATCTTCGAGAACACCCGTGCACCGCTCAACTGATCGAATAGATCGTTAATTCTAGGTAGCGGGTATTTGTTCTTGATTGTCTCGCTATTCAAGGTCCGGTAGTCGATACACATTCGCACTGTCCCGTCCTTCTTAGGCACAAACAGCACTGGTGTACCCAAGGCGACGAACTCGATCTAATGAACCCCTTCTCCAGTAGCTCGTCGATCTGCTTCTTCAACTCCACAGCCTCCTTGTTGTTGATTCTGTACACTCGCTGCGACTCTGGCTTTGCGTCTGGCATAAGATCGATGGAGAACTCAACGTCTCTGTCTGGCGGCAGCCCTGGTAGCTCCTCTGGAAATACGATAAGAAACACTACGATGATGGGATGAGGTAGCTCCTTCTCCGCTACCATGGTCCCACAAATAGCGTCACCACGCTGCTCTATAGCTCCTCTAGCGAACTCGAATACGGCCTCCTCCGGTGGACAAAACACCACACATCCGCGGTGACAATCAATGCTGGCAAAGTGTTTACTCAACCAGTCCATGCCGACCACTATATCAAAGCTCGGGAGTGGCATTACGAGTAAACTAGCGCACATTTTCTGGCCTCCTATGGTAATACGACGAGCGACGCAAACATCCTTCACCAAGATGATGCCTCCGCTAGTCGATATTTTATAGGTGCAGTCTAGAGGCTCAGATACAATACTGTGTCTAAAGATAAAAGCTGCAGATATGAAGCTGTGACAGGCCCCAGAATCGAATAAAGCAATAGCTGAAAAAGACTTAAGGAGAACAGAACCTGCTATCACATTAGGAGATACTAGTGTCTTCTCGACCGCCATGGTGTATGCTCTGCCCTGCTGTTGGTGCTGGACGAAATGCTGCTGCTGTGTGGGCAGGGGTCCCCTCTGTTGCTGGGGTATCGTGGGCTTCGTCGGTGCTTCCGTGGCAGGAGCTACTCTCTGTGCTGCATAAACCTGCGCCGCTGGACAATCCCTCATCTGGTGCGAGCTCGAACCACAGAATAGGCATACCCCAAGTCGTCTCCTACATACGTCCCATACGTGTCCCGACTTTCTGCAGTAGCCGCAAGGTCCAAGGGGCTGTCTCTGCTGGTTCTGTTGTGTGGCGGTGACTCTAGCTGGAGGCTGGTTCTGCTGCTGTTGGTAACGGGGTTGTGGCTGATGCTGCTACGCTGCGGTCTTCCCCTGAGCATTGGATCGTTTTGCCGATCTGAACTAGCTGCTGCCTCCTCCGTAGGCGTCTCGACCCTTCTTCTGTTTGTGCTTCATCTCCTTTTCTACGTCTTGCATAACTTTCAAGATCCTCTCGTATGTTGTGGCCTGGCTTATGGCGATGGCTATGCGGACCCCATGTGATAGCCCCTTCCTGAACTTCTCAGCCTTGGCCGCTGGGGTCAAGGCATCGGCAAATCGACTGAGGCGGGAGAACTCGGCAGAATACTCGTCGATGGAGAGGTTGCCCTGTTCGAGGCTCTCGAACTCGTTCTCCAACTCTTCGCGGGCTGCTTCAGGATAGAACTTCGTCTTGAACAGCTCTTTGAATTCCTCCCAAGTCATGTCTGGCGTGGTGAATCGGGGCTCATCTCTATACCACGTGTAGGCGATGTCATAGAGCTGCATGCTAGCATTCTCGACCTTCTTGTCTTCGGGGATTCGGGCCCTCCGGAGGTTGTGGTCCACATTCTCCAACTAGTCGTCGGCGTAGAGTATCCCTTCCGTTCTTTTGAATTCCCAGGGCCTGAGGTCTACGAAATTCTTGGAAGTGTCGGGGCGCAGCGGGGGAGCCTCCCTAGTCTGAAGAGCCTCCTTCAGTATATCACAGAAAATGTCAGCCTGCCGCGTCTGGGAAGTCATGAGCTGCTGGAAGACCCCAAAAAGCGTGGCGTTATCCAGCGCAGGTGCTGGAGGCAGAACTGGTGCTTGATCCTGAAGGGGTGCTGTCTGCTGGAAGGGTACAGACTGATGGAAGGGTGCTGGTGGCGGAGTCGACGAAGGGAACTGAGGAGGTGGTAGAATGTCATCACGGCAGAATCTCGTAGCCTGCGGCTGGAGAGTCTCGCCTAAGTAGATGAAGCGGCCTCCGTGAGTCGGTGGGGTTCCATTCGTGGAGGACCCACTAACGTTTCCTGGGGTGTTCGGGTGAGCGGGGTTCCTGCCTTGATCCATCTGACTGCCACAGAAGTAAAATCATTAGTTGGTATGAAGATTCAAACAGGATGCAGATCAAAGGAATAATTGAGATCAAATATAGAATTCAAAAACGATGTTAAACATGTGGTGATGGTCCTTAAAGTGTACTCCTACTCGCAGGCCTGTAGTAGTACATCTAAGTTGAGTACTACCACAAGTTTTACTGTTTTTGTGAAATCTGACCTGTACGGGCCACCATAAAAATGTGTCACGACCCGCACCCAATATTTGGACATGTGCCATGGGTACGTCCAGCCTACACTACAGTATCGACGGTAGAACGTTGTCTAGTCATCTCCACAATTTATCAAATACAACCACGCAGTTTATAGATTTCCACAAAAGACCAAATTTGTATATCAACCCACGGCAGGAATTTATATACACAATGTCTATGATGAGAGAAATAAGCTAATAACTGAAAAGAGACCACAAATGTAGAGACCAAAATATGGTTGAAGAAATAGTCTCAATATAACCAAAATGTATCAAAGGGATGTCCACTACTCAACTCTCAGAATCCATAAGTAAAATAAAATACAATAAAAAGAGTTTATGTGAGCGACTCATGCTCTATAAAATGCTATCTCGCTAATAGTCTCCTACGGAGGGTAGCCCCGCATCCAAGTTCTCCTACAAGCTCAAATCAGGATCTTCAGTCTGCTCATAAAAAGTAGTACAAAACTCCTCTAACTCATCACCTAAAATATTGGTTATCCAGTCAGGATTGGAACAAATACACATATGACCACTATCCGAGTCTCAACAGAATCATAAATATGTAAATAGCATATGAGAATGAAACTAGAAAGTAACTAGCATCATAGTACAAAAAGGAAAGACATGAGACTCTATCAATGAAAATATAGCTAATACAAGGCAATATGTAAAATCATGGTAGCAAGACAAGTGGTGAAGAACATGGTGGAATAGTAGGAATGTCAACTATCTACGTGCATTGAAATATCGCTTTCGACGTGTGAACGGCTAAGGGTAAATCCGGCACACTACACGTGTCGTGTGCAGCTGCTATCAGGAAAGAATAGACATTTTGGGGATAGATTGGGTAGTTCACACGTCTACTAAGATATTTCTCCGCCCAACTAGTACTCATGGAATCAATTGCAAGTAGGGTAAGCATGTAAAGGGAGTCAAGATATAGAGTAAATCCATGATACTATCTCGTGTGACGATCGTGTCAACAAGCAGTAAGATATATGTATTGCATGTAAAGGAAACTATCGATAACGGTAACGATCAGTATATGCACTTGCCTGTCGTCCCGAGCTGCGAGTACTGATCAAGTGCTGAGTTGGAGTACAAGTAACCTGTTATATGTATTAAGTCTAAATCAACACATAAACTAAACAAAGTAAAGCTATTTCGGAATTATTGCTAATTACCCCATACATTTCCAAGTGGCCTTTAATTGGCTTGGGTGGTCTCTACCCTTGGCAACTTCCTAACTCCCAACATAATCTACAAGTGTACCTACAAGTATATCTACAAGTATCCATGCCAAAGACTATTACCTATATAATATATATATATATATATATATATATATATATATATATATAAAAAAAAATATATATATATATATATATGTATATATATATTTTATATATATATATATATATATGTATATATATATATATATATATATATGTATATATATATATATATATATATATGTATATATATATATATATATATATATATATATATATATATTTTCTTTTTTTTTTAGTACTGACCAAGTGCTGAGTTGGAGTACAAGTAACCTGTTATATGTATTAAGTCTAAATCAACACATAAACTAAACAAAGTACAGCTATTTCGGAATTGTTGATAATTACCCCATACATTTCCAAGTGGCCTTTAATTGGCTTGGGTGGTCTCTACCCTTGGCAACTTCCTAACTCCCAACATAATCTACAAGTATACCTACAAGTATATCTACAAGTATCCATGCCAAAGACTATTACCTATATATAATATATTACATATATATATGTATATATAAATATATATATATATATATATATATATATATATATATATATATATATATATATATATATATATATATATATATATATATAAATATAAAAAAAAAATAAAAATAAAAAATATATATGTATATAAATATATATATATATATATATATATATATATATATATATATATAAATGTATATATATATATATATATATATATATATATATATATATATATATATATATATATTTAGAAACACTCAATTTAATTAGGAAAAAAGGAGTTCCAACTCAGGTTAAATCTTACACAAAATGATGATCGAAACAACTCTATCAACCCCTATTTGTGCTTGCATCTGATCGAAGCTTTGTCAATCTGCCTATGAATCTCATTCACTAGCATCCCCGATGAGAACTTTCGCCCTTCATATCGCCATTTATTGTGATTTTTTTTCATAAAACCCATATCACTGCCCCTACACATTTGTTTTTGATGAATTCTTTTCCCTCGCCACCACCTCCGCAGCCTATGATCCAGTGATCTGCTTCTGCATGAAATCTGAAACACTCCCTGCATAACAACCCAGACCTCCCCAGCCAAAAAATATATATATATCCTATATAATCAGTGGTGCCCAACTACTCTGATATCATATGCAACCTGAACCCCATACCACCTCTTATTACAAATAGCAGTATAAAGTATTGTATAGCTATATCCATCTATACATATTCCTCTACCTATTTAACACATTACCTATATGCAAAATGTAGTGCAAAGCTTATGTTGTAGCAGGGGCTCATATTATAGGGCATTCATCAGACTGTAATGCTTCCTCTGTACATAGTGTCCTGATTTTAAGGCTTGGGCTGAAACCTGTAAAGTTATAAGTATATGAGTGAATAGTGTGGATCCAGACATGGGGTCGATCTTGAATGGCGATGTTGATACCAGGGTGCTAAACCATGACAAAATATAGGATATAGCTTAACTGTGTTAGCAGTGAACTATCAAGAACATCCTTCCTGACTTTGATCCACTCTCATACATCTGTCCTGCTTCTGTGCTCAAGAGTGCAGGTACTTATATGTACCAGTTTGGTTATAGTTGGATACCTAGATAGAGTACTTGTAACCTATATCTAATCCTATTCTTTACACTAATTGGCAGATGACGACAAGGGCCTCCCAACTCTGTACAGGCCTCAACTTAAGCTACACAGGCCTTATTATTAGCTAGTGATACTTGGTCTATTAGGATTGATATATATATATATATATATATATATAAATATAAATATATATATATATATATATATATATATATATATATATATATATATATATATATATATATATATATATATATATATATATATATATATATATATATATATATATGATCTATGGGGCTGGCTGGTGCTTTCGAAATTCAGGATTGACATCCTAAAGACTAGACCTTATACTGGACTGGTCCTATAGTTTCCCTATCTTCAGAGGCACCTTTAATGCTTTGACAGATGGTACCCATAGCATTCATATGACTGAAAGCACAGTGGTTCATGTAATTGGGTTCCTGGAGTTCCCTATACTGTCTCATGTAGGCATGGGGATGAGGAGTTAAAACCCAGCTATGGCACTAACTAAACTACAGATCAGCTAAGCAAATACTACTGATACTCATCTCTATGCCCACAGGAGAGGTATTCACTATATGGGAGGGTTAGAGTACAGTGAAAGGTACACGTATATGACATACGATGCAGGAAGCCATGGTCCCTAATGTGCAGGGCATTATGCTGTGGGTGCTAATGCATGAGACAATGCAGGACAAGTCAAATTATGCAGGACATGCTACAGGTATGTAGTGAGCTACTGTTACAGCACATCATCTAATATATAATGGATTAGGGTGCAGGACACTAGGAACATCTGATACCAAAACAAAAGTGGACTAAAAGCTAATAACACCCTATTCACTATTGCATTTAAGTATGGACTGAAATTAAATGGAACAGGGTGATCTCTAATATAATTCTGGTTTCCAGGGCCTTACTCTATACTGCTACCCTTGGTACTGGCATCCCTTGTGCAATCCAGTAGGTGGTATACCCCACTGAATACCAATGTAACTTGGTATATGAGTAAACCAGCAAGCCATAGACCTGGGTGATCTCAGAAGTATGAATCTAGGTATATGCAGTGGCTAACACTGTATCACACTAACTAATAGGTAATGGACAGGTCAGACATTCCTATGGCATGGACAGATATCAATTTGGTCGTACAACTGAACAAGAGGGATGTATGCACTGAACAATAAATAGCCATATATGGACTGGATGTATTTGTATCATGATCCATTTCACAATAGGGCAGAACCATAATCTAAGGTTTTGTTAATGCAGTAAAATAAGGGAGAGGACATGGTGATGTGGTCTTGGTCAAGGATAGTTGTTAGGTTTTAGGTTGAGTTCATCAGAGCATCTAAAGTATCAGTATGATACTTGGTGTTGATCCTGGTATTCAAGAATTATATTTGTGGGTTCTGTGTCAAGTATAGCATCCCGTAAAATGCGATACCTAGTATTTGCCTAGAGGCTAGGCTGTCCTTATGGTCCTGTGCCTATGTGGCTCACATGAGTATAGGTACTTGTGTCATACTGCTGCAGGACACCATTGATTCCTCTGTCCGGGCCTATATTACAATCATAGTTGATTCACCTTGTTGTGTACCCCAAGAATGTTCCTCCCTGGATACTGAAAATCTTTCTAGACTTTAAAACAAACACCTAGCCTGCAAATAGAAAGGACTGCAGGTGAGGGCAGAGAAATACCTGTGTTTTGAAAGTAGATTTGGGTTGATTCCTCAAGCTCCTCTATTAAAGTTCTTGCGACAGGAAGGAGTCAAATTTTTAGGGTTTAGGGGGAATGGCAAGGAGGCTGCCTCGCCCCCTTAAATACTCAATTTCCTGATAGGATTGAAATCCTATCCAGAGATTGAAAGTCGAAGTTCAAATTAATTCAATCTCGACTTCGAGTTTGAAATGGATTTGGTTTTATCCAAAGCCGTGCAGGAATCTGTTTTAAAACATGGGCTTTTGCATTTAAGCCCATCATGTTCTGACATTTGAAAAAATAAACCCTTATTTCCCCTTTTATTAACAAAGGCCATAATAAATGTACATATTACATATACACTTATTTATTTAATTATACATATGTATATTTTAATGATTTAGCAAAATAATAAAAGAAGAAAATGGAAAATTTTGGGTCAAGGGCTCACACAATGAACACGAGATCAATGGAAAACCAAACCCTCATTCCGAGTGTGGACTCACGGATTTGAACTAATCACTAACCCTCGTCCCGAGTGTGGACTCTCTGGTTAGTTCAAGGTAAACACCCTCGTTCCGAGTGTGGACTCTCTGGTGCCAACGAACACGACAAACACCTTCGTCCCGAGTGTGGACTCTCTGGTTAAGAAAACGATAACAAGGATTTAGAAGTTCAACTACACGTACTCGTTCTATGACACGACTTAAGCAAGGTACTGGTGAGAACAACTCCAAATGTGAACTACAAGGTCAAACGTGAACACGACTATATATATATATATCAATGCAACAAACTCAACAGTATATAATATGAAGAACACAAGGCCATAAATAATCAAAAAGACTGGATAATGAAATGTAATGCATGTAAATAAAACTGTAGAAGAAGGCAAGGTATACGTGCCTGTGGTCCCGGCTGCTGATATGGATTATAATGCGTATCGAGGTCCAAGTAGCCTATTTTGTACATTTATAATGTCAATATAAATAATCTATAAAAGCAAGAGCCACTTATTCATCTACTTGTTAGGTCTCTTGGTCATTTCTACTTCTCTTTGACTTTGTTCAAATTGGTTCCCTTTATTAACTAAATGGACTTGGTCCCTTACTTGGCAGGTCTAGTTTAATTTTAATTCATCCCTATACCCCTAGATATACACACAGGGTATATGCAAAGAGGGAACCTTAATACTGTCCTCATAGCATGGTGCTTATACTGGTTTCCTATCTGCCATTGTGACATTCCTATTCCCTGTTACAAATTCCCATGGTGCACTCTATTACCCCTCGATTACACAAGTTACTATACTAGAGTACTGGTACTCAAGAACCATTTGTGCCTACTGATGTATTCAGGATCAATTTATAGGCTTGTTGTCATAACTACCATGCTAGATACATATAGCAGTCCCTAGAACAGAACAACATACTGCCAGTTGCTAGGTGAACCCAATAGACTCTTGTTATCAACTGGTTCTACAAGGTACCCTGGTTATTCCTTTGGACTCTAGGACACCCAAAGCTTACACTTATTTATTACTTAACCTATCCCCTGCATTCGAGATATCTGGAGATGCCTATACACCAGGGTAGGGACTAGGACATAGCGGCTAATATATATATGCCTACCGGACAACTCCCAAACTCTACTTGATACCTAGACTCCAATTATAGTGGCAAATTTAGTTCTGTAACTAGACACACTAGCATAATAGGTCTTCCCTACTGCTACATCCATTTTATAGCTAAAAACAAGCTCATACAAGTTAGGCTGCATAAGCAATCTGCACTCCAACAACATCAAGCTTAACTCCAATAGGGACTGCCACCCTACACTCTACATGGGTCCTGTAGTCAAATCCTGCACCCTTATTTATTCATATGCCATGTTTGTGTACTTGTCTTAGTAATGCTTCTTTCCACTGCCCCCCAACCTATGGTAGGTGATACTCTATACTTATTTTCCCAGAACTCGTACACAATTGCCACCTTATACTCAAGACACAAACTACCAATTAACTTGACCTCTCTGCTTATTGTACCCAACCTGTTAGGACTTCATGTCTATGGGTTAGGTATCTGGTACTCAAGTTGCTAAAGGCACACTAAGTTTCACAAATTTCATGTACTTGTCCCTACATCTAGAGACACTCTTAAAGATATACCTGGGGAACACTTGTATAGGACATGTATCCCCTACCCGTTGTTCACACTACCTAGCCATATACCCCGTTCATACCCTGTTTTCTTCTCTGCACACATAAGCACCAATTATGTATACTAAACTTTCCAAACTCCTCTCATTACCTATACTGCTATCAGGCCGTTCTAATGTTACTTGTGTACAGAACATAACTTAATTCTTAATTATGTATACTAAACTCTGTTTTGATTTTCCTAGACCTGTGCATACATTACTGAAATCTTCTTTCTATACACTAACATAACGTAATTCTTTATAGAAGTAATCAATATGAATTCTCCTATTTCCTCCTAGGTATTAACCAAACACCTACCAATCTCCATCCTAAGCCTTGCCAATAACAGGAATTCGAAAGTTCGAGGCAGAAGGATTACCTGGTCGAGTACGAGGCTTGCCTGCTCCTCCTCCTCCCTTGCTGTTCTTGCGACAGCAGAAAATTTAACTTCTAGGGTTTGTAGAGGGGTCTCGGGGTCGGCTACAATCCTTCCTATATATACTAGTGTTTGATCTATTAGAGGGGATCAGAAGAATTCGATTCGATCTCATCTAAGGTTTTGGTGAGAGTTATCTTGAATTCATATCAAATTCAAACAAAGCGGTTGTGGGTTCTATTGAAAAGGGAAAATTTGAACTAAAGAAATTTTACGCTAAGGTCCCTGTCAATTCCTATATTACCCGTTTTGATCCTCTATTGGTATTTTAAGTAAAGAAAAAAAGTATAAAACATAACAAACAAATGAGACAATAAAGAATAGGTATAAATTTAATAAATAAGAGGAAAAATTGGTCAAAGGGTTTACAATGCTCTCGACTTACGAGGCCACCCTAAAAGCTACAGGCCTATTTTATGCCGTTAGGGCCACCGAATATGGCATAAAGGTTAACTGGCCTATGTTTATCTCATTGGTGGAGTTGTACAACTATCACACGTGTACCTTCTTCACTCCGAGTGGGGAGATAGATCTGGCTCTTCATGAGATGCAGGCGATATCAAAACTTTCCTGGAGGACTGAGCCATATGAAGATTACGTTCCCTGTGATGAGGAGCACCTGAATTTGGAGAAGAAGAACTCCGAGATGATGGAGGTGTACAAAGAGTTACTCTGTCACCTCTTTATTTATCACTAGGTCACAAAGAAGGGTAAGACTGAGGGGTCCCTTTCCTATACAAGGGCCTAGACCAACTACATCTTCATTAGAGAGGAAGGAGACAGCCCAGTCTCTTTCTTGACTCGCAAGCCCTCGACAAAATCTGAGATAGAGCAGTTGATGGCAGATTACGGGGTTGTAGACCCCGAAGATAGTGATGATCCCGAGGAGAACTTTCCGGTTTATTATTTCTTCAGGTAGGCCGAATTCAAGCTGTCGAAAAAGGCGGTGCTAGCCGCTTTCCTGATGATATGGCTTCATGATTGTGTAGTCCCTGGTGGTTCAGGGTCTATTGAAAGTATCAGCCAGAGTATGATCTTCTGGCTATAAAGCTGTCCTTTAGATGCCAGCTTGCCCTGCTTCATGCGATGGTCTGTACCATCCAACAAGGCTTCTGATACTTCGTTGTGAACACGGTGACGCCCGATGGCAGAAAGGATTTTATTAGGACTGAATTTCTCTTTCATTATCTGATGGGATAGCTGGTACTACACTGTCCCAAATTAATGAATGTCGGGCTGATGACAGACTCTTTGGTAGGAGATGCCTTTCTTCGAAGATTCAAAGATGCAGATTAGACCATTACAGGGGTGCCTGTTTGTAGGAAGGCTTTGGGTTTCCTGCAGAATTATGAATTCTTGAGAGTGTCACCTCTGTCTGTAGTGGCCGTACAGGAGCACCCTAGTAGATGAGGGAGCACTCACTACTAGCCTTCCTATTGGGGCATTTCGTTGGCTCCAGTCCATCAGGCCTTTCCATCTAGTTTTGAGGAATAGGAACCACACTTTCTTGGAACCTTATCTGCCGAGTAGCTTTGTATGGCAGATCGACTACAGCCAGCTTCTCTTTGGCAATCCCAACCCTCATTTACAGTCAATAGGAAGCTTGATCGATAAGGCACGTGCATGGGGTTACTATAATACTGGATGTACGAGGGCAATTTTTATCCTGCTAGAAGATAAGCCCGAAACTCACATGCTCTTTCCTGCTGCCAAGTTAGATATTCAGGTCAATACCCTTCATTCTCAGTAAGAATGTGAGTAGAGTTTAATATCGGGTACTTGGCTTGACCTACTCTTGCTGATATAGGATGAGTGCGTGCAATGGGGGGTTACAGAATGGAAGGCGCCGCACCTTCAGCTGAGCTGGCTGCAGCGCCACAGCAGCGAGTTGTTCTTAAGGAGCCTGTTATTGTAGCACCTCAAAGAGAGGATACTGAAGAACCTTTTCCTGATTTTCCTCATAAGAGGAAAGCTTCCACCGAGCTGGTTCCACGGTCGAAAAGGAAGAAGGCTGTTATCTTCCGAGGGAGAAAGAAGGTCACGGATGTGAGCACCGTCTCGCCTCCTCCCAAAAGATCTTTTCGTCAGACCAGGAGGGATTGTACGGCGTCACGGGCCGTTACCATTCGGGAGATTGATCCCTTCCTAGACTCCGTAGCCGTTTTGGTCAAACCGTAAGAAGCTTTCTCACCATTCCGTTTATCCTTTGTGCAGGACATTGAAGTCACGACTGCGGCAGGTGCTTATTCGTTTGAAGAGGTAGACGTAATAACTGTGTCCCCTGCTTGTCCTCAACCGATGGAGAAAGACAGGTCTTCTTCAGTTGTAAGGCTTGAGCAAAGGGATGATTAGGACGAAGTCCCAGACCATGACGGCGATTAGAAAGCCAGTCCCTCCTATGACATTTATTTGGGGGATATGTCTACGATAGAAGCTATGATGAAAGACTTAGATGCAAATCAAGTCCAATCAGCTCACCCTCCTCTGGGTATGTCATTCTTGCACTTTTCTTCGGATGAGATTTTCTGAGTTCAATTTTGCGTGCAACTTGTGAGGCTGACTTCCATCGTATATTCCCTTATAGACAAGAAAAGGGAACAAAGCACGGAGGTTGCTCCAGATATCGGGGCTAGACAGAAAGCTGTCCTTGGTTCTTCCAGTAAACCGGTATCGGTTACTGAGGATGTTCTTGATCAGCCTGTTGAGGCAGCCATTATCAAATCTGCTTCGGGTCTAGCTGGGACCACGGAAGGTGAGCAGCCTGATGCTGCTTTGGCAGATGTTGACAGTGAGCGACCTGGGTCTGCTCTCATTTTCTCGGTTCCAGTTGATGTTGAGCCGACAAGAGGTATGAACTTACAACTCCTTCTTTAAATAAGTTTTTTTATTACTGATATGTGTATTGCTTTATTTGTCAGCTTCAACTTCCTTCCAAGTAGCTCTTCCTGGGATGGATGATCCTCATCAAGCTTCATCTCCAACGACCTTTTTTGAAGATGATGAGATGGCTCAGGAAGTCATAAGAGCTTTCTACTCCATTTTGAAAGTAAAGCTTCCTGGAGTCTTGAACCGAAATGCCGCCTTCGGGCCTGTGAAGGCTGTCGCTGAATGCCAGGTGACAGCTCTTGAAAGCATTACTGGCTATGAAGAGTGAGCTAATGCTTTAAGAAAGGTCATGGCTGACCTGGAAAATTAAGTAGCCAAACTCCGAGAGATCAGTCAACGAAGCCCAACATCATTATTTCTTGAGGAGGATGTGGCTCTAATTGTGGCTATTGAGGAGGAGAAAGCTACTTTCCAGGCGAGGAAGGAGGCTCTGGCTAAAGAGATCAACGAGCTGACTGATCAGTATTAACAATTTGATGCTGCTTGTAGGGCTCGTATTGCCTCGAAGAATAAGCTAGCCATCCAAATCGCTGAAAAGTATAACCATATTGTGCATCTTCGCGAAGAGATTGCTCACCTCGAGACTGACTTGTAAATAGTTGCATCTGAACAGGAAGACTATGTGGTTCAGGCAGCTGCGACTGCCACAACTTCAGACCAATTGAAGGCTCAGCTGGTGAAGTTGGAAGAGGAGCATATGAAACTGATTTCTTTCGAGGATGAAGCTGCTTGGATGGAAGAAGCACGTCATCGTGCCACCATCAAATCTTATGCTGAAATCAAGGCTCTGAAGGATAACATCAATCGATTGTGTATCCCTTAAGTTTTTTGTTTGTAACTGTTTCTTTTAGCCGTCAAGACACTTGTATCTTTTCTTTTCTCCGTCTTCTGATAGACGTTTTTAATATAGAATCTTTTGGCTTTCAAAACTCATGAATGAAGCTTGTGAAATATCAGAACTAGAGGTGATGTGGACGTAGTAAGGATATTTCTGGTGGGTATTCTGCTGGAGAATTTGATGTGGACTTATTATCTATTTTATATTCAAGGTTCTTGAATATAGATAATGAGTTGAAAGAAACTGCTAATAGAGGTAATATGGACGTAATAGCAGAGGATGTTCTATATCTGACCAAAGGTAATATGGAAGTGGAAGGATGTATAACATTTGGTAGGAGTAGATAATTCAGAGGTAATATGGACATGATTATCCTTGATGAATGCTTTGCTCAGAGGTTATATGGATGTGGCAAAACGTTTCTTAATTATCCCACTGGAAAATAATTATCGGAAAGTAGTTCCGAGGTAATATGGATGTTACTTGCTTTAGTCAGACTAAGTTTGGGCAGAGTCCAAAATGGAAATAATTCCACCGGGGAATCATTTTAGAGGACCTATTATACATGGCGTATTCAAGACTCTTAAAATATAGATAATAGTTAAATGATGATTTTTTTGAATCACATAAACATTACACTGTACATTTACATGACTGGAACAGGGTATATGTGAACACTGTTCATGAAGGTTACATAGAATATTTTTTCAGGAACTTGTCGTTGATCGACATCATGAGTAAGTCACCATCAGGCTTGGTTAGTCGATACGTACCGTTAGAATATATTAATTCTATAATGAAAGGACCTTCCCATTTAGGCTAGAATTTTCCTTTTATCTTGTGCGTCATGACCATTGGTCTTCTCACTGCTAAGACCAGATCACCAACTTGAAAGATTCTTTCCTTCACCTTTTTATTAAAGGCTTTGGAAAGGCGTGCTTGGTATAGCTCAATACGCTGTTGAGCTAATAAGCATTTTTCGTCTAGCACTTCCAGCTCTTGTAGTCGCAGACGATAACTTTCTTCGACAGTCAACTCACTAGCTAAAGCTACTCGTAGAGAGGGAATCTAGATTTCTAGGAAAAGAACTGCTTCGCTCCCATAAACCAGAGAGAATAGAGTATTGCCTGTTGGAGTCCGGATCGTTGTACGATAGGCCCAGAGACATTCGTCGAGCTTCTCATTCCAATCGCACTTGTTTGAAGACACGAACTTCTTGAGAAGTTTAATGATAGTCTTATTGAAGGCTTCTGCTAACCCATTAGCCGCTAGATTGTAAGCAGTAGAGGCTACATTCTGGATTCGATTCTTAACACAGAACCGATAGAATACATGGCTCACGAATTGTGGGCCATTATCATGGATGATCATGCGAGGTAGGCCGAAGCGATAGATAACATGATATTTGATAAAATAGATCACGTTTGACGTCTTTACTTCGGTGAGCGGTATGGCTTCCGCCCATTTGGAGAAGTAATCGGTTATAGCTAGGATGAACCGATGTCCTCTGGAGGATGGCGGGCTGATTGGGCCTATGACGTCCATCACCCAGGCTTCAAAAGGCCAAGATGCCACCGTCGGGTATAGAAACTCCAAAGGATGATGAATGAAGTCGGCATGGAACTGACAAGCCCTACACTTTTTTGTATATTCAACAACATCTGCTATCATCATGGGCCAATAATAATCCATTCGTCTGAGGCGATCTTGTAATTTGGGGCCTGGTTGATGTGCACCACAAATTCCATTATGAGCCTCACAAAGTTCTTGTTTGGCTTCTGTGTCTGATAAATATCGTAACAATAGCCCGTCGTAAGAGCGTCGGTACAATATTTTGGTAGCCGTATCATAATAAAATCTGAGGGATCGCCTTTGTACAGATACTGCTTCCTTTGGGTCCTCAGAAAGGATTTCGTAGATGGCGTAGTCTATGAAAGAAAATCTCTAGTCTTTAACATTGACGTTTTTTCTGTTGCATAACTGTGATGAATATACAAGGCATCTTTTACACAGAATAGCTCTCGAGCAGACACTGTGATCGAATGCTGAGTATTGGTAGGGACGGTCAAGGAAGCAGCAAGACCGGCTAAAGCATCTGCTTCTATATTCTATAATCGAGGCACATGCTCGATGAAGAATCCAGCGAAAGTAAAAGCTAATTCGATTGTCGCTTTGTGATATGGGATGAGGTATTTATGACGAACTTCATAATTCCCACGGACCTAACTAACTATTAGCTTAGAATCGTCGTAAGCTTCTAGATAGTCAACTCCTAGTTGTTTTACCAGTTGAAGGCCGATCAGCAGGGCATTATATTCGGCCACGTTGTTAGTACAGGGTTCCACAAGTGAATATGTACGGTGTATAACCAGATGGTCCGGTAACACAAGCACGATGCCTACTCCGACCACGATATTTCCTTTCGGTCATATTCTTGATGCACCGTCAGAGAACATTCGCCAAATGGGCATTTCCTCAGTTACGGTGTTAGATTCTACTACTTCATCTGGGATTTCATCGTAGAGTTTGGAAGATTCTGGCACCGGATGAGCTGCTAGGAAATCAGCTAACGCTTGGCCTTTTACTGCCTTTCGAGGGACGAACAACATATCGTATGGAGTCAACAGCATTACCCATGTAGCTAAACGGGAATTAAGAGAACCCGGTTTAGTCATGAGTATTCTGAGAGGATTGACTTTAGATATGATGTGGATAGTCTGCCCAGACACATAGTGGCGTGTCTTCTGGATAGCAAATACCAGTGCGAGATATTTCTTTTCCACAGGTGTGTATCTGTGCTCGACACCCACCATCGTGCGGCTGAGGTAGTAGATTGCATGTTCATGGTCGCCTTCATTATTCTAAGCTAATAAGGCACCAAGAAAATGGTCCATAGTACGGACATATAATAAGAAGGGCTTCCCCATTATTGGAGCCACCAATACTGGAGGGCTTGTGAGATACTTCTTGATGTCGTCAAATGCGCGTTGACATTGTTCATTCCAGACGAAAGATACTCCTTTTTTATGAGCTGAGTAAACGATTAACACCATCCAGAAAGATTTGAAATGAATCGTCTGATGTAGGCTTGCCTTCCTTGAAGTCCGCATAGCTCTTTGAGATTTCTTGGGTGATACATATCGAGGATACCTTTCACTTTTTCTGGGTCAAGATGTACACCCTTTGAACTGATAACAAAACAAAGGAACTTGCCGCTAGAGAATCCTAGAAAAGACTTGGTTGGATTCATCTTGAGTTGGTTTGCACGCATTAGTACGAACACCATTTTCAAGTCTTGGAGGTGGTTGCCCTTGAGATGACTTTTAACTGCAATATCGTCTACATAGCATTCCACTATTTTGCACAAATGATTGTAAAAAATTGTGTTCATAGCTCGCTGGTATGTCGCCCCTACATTTTTCAATCCGAAGGGCATCACCGTATAGCAGTATACCCCCAATGGTGTTCAAAAAGATGTGTATTTCTTATCGTCGGGGAAAATCTGGATCTGGTTGTAGCCTGAGAACCCATCCATAAAGGACATCCGCTCGAAGCCGCAAGTATTGTCGATAATTACGTCGGTGATCGGTAGAGGAAACTCATCTTTCGGGTATGCAAAGTTCAAATCGCGGTAATCGATACATACTCGAACTTTACTATTCTTTTTCATAATTGGCACAATGTTAGCGACCCAGTCAGGATGTTGTTCTTCGCGAATGAGCCCGCTTGAAATAAGCTTCTTGACTTCACTCTCGATGGCCTCTATGATATCTGGTCGGAATCGTCGTTGCTGCTGCTTTACTGGCTTACCTTTGGACGAGATGTTTAGGCGGTACATAGCAACTTTAGGGTCCAAGCCTGGCATGTCTTCATAGCTCCATGCAAAGACGTTAATGTATTCTCTTACAAGCTGTATAAGAGATTATCGATCTTCGCCAGACAGACTTTGCTGATGAAGATTGGTTTAAGAGGTGATTCATCTCCTAAGTTAACTTGGACGACTTCGTCTTCAGTAGGTGGTTCACGTTGTTCGAAACGTAACTCCCATCTAGTATCCATCTTTTGAGCCTATTGTTCAAGCTCGATTGATTGGACATCGTCTGCAATTTGGTCAACTGACACCATGTTAACGGACAAAGATGCTTTGAATATGTCTCCAATGCTGGATCTGAATCCCAGAGACAGTAATCAAAAGAATGAGAAGAACGATCTGCTTCGATGTCAGATCCTTCAGGAGTTGTTGGAGGAGTAATGTAACCCAAACCAACACTATTTTGTTGATAATAGTTCTCAGGTTTGCCAAGAGGAGCAAAGTGACATATTAGCAATCGTCGTCCCTGACCGTAGTTTAGCCCCTGGTCGCTTTTTATATCATATCCCATATTCTGGATGATATTCTTGGCCTGCCAACAATATTGGTAAAGTTATATTTTCCCAGAATCATAGTCAGCTTCAGTGTTGTGATTGGAAGAAGTAGAGTCTAGAACGAACTTTCTTTCGCCAATTATTCGACCGAAGATGATCAATTCTTCACCCTTCTTTCTAGATGGAATGATGAAGTAGTAGATATCTTCTGGCCAGACTTTTTCTCGTAGATGAGGCGTCGTGACCGGCATGCAGAGATTTGGTCCTACGTCGTGCTCTAGAGTGTATATCGTATCTATGTACTGGTTTACAGATTGTTAGACATCGGAGTAGTTCAAAGATAAACCTTTACTTAAAATATATACAAATTTTTCTTCAGGGATAACATCATCCACTGAAGGTACATTATTTTGAGTATTGATATACTCATTAAGGGGATCATTGTCTGGAACAGGAGCTACAGACTTGGCCAAGTTTGCTACATAGGATAACTCTTCAGGATTGGGAGGACGGACTTCAGCAGGTTCTACCCGAGGTGATTTACGGAGAGTGATGGTCAGTGGTTTGACCTTATCAGGATTCTTCTTTTTAACCCAGATTGTGAGAGGCTTTGGAGTACTTTTTGGAGTAGTACGTCCTTTGACTCGAATAATCAGGGGACCATCACTGGCGGATGAACTCACTTCAGCTTCATCGTCAGCTTCGTTGCCGTCATCTTTGAAGGGTTGAGATTAGTAAAGTACCGAATCTCCATAGTAGGCTTTAATACCCTTAAAAGGATCGACATCGGCAAACTCCGTCTTCACATTGCCATCGCTGTAGACGTACTTGAAGCACTGGTGATGGGTAGAAGGAATGATCATGTTCTCGTGTATCCATGGACGTCCTAACAAGACGTTGTAGGACACGTTGGCGTCGATTAAATAGCAAGAAACCTCCGTTCGAAGATCACCAATCTGGCACTTGAGATGGATCTTGCCCAGCGGGTGGCTTCTTCCAGCATTAAAAGCCATGATAGTTGTATTTGTTGCAGATAGCTTGTGTAGAGGGATCCCTAGAATTTAGAGTAAGCTTCTAGAAATGATGCTGAGAGAGGAACCTGGATCCATATGCATCCGATCCACCTTAATCATCTCGATATACCCTGTATAGTACAAAGGTCTATCATGACGATTGTTTTTGAGTAGCATGTCCTCTTATAAAATGGTGATGTTGGGCACCACTTCCATAGTGCTATGACAGTGAGGACAGAAGACGGGATCTTCAGCGGGGGCTTTGAGTTCAGCGAGATAAGAGTCGGCATGTAGTACTGCCTCACTTAAAGCCTTTCGTGTCTCTTTGAAGAGTCACAATGGATCGAACAAAGATAACCTGGCAGGTGTATTAGCCAGCTGTGCCAGTATGTCAAAGTTGTAAGGCCGATCCATGCCTTCTAGAGTTGGTGCCTTCAGAGACTTGTCAAATTGCGTCTCCTTATGCTTAGCTTTGTCAGTAGTTGAGGGCTTAGATGGACCAGTTTCTGAACTTGTGGGGGCAACAGAAGCTTGAGAAGGTACTACATCTTCTTATGCGGGGTCATAAGTCCGTAGGTAAGCCTTTCCAGATCGCGTCTCGCCAGATAGAACTTCGTAAATGGGAGAAGACACAATATGGCATAATTTGTATTTCTTGCCCCTTTTTATATTGGAAGATACCACCCCCTGTGTCATTTCTTGCACAAGGTCTGGATGGACCCACATGATCTTACCATGTTCTGTCGTGAGTGGCACCAATGTTGAGTTGCGAGCTGGCGGCTGGTTGACGACTTCCATTATTGCCTTGGGGATTGGGACTACGCCGTCTGGGACTTCTGTGGGAGGAAAGTCACCAAATTGAAGAGAGATCATGTTAGAAGATACAACCTTATCTTCAGCTTCAAGGTTGATCACTTGGCTGTCGATAAGATGTTGTATCTTCTTTTTTAGGACGATACAATCCATGGTAGAGTGGTGCACGTGCTGATAATAAAGACAGTTCTCAGGATCGTTGAGTTGGTTCGCCTCCGCAGGACATCGTGGTAGAGGCAATGTCAGTTTATTCCCCTTCATTAATGTGTGAAAAATGATAATAACATCATCTTCGTCAAAGAAGAAGGTCTCCTTAGGTTTGTCAGGAGCGCCCTGAGAATTGGAAGCTTCCTTGGAAGTGTCGACCTTCAAGACTTCTTTCCCTTTACCCCTATGGACAAGGATAGTTTTAGGGTGCTTACCTTTGTCTTTAGATTTGGGTGTCTTTAACCCCAGTAATTCCAGATTAGGGACGTTATTTTCAACAGTATCAGCGGCCCCAATGAAAGCAGGCCATGTATCACACTTATGTATACCCAGACAGAACTTCACTACAGGAAGGAAGTTATGTCGACAAGTGTCCATAAGTTCTGAGTCTAGTATACCGAAGGGCATCTTCAATGCTAGTCGCCTGAAGCGTTCGATGAAAGCAATAACAGACTCAGTCCTCATTTGCTTGGTCTCGATGAGAGTGGACATACTAACATGAATGCCACTCTCATAAAACCTGTTGAGGAATAACCTCTCCAAATCTTTAAAGAAATTAATACAACCATTAGGCAGACTGCAGAACCATTCAAAAGCTATCCCCTGCAAGGTGCTAATAAATAACTTTGACAAGAACAGATCGTCCCTGGGTAAGTGTAGAGTCTGCGTGTTGAAGTATGTCATGTGTTGGCGAGGAGAAGTCATCCCGTCAAATGAATTTAGCATTAGTGGCTTGTAGTTAGGAGGGCAAGTAGCATTCTCCCATTTAGGAGGATAAGGTTGAGATATCCCCATCTTCTGAAGCTCGTCTTTGTGTGAGATGGTATCCAGACGGGCAACAAGAGAATCAATTGTATCCTGCTGATTGAGCAGATGTTGAGAAACGGCTGTTGTACGTTTGTCCGACGTCGTTGGTAAAGGACCACCCCCAGCATTTACAAGATTTGGAGGAGGCACAACAGAATAATACTGCTTCTGTAGTGAAGGAGGATTATTGCTATGAGCTAGACTAACGTGTACTGAGACGTTTGGTTGAGGTAGATGAATAGCCCCAGTAGTTGGGACTGCCATGATACTGGTAAGCATGTCAGTAATCTTGGCAAATGCTGTTTCAAGACTCTCTAGCCGCTTGTTGATCTGATCACTGGCTTCTTCAGGTCTCCCTCCATCTGCAATGTATGTAGATAACATGCGAGGATGAATAGAGGAGACAGTACAACTAGTGCTGATACTGTTTATCTTCGAGTTGAAAAGTCCCTCGTCTTAAGGTAGGGGAGGTAGATAGTTACTGTCAGACTAGAAGAGATCATGGTCATCTGGAAGGCTACCCCGGCGTGAAGGTCATCTGCTTCAAATTCTGAGGGTATACTACCCCCAGCTGAAGGATCATCACCTCCATCTTGGTAGTCCTCGTCATCTATATAGAATCTTGTCCTTGACCGAGTACCTATATAGACTCCATCAGAGCTCGCTGGCTATTTGTTGGCAGACTTCTTCTTCTTCTGTTCGCAGAATTGAGAGAAAAAGTTAGGTTCGTGGTCTACCTTCTTTGATTGGGGCTCCCGTAAGGAGGACCCCACGAAGCCATGTTGGCTCTCGTAGCTACATATCGCTAACAAGGTCACTAAGTACTGAATAATCGATGACGTTAGCAACGAATAGTGACGTCACGGATTAGCAACTCCTTGTCGCTAAACTTCACTTTCAACAAGAATAATTCATTGCTACGAGACGTCGCTATAGCGAAGAACAGGGATATTTTTTGGGTTAACGACCATGGAATACGTGACATCAGATTTTCGTCGCTAAAATATCGCTAATCACGATTAGCGACATTTTGTACATTCTAGTGACATTTTTTTCGTCGCTAAAGTGTCTTATTTGGTTAATGAAATGCTCGAGAACTTATTAAGACTTCTAAGTCATCCTCCCACAGGACTTTGTTCAATACAAAAAAGTATAAAACAATAGTTCTGGGTCCATAATCCCTCAAAGTCTCAACGGACTACCCATTGTTCCTTATATTCTTCCAGTCAATGGTCATTCCTTGAACCAAAAAGTAGATGCCTAGTAAATTTCTCTTTGAACCAATAGTATAAAACTTTGTGGTAGGATTGCAGAGACACAATATCAGAGGACCACGTCAAGCCCATTTTCTTGTCGAGTCCTTCACCAGCTTGAAGAACAAATATGCAACTCTAGAGGGGGGTGAATAGAGTCTATGACAAAAAATATCCAATTAAAAATTAAACACTTTCACCAACAGTAAATAATCAGAGTAAATATGAAAATAGTAAAGGGCGAGAAAGCATTCGCAAACACAGTCGATTTTAACCTGGTTTCCCTCGTAGAGGACTAGTCCAGGCCTGAGAACTTGTCACCCTCATTTCCCATATTTCGTATTTATACTCGTATCTGGATTTTTGGCATGTATTTTTTTTCTTAACTTGTGGGATTTCGGTATTTCCCGTATTTTGGGTTTTGGCATGGCTCGGTTTTATTTGGATTGGTTCGGTTTTATGTGAGTTGGATCACCTTAACCTATGCTACCCCTCATCCCCACCACAACCCCCCCTCTTTATATCCCTACCTACCACTCTCTCTCCTCATAACTTCCACTATTAATTTTCTTCTTCTTCTTCTTCTCCTTCCTCCACAACTCTCCTAACCCTAGGCAAGTGCATCTTGCCACTACATGAGAACCCTCTTTTCTTTGTCCATTTAATAGATTAGGCCATGGTGATCAACATTAGGTCTTGAGTTTTTGTGATTTGGAGCCTCCATTGTTATAGATCTAAGTTATTTCTATTTTTGGATTTTGCATGGTTTGATCTCTTTAAATTAGATTTTCATGGGTTTTGGTGTTTCCAAGTGGAAGAGCATTCAATTCTACCCTGGTTAGAACTTTGGAAATCTGGATTTGGAGTTCGGATGGCCAAGTTGTGAAGTTTTGAAGTTTTGGAGCCATTGGAGCTTCTTCTCAGCCATGGAGAAGAAGACCCAGACCCTGCGTGCGTGTTTTTATGCGTACGTAGCTCTCAGCGTGCGTGACTTTTCACGCAGCTACTCCCTTGAGCGTGCGTGACTTTTCACGCAGCTGCTCCCTTCCCTCGAGCGTGCGTGACTTTTCACGCAGCTGCTCCCTTCCCTGTAGCATGCGTGACTTTTCACGCAGTTGCTCCCTTCAGCGTGCGTGACTTTTCACGCAGCTGCTCCCTGTAGCGTGCGTGACTTTTTACGCAGCTGCTTTCCTGTAGCGTGCGTGACTTTTCACGCAGCTGCTCCCTGTAGCGTGCGTGACTTTTCACGCAGATGCTCCCTGTAGCGTGCGTGACTTTTCACGCAGCTGCTTCCCTGTAGCGTGCGTGACTTTTCACGTAGCTGCTCCCTGTAGCGTGCGTGACTTTTCACGCAGCTGCTTCCCTGTAGCGTGCGTGACTTTTTACGCAGCTGCTCCCTTGAGCGTGCGTGACTTTCACGCGGCTGCTCCCCTTGAGGGTGCGTGACTTTTCACGCAGCTGCACCCTTGAGCGTGCGTGACTTTTCATGCAGCTGCTCCCTTGAGCGTACGTGACTTTCACGCAGCTGCTCCCTGCAGCGTGTATGACTTTCACCTACGCTGCTCTCTCAGCGTGCGTGACTTTTGCGTACGCTGCTCCCCTGAACCCCTTGCTTAACCTATTGGCTCTTGGAGTTTTGGTCTTATTTCTTTAAGCTTGGCTTTTCCATAGTCCTGTATATTGTTATTTTATTAGATATTTTACGCCCATTTTATATCCTTACGCCTTTTGTCATGAACTTGATTTTACTTAATATGTTTGGAATGACTATTGTACATGGCTCGGTATGGCAAGGAACTAGCATAACACGACAGTGACCCGTAGTGGTGCACTCCTGACATGACCAACCTGACATGATAGTGGCCCGTCGTGGCGCACTCCTGATAAGTACCCTGACATGATTTATCTTGATAATTTAACTTGACCTGCCTTGACACCATGGGTGGTTCTTCTTGCTTGCTTGTTAAATCTACTTGTCCTGTCTTGCATCATGTCTAGGAGGGGACTCCTGAGTACCACGGTCAGGAGTACCTACTAAAATAGATTAAGGTTAATAACTAGAATAACTCAATAGTCATGAAGAGATGACACAGCTACAGGCAATCCCGTTACCTAGGCGCTCTTGGGATCTGTAGCCTGCCATCGAGTAGGGCACATTTCCAGCGCACCGTCGAGTGTTGTACCCTCTAAGTCACCTAAGGGTACATGTGTCTCCTGGACGATGTACCCACCTGAATTCAACCCTAATCTTTCGTCCTGGGTAGCCTGGATGGTCTGCAGGGCTTGTGGCTGTGGAACAATCTCACTGCATCTTGTTAGTAATTAGGCCTGTGATAACCCTAGTTAGTTGAAGTAGTAAGCCGTAGGATCTGCTTGGCCGTGATTGATTGAATGAGGTATAACCAGTCTAGTCATGTCTTGATCCCATGCAAGATTGCTTCCGGTCTTGATTACTTACATTACTTATCTTGCCAATAAATGGTGGGAAACCAAGTTCTGTTCAGACGAAGGGTAACAACCCCGGTCCTTGTTTGGTTTACGGGTTGTAACCTGGCTATTGGAATAGTTTCATGGTTATCTCGTCATATTTCATCCTGACATATTTTCGTAAATTCTAGTTTTAAATATTATAATTTTCTTGTGCTGATTGCTGGCTTTTGTTCTTATTTCGTGGCCCCCTTGTGGCACTTGCTCTTTCTGGGGTTGACCCAGCTGGTTTTGTGTGGCCAGATTTCGGAGCAGCTCCCAAGGATCTACCAAGCTTCCAGCCCAATGGTGGCAACTAGAAGGAACCCGGGCTACGAGTGGGTTTTCTATTTTGTTTCGCTCACTCTATTGTAAAATTATTCTTTTGAGGCGTTTAGCCGACGAGCACCTATTAGCTCGATGCACTTTTACTTATTGTCTGCCTACGGGCTGTAAACATGATTAACAAATCCTAGGGTTGATCATGTATGACTTAACTCTTGCTAGTCCTCGCATTTTGTACGACTAGCTTCATGATCAACTGATATGTAATATTTGGGACGCCTTTTATTGTATATTTGGTGGTCAAACATCTTGTAATTATATTACTTGCTTGAGATTGAGACAATAGGCTTGACCTTAAGTGACTGTTGGCTTGTAGTAAACCCTCATATCTAGACAGCCGTGACCGTATAGTTGAGATGTATTCTATTTCAATATACGTAGCTGGCTATGTCTGCCCCCGCTCTCCAGTATTCTGGTTCTGGGGCGTGACAGAACTCTAGCTCAGGATTAAATCCACTATTTATGAAATAGTAGTTACACCTCGTGCCTTTTCTTCAGAAGAGCACGTCAACTTCTTACGGAGATCGTAGTCGCGATGCTTGAAATTTTCCAAGCGACTTCTTGAACTCTCGCACAAACTCCTAACTGAAAAGTACTAGGCACTTTGAGGCTTAGGGAGCTTGTGGCTAGTAGATGAGAAGGGTATGGCTTGTATAAGGCTTTAGAAAGAAAAGAAGAGAAGATTGGATGATTGAAAATGAGAGAATTCATGACCTATTTATAGGATACCAGATAGGCAGAATTCGGCCAGAATTCTGGGTCAAATATTCAAAAATTTGGCTGTTGGACAACTTGCATCCAAGCAACCCTAAAAATTAGGGTCCTGGATTTTAGGAGGCAGAGTTCGACCTGAACTCTGTCTCCACAGCACAGAATTGGTCCAATGGGTAAATGGGCTTATTTGGATATTTGTGGAGCTTTTGTTTTGAGGTATGGGTATAGGTTAAGTCTCAAATTGCTCAGTACGACTCAGTTTACATATGTCTAGACTCAATAAAAGTGTAAAATACAGACTTAAAATATTTAACATAGCAGGTGCGAGCTGTCGTCCATCTTGTACTGAGTTCAGTCTTCATGTGTCGTATTGAAATATTACAAGTATCATGTCGTCAATTGTATCAATATTTGGTTGACTGTGATTTTGGGTCAACAATCTCCCCTGTAACACCCAGTTTTCCTGATAAGGGTAAGTTTGAAATTTTATAATTATAATTATTATTTATTATATTTAATTCCTATTATGATTCTTGGTGATTTTTAATCTTTTTTAAACTATTTAAATCATGACTTATGATTTTGGTGTTTTGATAGTGTAACCTTGGAGACTGGTTGACCTAGAGCCTAGCCTTGTGATTAGGTATTTTGTTTATTATTTCTAGTTGAGAGTATTTTTTGTCATTTTTGGGGTTATTTGAATTTATTAGAATTTATTTGAATTTATGGAAATTTTTAGGATTTATTTTAGAATTGTTTGAATGAAGGTTGACTAGGTTGACTTTGACTAGCTTTGACTTGGTAGGCTAACCTAGGAGCTAACCCTAGTTGAGTTTGGACTTGGTTAGGTCATACAACCCTAGTTAGACTAGAGTTGACCTATGGTTTAGTTATTTGACTCAAGTTAGGATATTAAGTCATAAGCCATGACTTATGGTTGAACCAATGATTATTAACTTGGCACAAAGGAGCCCAAAGCCCAACCCATTAGCCATGTGAACCTAACCTAGCCCAACCCATAGCTGACCGGCCACTTAACCTAGTCCTAGGGATTTCCCCTATAAATATTCTCCTAGAAGTTAGGGCTAGCCTCTTAGGAAGAACAAAGCTATGGAAATAGGTGAGTTTCCATCTTCACAAATCCCTAGAAATTCCATTTTAGCTCCATTTTCCCTCAAACAAATTGTAATAGGTTTTAAATTAAGTGTTCCTACTGTTGTTATATATTATTCTCAGATTCAAATCAATTTGGAGAAGTTTGCTAGCAAGAGGAACCCCCCCATTTGAGGCTTTTCTTGCATTTGGTCACCTATAGGTAAATCTATGTAAACTTCATTAAATTCTGAATTTCATTGCATGGAGACTTAGATCTTGGTGTCCCCTAGCTAACCCTAAATTTTCGTGTCATTTTGGACCCATTTCGTGTCCGTATCGGACACGTATCCGACCTAGGTCTAGGTGTTTGATAAAATGCCCCAATGGGCATTTCGATTGATTTTTTGGAAACTAAATGAATAGGAAATTACATTCTGATGTTGCTTATCGATTTCTTTTGGTCTGGGAGTGACACTATGTCGTGTCGTGTCGGATTCGATACTTGCACCCGCGGGTGCGCGCGCGCGCATGCAGTGCGCGTGTCCTGCCACTCGGGGGCTTTTTCACTTCGGACACGGCACTAGGACACGCGAAACTCGACACACACTATGGGGCAATGACTGACACCACATGTGTCAAGTCTCACGTGTCCCGTGTCGTGTCGAGTGAGCACGAGGCTCTGCACTGGGTTGGGACTGACAGTTCAGTCGGGTTTAAGTGACACTGATACGCAGTTTTATCTAGGACACGTGGACACTTTGACTCGGTGCAGACACCTAGACACGAGGACCTATCCTAGGCGAAGGTTAGTGACCTCGAGACACGAAGTGTCCTGTGTCGGGTGCACGACACGCGTGCACTCGTGTACGAGGCAGTATGCAGAACAGTGCCTGTGTTGCACTATTTTGTGTCTTAAATCATTTGGACACGTTTGTGTCCTCTTGCTTGGACACAAACACATTGTATGACACATGTATACTCTATATTTTAATTACCAACCCTTAGTTTCATATTTTAGTTTGAATTCAAATCATATTTATCACTTACCCAAATTTCTGAAAACAGTGTATTAATTCCTGAATTTCCAGTTTTGAAAAGTGACTTTTGGCAATCAATTAAACCCATCTAAACACACACTGTTTTAACACACACATGTTTATGTATCACCCTTCACACACACACACATTCCTCACTCACTCTCTACACACACATACATATACTCTCTCTATTATATCATGAATGCATATTTATATATGTAATATGTATTATGTATATAAATAATCTATTTATGTATATATTATATGTGAGTTCTATATAATGTAATATATATATATATATATATGTATATGTATATTAGGTAATGTGTATGTATCCATGTATATGGCTACCCTATGTGTTTAGACTTGTAGTGACTTGGTTTGAGTTGTGGTGTGTACTAGCTAGTATAGGTTGTGAGGACTTGGTTTGCTAGCATAAGTTAGTTTAGCCTTGTTTAGACTAGTATGGACTAGTTAAGCCTAGAATAGACTATTTAGACTTGTTTGACCTAGTTTGACCATAGTTGACTTGGGTTTGACTTTTTGGTTGACCAAGGTTGACCACGAGTTGACTTTGGCCTAGATTGACCTAGACTCATTTAGAATGCATTGAATTGCATCTTGTTATCATTTTAGACTTGTTGTGACTTGTGCTGCTCTGATTAGGAGCCAGACACCTCTCCCCGGACAGTACATTTCATCCGGACACTCAGATACCAGGCGAGTACATTCTCTGATCATTTCATATCCTGCTTAGAATTATATTCCTGCTTTAGATTACCTTACTTGATGCTGTCACGACATTATCACGGATTAGTACTATATGGATCTGTTCATGCGATGTTATCCCCCTCGGGAGCATCGGGTACATTGTGTCATGTGCGTTTCACTTTCGTCATGTACTCCTGTGCTTTCACCATACATGTATACTCCTGTGAATCATGTACTCTCATGTTCACGGAGCCCCATGTATACTATCATGTGCACCCTTTCATGGGCCCCATGTGATATCCTGTACAATAACATAACCTGCTTAGATCCTTGTATATTGATTGGGGAAAACGGGGGAGTGCTAGTAGTCATGTGAACAATTCTATAGTAGTGTAGATCATATGAAACTCTTTAGTGTAGATCATGTACTAATCTGTTCGGTTCACATGTGCTATCCTGTACTCTACATCACTAGCCACTATTAGTTCTCTATTTATAGTAGATATTTCTATTACAGTTATCTCTCTGTTTATATACTGTATTTCTTTCAGATCCTGTATCTTACTCTACTACATGTATATATTTTCTAACCTGCTATGAACTGTTGAGATGTATTGTGCTCGCTCCTGTCCTGACTGGGCCCGTTGATAAATTTTATAGATAGCCTGGCGGTTGCCTGCTAGCCTCGAGGAGACACAGTAGAGGTTGTATAGATAGCTAGGGTTTGCTTATAGCTTGTTTTCAGTTGTCTTGAGTTGTATTTACGGATTACTGTATTTGAGCTTTGAGATGTATTTCTGGGTTTGTGTATCTTAGACACTTAGACTTCTATCTGCTGTATCTCTTCTGGATTTCATGTTTTATCTATCTTCCATTATGCTCTACCTTAGATGTGATTGAGTTTAGATTCTGCTATGTCACCCCCATTCGGGGAGTATAAACTGCTTAGCTTTATATTGTTAGATATTGTAACCTAGGACAGCGTTCTACCACCAACACTGTGGCGTAGACTGGGCGTTGTTACGTTCTCGTACCCTCACAGTGCGTGCGGGTCGTGACACATTTTTAGTGGTGGCCCATGCAGGTCGAGACTAAAAGTGTAGTTGTATTCGGAATAGAGTACCACTACAGCCTGCAGTAGGATTAGGATATATTTTTAAAGGTACTCAATCACATTTAGGCTTCCTTGAGAGATTCCTGGGACGACCCTTGAGAATCTTATTTTAACTTCGATTTGAAATATATTTTTCTCCTAATTTGATTTACCTTTACTTCCTGTTATTGAACTTAATTTTGATGGATTATTGTTGAATTTTGAATCTTGATGTTAGTGGTTGAATTTGAGTCTGTATTTATATAATTTTTGACGGATTATTGTTGAATTTTGAATCTTGATGTTAGTGGTTGAATTTGAGTCTATATTTATATGATTTTTGACGGATTATTGTTGAATTTTGAATTTTGATGTTAGTGGTTGAATTTGAGTCTGTATTTTTATGATTTTTGATGGATTATTGTTGAATTTTGAATCTTGATGTTAGTTGTTGAATTTGAGTTTGTATTTATATGTATATGTACATTTTTTTGGAATTAAGGTATTACCTGATAACATACTTGATAAGGACAGTGAGAAAGGTAAAAGTCTACTTTATTATGGAATTTAGAATTTATTGCAGTCATATTTGCTAGCATGACAAGGACGTAGAGCCTGATGTAGCTATACTTATCTTAGTTATGAAATCTAGATTTTCTTGCCGCCATACCGGGTGGCGTGGTAAGAATTCTAGATAACATGATTATAGGGTGTATGCCTTATTATGGACTCTACCGTTTATTGCAGCTATGCTTATTGGCGTGGCAGAATTCTGACAACATAATTTCAGGAAGATGCATATGATTATCAGATTGTACCTTAAATTTTTTGAACATGTTTTCTCTACTTTTGTTTCAGTCCTTTAAAAAAAAAGAATTGTTATTTGTTTGTTTTGTTTTGCTTCTCATTATTTAACTTAGGAGTAGGTTTAGCTGTTTTTATAAACCTTTGTGTAACTTCTTGCTATGAATTTCTTCTTAATACAATGAATCGATAATTTTGCTAAACCTTATCTTGGATTTGATATTTTAGCTCTGGGTTTCAAAATGGTTCCTTCTTTTAAACGAATAAGCAGAACAGATTTCATTGTTATTTCCTTCTTGCTATTATTATTGTATTAAATAATAATAATAATAATAATAATAATAATAATAATAATAATAATAATAATAATAATAAAACTGTCTTGATTACGTCAATTACCTAATTTACAATATTGGTAGGAATCTAAATGTTGGTCTTGATATAAAATTTGATTTTTATAATGGGACATGAAATATATATAGTGGACACTTTGCCTGACACGTATGCGTGCTACACTTTGATTCTCACCTATCTAAATACATATTAATATGTTGTTGATGTTAAATTCTCAAAACCCCAATATTTCTGGTTTTCTGCTTTTTCTAGCTTAAATTCGTTTTTAAATATAAGTTTCATTTTATTAGTATGTTTACATCACTACACATGTATGTTATACACAGGATTTCAATTCAAAAAAAATTTTGGTTGAGTTTTGTGTTTGAATTTGTCAAATCTGAGACTGTGTACATATTAACCCTTAATACTGGATTCCAAATGTTTAGTTCAACTTGCTATTTTATTTTTAAAAATATAATATTTAGAGCTGTGTACATTGTTGTATGTAGGGATATGATGTTAGGTTTATACTCTTACATGTTAGGTTGTGATAAATATTGGGTTAGTTGATGTTGAATTTCTCCAAATCCTAAGGCTGAATACTTGTTAGCATTTTCACATTGATTTCCAATGCTTAGTTCAATTTCAGATTTAATATATAATATTGCACTGTATGCATAGCTAAATGTATGGATAGTATGTTAGGGTTTCTTCTCTATCATGTTAGGATGTATTGGAAGCATTGAGTTAGTTGTGATATTTCAAACCCCTAAAATTTGAAATTGCATTATGTTAATATTACCATGGTTTAAATGTTAGCTTATTTTCAGATTTTGTATATAAATGCTAAACTAAAACTGGATTTAACCTTTCAATACTAATCTATACCCTGTACAAGGACACACACACCCTGACTTAGTATACACTGCCATATAAACCTAACCCTTTCTCCTCTATGTTATGTTCATATATCTATATAAATATATATAGAGTTTAGGCATACATGTTATAATGTATATAGATACATAACTAAGTCTCTACCTCTTTATACATATATATGGTTAGCCATGCATGTTATGATTAAATAGGTTGTATATCGTAGATTGTTAACCCATATGCCATGAGTAGTGTAACTGGATAGCTATTGTTTTGAAATCCAAATCCTCATATACACTTTCATGTATATTCACATACGCATATGCCTACTATCTAACCATATAAACCTGTCCATATACACCCATACACACACGAACCACATGACCTTTACATAATGCTAGCTTTTCCCTCTCTAACACACTCTCTATATATATATATTGTGATTGGATTTCAATGCTATTGACTTTCGATCCTTAAAGTTTTGATTTTGATTTTTTTTATATAGTACCCCTTTATATTTACTTTATTTTTGATAATTACCAATTTTCAGATAGGATGGTAGACTGCTGTACAGCCTTGATGATTGTTTTTTTTTATCCTTTCCAGTATGACACCCATGACCCGAGCCCGTCGCCTGAGAGCAGCTGTAGCTACTGAGAGTGTGCTTCCACCTCCTACTATTCAGGAGGTAGTGATCCCTCTATCTGATCAGGGGGTGGTGGCACCTCCTGCCATTGAGAAGATGGTGATAGCCTTGCCAGAGAGTCTTCCTTCATCTCCTGTCGTTCAGGAGAGAGCTGCAGATTTGTATGAGACCGAGAGCCTTTCCCTACCCCTTGGGATGGTACTCCATACTGTACCACCCGGAGGTTTGTTACTTGACGCAGCCCAGGTGTTTGGATATTTCCAAGAAAGGCTGTTGGAGTCACAGAGAGTTCATGATGAGACCATGAGGGAGCAAATCCAGAGGTTGCTACGTCTGCGGGACTCTGTGCTTCCAGTAGGAGAGCCTAGCTCCAAGAGGGCGAGGAGCAGTACCCAGTCCTGTCCAGAGTTTGAGGAGTACCCATATATCCAGCCTATATCATCATACCCAGCCCAGTTTCCTGTCCAGCAGAGGCCAGCTAAGCCAGAGCCTATCTGTACCTACTGTAAGAAGTCTGGGCACAAGTGGAACTCCTATAGAAAGAGACTAGGATTGTGCCTATTCTGTGGGTCAGCTGCACACTGGGTGCAGCACTGTCCTGATATACCTGTCCCAACCAGGGCCCTACTTCCAGGAGGGAGTTCTAGTTCTTCGACCTAGCTGGAGGTGAGTTTAGACCTAACTTTAGTATCATTTTTTTGAGAATATTGATGCATCCCTTGCTTGTATATTTTGATACCTTGTGATTGCCTAGTACTGTAGCATGTTGGTTTAACTAGATGAGATCCCAGACTGATATTGCATGCCATGACCCCATAGGTTACACTTTCTAACTGTATGATTTAAATAGGTTTCTGAGACTATGATTGCTGGGGGCTTAACCTAGAAGGGGTGCGATCATCATAATTTCGAGGACGAAATTTTTATAAGGTGGGTAGGATTGTAACACCCAGTTTTCCAGATAAGGGTAATTTTGAAATTTTGTAATTATAATTATTATTTATTATATTTAATTCCTATTATGATTCTTGGTGATTTTTAATCTTTTTTAAACTATTTAAATTATGACTTATGATTTTGGTATTTTGATAGTGTAACCTTGGAGACTGGTTGACCTACAGCCTAGGCCTTGTGATTAGGGTATTTTGTTTATTATTTCTAGTTGAGGGTATTTTTGTCATTTTTGGGGTTATTTGAATTTATTAGAATTTATTTGAATTTATGGGAATTTTTAGGATTTATTTTAGAATTGTTTGAATGAAGGTTGACTAGGTTGACTTTGACTAGCTTTGACTTGGTAGGCTAACCTAGGAGCTAACCCTAGTTGAGTTTGGACTTGGTTAGGTCATGCAACCCTAGTTAGACTAGAGTTGACCTATGGTTTAGTTATTTGACTCAATTTAGGATATTAAGTCATAAGCCATGACTTACGGTTGAACCAATGATTATTAACTTGGCACAAAGGAGCCCAAAGCCCAACCTATTAGCCATGTGAACCTAACCTAGCCCAAACCATAGCTGGCCGGTCACTTAACCTAGTCCTGGGGATTTCCCCCTATAAATATTCTCCTAGAAGTTAGGGCTAGCCTCTTAGGAAGAACAAAGCTTTGGAAAGAGGTCAGTTTCCATCTTCACAAATCCCTAGAAATTCCATTTTAGCTCCATTTTCCCTCAAACAAATTGCAATAGGTTTTAAATTAAGTGTTCTTGCTGTTGTTATATATTATTCTCAGATTCAAATCAATTTGGAGAAGTTTGCTAGCAAGAGGAACCCCCCATTTGGGGCTTTTCTTGCATTTGGTCACCTATAGGTAAATCTATGTAAACTTCATTAAATTCTGAATTTCTTTACATGGAGACTTAGATCTAGGTGTCCCTTTGCTAACCCTAAATTTTCGTGTCATTTTGGACCCATTTCGTGTCCATATCGGACACGTATCCGACCTAGGTCTAGGTGTTTGATGAAATGCCCCAATGGGCATTTCGATTGATTTTTAGGAAACTAAATGAATAGGAAATTACATTCTGATGTTGCTTATCGATTTCTTTTGGTCAGGGAGTGACACTGTGTCGTGTCATATCGGATTCGACACTTGCACACGCGGGTGCGCGCGCGCGCAGGCAGTGCGCGTGTCCTGTCACTCGGGGGCTTTTTCACTTCGGACACGGCACTAGGACACGCGAAACTCGACACACACTATGGGGCAATAACTGAAACCACGTGTGTCAAGTCTCACGTGTCCCCGTGTCGTATCGAGTGAGCACGAGGCTCTGCACTGGGTTGGGACTGACAGTTCAGTCGGGTTTAAGTGACACTGATACGCAGTTTTATCTAGGACACGTGGACACTTTGACTCGGTGCAGACACCTAAACACGAGGACCTATCCTAGGCGATCCTAGGTTAGTAACCTCGAGACACGAAGTGTCCTGTGTCGGGTGCACGACACGTGTGCACTCGTGCACGAGGCAGTGTGCAGAACAGTGCCTGTGTTGCACTGTTTGTGTCTTAAATCGTTTGGACACGTTTGTGTCCTCTTGGTTGGACACAAACACATTGTATGACACATGTATACTCTATATTTTAATTACCAACCCTTAGTTTCATATTTTAGTTTGAATTCAAATCATATTTATCATTTACCCAAATTTCTGAAAATAGTGTATTAATTCCTGAATTTCCAGTTTTGAAAAGTGACTTTTGGCAATCAATTAAACCCATCTAAATGCTGTTAATGTTTAGTTTTAGTCCCTAATAATATACTCCTATAAGTTACCTATCTATGGATCAAATTTGGGTGTATTTCATGGAATATTGGGTGTGAATTGAGGATTGGAATGTTGGGACTGAACTGGGTTCAGTTTTTCAGTGAATTGTTTTAGAATGCATTGATCTTTCCTTTCCTTCATATTTTTTTCCTGAGATTTAGCTGTAGGAACTGTCTTGTGTGTAATGTGATTTGGTTTCCCTTCTTTACTGTTTATATTCCCAAGATTTCCTCTCTCTAACACACACTAGTGTATCCTCTCACACCCTACATAACTCTCTACACACACACAGCCACACTTGTCTCACATCACATAACTCTCTCACCCTCACTCAATGACACACACAGGTTTCCATAGGCCCACACCACTGTTTTAACACACACATGTTTATGTATCACCCTTCACACACACACACATTCCTCACTCACTCTCTACACACACACACATATACTCTCTCTATTATATCATGAATGCATATTTATATATGTAATATGTATTATGTATATAAATAATCTATTTATGTATATATTATATGTGAGTTCTATATAATGTAATGTATATATATGTATATGTATATTGGGTAATGTCTATGTATCCATGTATATGGCTACCCTATGTGTATAGACTTGTAGTGACTTGGTTCGAGTTGTGGTGTGTACTAGCTAGTATAGGTTGTAAGGACTTGGTATGCTAGCATAAGCTAGTTTAGCCGTGTTTATACTAGTATGGACTAGTTAGGCCTAGAATAGACTATTTAGACTTGTTTGACCTAGTTTGACCATAGTAGACTTGGATTTGACTTCTTGGTTGACCAAGGTTGACCAAGAGTTGACTTTGGCCTAGATTGACCTAGATTCATTTAGAATGCATTAAATTGCATCTTGTTATCATTTTAGACTTGTTGTGACTTGTGCTGCTCTGATTAGGAGCCAAACACCTCTCCTCGGACAGTACATTTCATCCGGACACTCAGATACCAGACGAGTACATTCTCTGATCATTTCATATCCTGCTTAGAATTATATTCCTGCTTTAGATTACCTTACTTGATGATGTCATGACATTATCACGGATTAGTACTATAAGGATCTCTTCATGCGATGTTATCCCCCTCAGAAGCATCGGGTACATTGTGTCATGTGTGTTTCACTTTCATCATGTACTCCTGTGCTTTCACCATACATGTATACTCCTGTGAATCATGTACTCTCATGTTCACGGAGCCCCATGTATACTATCATGTGCACCCTTTCATGGGCCCCATGTGATATCTTGTACAATAACATAACCTGCTTAGATCCTTGTGTATTGATTGAGGAAAATGGGGGAGTGCTAGTAGTCATGTGAACAATTCCATAGTAGTGTAGATCATGTGAAACTCTTTAGTGTAGATCATGTACTAATCTGTTCTGTTCACATGTGCTACCCTGTACTCTACATCACTAGCCACTATTAGTTCTCTATTTCTAGTAGATATTTCTATTACAGTTCTCTCTCCGTTTACATACTGTATTTCTTTTAGATCTTGTATCTTACTCTACTGCATGTATATATTTTATAACCTGCTATGAAATGTTGAGATGTATTGTGCTCGCTCCTGTCCTGACTGGACCCGTTGATAAATTTTACAGATAGCCTGGAGGTTGCCTGCTAGCCTAGAGGAGACACAGTAGAGGTTGTATAGATAGCTAGGGTTTGCTTAAAGCTTGTTTTCAGTTGTCTTGAGTTGTATTTATGGATTACTGTATTTGAGCTTTGAGATGTATTTCTGGATTTGTGTATCTTAGACACTTAGACTTCTATATGCGGTATCTCTTCTGGATTTCATGTTTTATCTATCTTCTATTATGCTCTACCTTAGATGTGATTGAGTTCACATTCTGCTATGTCACCCCCATTCGGGGAGTATAAACTGCTTAGCTTTATATTGTTAGATATTGTGACCTAGGACAGCGTTCTACCGCCGATACTACGGCATAGGCTGGGCGTTGTTACGTTCTCGTACCCTCACAGTGGGTACGGGTCATGACACGTCCCATATTGATAATTGACAAATGATATTTGTATATCCAATATTCATACCTGGACACATTAAAGAGCAGTAGCATAGCTCCCCCGTAATCAGTACAGAGCTATTAATAGCTCCCCCGAAAACATTGCCCTTGTCCTGTTGTCCTGATACAAATATTCTTTCCCAAAGCAGAGATACACAAGGATATGATAATGAATATAGCAAAATATTTCTCCCCCTTTTGGCATTTATCAAACAACTATAAATAATGACTGGCAAGCACACAAAAAAATAATAATAATAAACTGCATAAACTGATAAGCAGCAGAATAAAAATGTCTCAAGAGTCACATAAAAAATGCTAATACAATCAAAGAGCAGAAGAAAAACAACTACATCAACTAAAAATGCAGAAAAACATAAACTACGATCCTCAGCAGCAGTAGCAGTACAAATCCACATCCATCACGGAGCTCGTGAAGGCCCAGCATCGTCGGATGGATCAGTGAAGGAACGACGAGGGTCCACGAAAGCCGCATCCGGATCCAAGTAGCGGATAACCCAAGGGTCATCGATATGGTATCCATCGCGAGCAGGGTCCCGCTCCATAGGAATAGACATAGAAGGATGCCGGGACATAGAATACCGAATATCGTACAGTGAGTTGCTGATGGCACTCATCTGCAGGGTGGTACAGTAGTCAAGCTGAGTCTAGCGATCATCCTCTAAAGTGAATCGATCGCCAAGCATAGTCTATAGTGACTCATGAGTAGCGGGAGGAGGAGGCGCATCCTGTCCAAGAGGAGGTGCGTCAGGCTCATCGTCAGAGTGCTCAGACGCAGCAGGTGAGCCAATCGCCGCCTGAAGCCATCATGCCTTAGATAGAAAGACAGGGGCAGGTAGGAATTGGCACTCATCAAGAGGGACATGAAAGGCACAAAAGACCATAGGAACATAAAGAGCATAGACCAAGGATCTTGGCTTCTTTCTAGCATTAATCATCCAGTCCATCATGGTACGTGGAAGATTAAAAGGAACATGAAAATAGAGGTGATACAAAGCAGAGATTTCAAAGTATGTAACCTCATCAGTTGATCCCGCTTTGGGCAGAATCGTGTTAAAGACAATGCGATAAAGTTCATAAAAGTAAGGATTGAGAAACTTGGCGAGAAGCTTGCGTGGACGTGTGTTAGGGGTACACAAGTCGTCCTTAAAGCTTTCTAAGGATGACCCATCGGGAAATTGAAACTTGCGAGCTTCGACAAGTTTCTCCCATGAGTTTGGCTCCGAAATTTCAAGGTATTCGGCCAAGTCAAAATCATCAAACGAAATATCAACGCTGGCAACACATGAAAATAGATGTGTATCATCATGAGTAAGGTTGCAATAAACATTTGTACGGCATTGAGATAAATAACGGAAGTGGTAGTGACAAGTTCATCAAGACAAAGATCATGAAATAATGAATCATATTGTAAAAAGATGGTGAAATTTATAGAATGACCCGCGTACACGGAACGTGATCGAAAATCACTAAACCACTCATTGGAAGCGTCTAGTGATACAAATATCTGGTCATCGTACGTGTTGGGGTCGAGTGGACGAGGTGGGTTGAACAACGGGTGAATAGGTTGTTGATTAGGTTGTTCAACGAGTTGTTCAACACGAGGAGGAGCATTCGAAGAGGACGCACCCTCGGTTCAAAGTCTCTTCCCTCTATTGAACAACTTGGAAGCCATGAAATAATAAAAAAAAATTGAAGAAATTTAGATAGAGAGAAGTGTGAAAATATACCTCAATTTGTTGATGAAAGATGAAAGAGAATGGTGAGAGAATCCTTCTCCTTGAATTTTGAGAAGAAAGATGCACTAAGATGGAAGAACTAGGGTTAGGGTTTGAAGAGAAGTAGTTTGGAGAAGTTTAAAAGGTGGCAATGGAGGTAAAAGAGGAGGAGAACCCGATTTTAAGTGTAAGGGCTCGAATGGTCGGAACAATTGTGGACCATTGGATCATATTTTGATCAGCGGTTGAGCCTGCTTTCGGTTCTGGAATGGCCTGACCGAATTCGGCCTGAACTCTGGATAAGGCAGAGTTCGGCCCGAATTCTGGTTTCTGTAGCCAGAATAGAAATTAAGCTAGAAAGAAAAAAAAATGACTAAAAGTAATACGATAACGGATAGATATATATACAAAATGAGAAAACCAAATAGATAATAGCAAAAAGTCAACGCTGAATCAAAGTGAACTTTGAAAATTTGAATTTTAGCATGTGATAAATAAAAGTATACCATGTAATAAACAAGGAATTCTGCCACAATTTAATATTTTGAAGCTGCCATGGGATAGCTGCAGGGGCCGGATCCCAGCTAGCGGTAGTCCTGAGGACTAGTACACCATGTCGCTTAGGCTTTTATGCCTTGTTGTCAGAAGGACCCTTTCGACTTGTACCTAGAGCAATTTCATCATAAAAAATCAAGACATAATCGATATTTACGCAGGTTACTTTAATGAATAACAGCTTCATCCAAAATTTCTAGTTCACGACAAAGAAAGTTGAAATGCTCTTCGGATAATGGTTTTGTAAAGAAATCTGCTAGCTGATGATCAGTGTCAATAAATTTTAAGTTAATAGTACCATTTTGCTGGTGATCACGCAAAAAGTGGTGATGTATTTCAATGTGCTTCGTGCGTGAGTGACATATGGGGTTCTTAGTGAGATTTATAGCACCAGTGTTGTCATAAAATATAGGAATGCGCATAAAAGATAAGTTATAGTCTTCAAGGGTTTGCTTCATCCACAGAATTTGTGCACAACAATGACCAGCTGCTATATATTCAGCTTCTGTTGTGGATAGTGCGACAGAATTATGCTTCTTGCTAAACCAAGAGACTAGAGCCTTTCCTAATAAATGATACGTGCCGCTTGTACTTTTACGGTCGACCTTGCATCCGACGAAATCAGCATCAGAGTAACCAATAAGGTCAAATGATGTTGATTTGGGATACCATAGGCCCACTGTAACCGTACCCTTAAGGTATCGAAAGATACGCTTAACGGCAGACATATGTGATTTCTTAGGATTTGCTTGATATCTAGCACACAGACAAACGCTAAACATAATATCAGGGCGACTAGCAGTTAAATATAGTAGACTGCCTATCATACCTCGATACTTACATTGATCCACAGGATTGCCACTTTCATCTGGTTCTAGTTTAGTTGTAGTAGCCATTGGAGTGCCGATTGGTTTGACGTTGTCAAGGTCAAATTTCTTCAGCATGTCCTTTGTATACTTCGATTGACAGATGAAAGTTCCATTTGATGTTTGTTTGACTTGCAGTCCAAGAAAGTAATTGAGCTCCCCCATCATGCTCATCTCAAACTCGGTCTGCATACACTTGGCAAAATTTTGACAGAGAGTTTCATCAGTAGAACCAAATATAATATCATCAACGTAAATTTGCACTACGAGAATAGTGTCTTTGAAAGATTTTATAAAAAGTGTAGTGTTAACTTTCCCTTTTGAAAAACCTTTTTCAAGCAAGAAATTGTTTAGCCGTTCATACCAAGCTCTAGGGGCTTGTTTGAGGCCATAGAGCGCTTTCTTGAGCTTGAAAACATGGTCAGGAAATTTGTGATTTTTAAAACCACGGGATTGTTTTACAAAAACTTCCTCCTTAATAAATCCATTCAAGAAAGCACTTTTAACATCCATTTGAAACAATTTGAAATTTTGAAAGTTAGCAAATGCACAAATCATCCGAATGGATTCCAATCTTGCAACAGGAGCATATGTCTCATCGTAGTCGATACCTTTCTCTTGGTTGTATCCTTGAGCTACTAGACGAGCTTTGTTGCATGTAACTGAACCATCTTTATTTATTTTGTTTCAAAAAACCTATTTAGTACCAATAATCGAGTGATTTACCGGCCTAGGAACAAGTTCCCAAACTTGGCTCCTCTCGAATTGGTTGAGTTCCTCTTGCATGGCAGAAATCTAAAACTCATCATTAAAATCTTCTACAATGTTTTCGGCTCAATTTGTGAAATGAAGGCAGTACTAGCAATGGAGTCTCTTAATGATGATCTAGTACTTACTCCGCGTGAAACCTCACCTATAACCAAATTTTCTGGATGTGACGGCTTGAAAGAGAATTTCTTTGGCAAGCCCTCCAGAGAATTGGTCTCAGTAGTGGTATTCATCGGAGTATAAGTTGATGGCTCAACATCATCATCAAGAGTAGTTGCTGTACTGTTATCTTCATCAAAAGTCATATTGGTAGACTCTTCCACAATTAATGAGCGTTTGTTGAATACTCTATATCCCTTGCTCTTGGCCGTATAGCCAAGAAATATACCATCGTCAGCTTTAACATCAAATTTACCTAAGTTGTCTTTGGTGTTAAGGATAAAACATCGACAACCAAAAACTCGAAAATATGAAAAGTTAGGAGTTCTTCCAAACCAAAGTTCATAGGGTGTTTTCTTCATAATAGGACGAATGAGCACCCTATTTAAAATATGGCACGTTGTACTGACAGCTTCAGCCTAAAAATATTTCGGAAGTAAAAATTTATTCAGCATGACTCTAGCCATATTGCCAAGAGTCCTATTCTTCTGCTCCACAACACCATTTTGTTGAGGAGTTCTTGGACACGAAAACTCATGATCAAAACCATTTAAATCACAAAACTTTTCAAAATTAGTATTTTCAAATTCGCCTCCATGATCACTTCGGATTCGAGTGATCATGTAGCCTTTTTCGTTTTGAACATTTTTAGCAAAAAATTTGAAAACTGAAATGGCATCACTTTTATTTGTAAGAAAGAAAACCCAAGTAAATCTAGAAAAGTCATCTACTATAACAAAAGCGTAGAGTTTTCCACCAAGACTGGCTACTCTACTAGGGCCAAATAAATCCATATAAAGTAATTACAAGGGTCTTGTAGTACTTACAGAGTTTATGGAATAAAATGAGGACTTGGTTGCCTTATTTAACTCATATTCGGCACATACCGTGTCCTTTTTGAATGTGACGTCGGGCAAGCCTCTAACTAGCTTCTTAGTTGATAGCCTGTATATAGTATCCATATTGGCATGACCAAGACGCTGGTGCCATAGTAATCTTTCATCCTTGTGAGCGTAGAGACATCTTCCTGCACTGTTAGTATCTCTAGATAGATAGAAAATATAAATATTATCCTCTCTTATCCCTTCAAAAATGATGTCTCCTGTTGACCTATCATAAATATAGCATTTAGATTGTCCAAAGTTAATATCATATCCATGATCAGCAAGATGACTTAAGCTGAGTAGGTTATGCTTTAACTCGGTCACTAGGCAGACATCCTTTATTACAGAAGAAGGAGGATGACCAATAGTACCATTACCTATAATGTCACTACCACTTTTCTAGCTTGAGGGTATTTTGGTCATTTTTAAAATTTTGGAATTATTTTGGGAATTATTATTATTAATTATATTTATTAGAATTTTAAGTGATTTTTAGTATAATTGTTTTGGTGCTATTTTAGACTTTGACTGGTGTTGACCTTGGAGACTGTCTTAGGGGCTAACCTAGGTCATGGCTACTTGGTTAGGTTAAGAAACCCTAGCTTGACCTAAGTTAGTCATATTTAACTCATTAAATTTATTTTGGAGAAATTAGGAATTAGTTTGATTAAGGAATGGCTTGTGATTTCACAAGTCATTATATGACTTAAAGCCTTAAGGCCCAACCCAACCAAGTGAACCTAGTAAAACCCTAGCCCTATTCCAGCCTATGGCCGGCCATGCATTGGTCTTTCCCCCCTATTTAATCCCCTCCTAGAAATTATGGCTAGCCTCCATTGGGATTATTGCAAGTTTGGAAAGAGGTGAGTCTCCATCTTCCTTAAATCATAGAAATTCCTATTTAGCTCCTTTTCCACCCAAACCAATTGCATTAGGTTCTGAATTTTCTGTTCTTGCTGTTGGTAATGAGTATTTTCAGAGTTTGAATAATTTGGAAGGAGTTTGGTGGCTTGAGGAACCACTTTCATTTGGAGATTTTGAGCTTTTGCACATCAATAGGTATAGTCTATTCCTCTCCATGAAATTTCTGTTTATTTGTATTTCTAGGATGCCCTAGGCCTACCCAAGCTGTAGGACTAGCTAACTCTAGAATTCGAGTCCATTACGTGTCCATATCGGACACGTATCAACCCATGTGTGTAGGTGTTTGGTGAAATGCCCCAAAGGGCATTTCGGTTGAGTTTTAGAAATATATTTGAATAGGAAATTAGGATTTTATCTCGCTTGTGTATTTCTTGTGTTTTGAGCACGTTTTTGTGTCGTATTGTGTCACCACAGACACGCGAACACGCTGTGCCCACACGCGCGCGCGGGTAGGAAACATGCCCTGCTATTCGGGGCTGTTTGCTCTGTGCACACGCCACCCCAACACGTACAATTCGACACACATGTTGTGTCCATGACTGACATGAGATTCCTGGAATGACACGAACTCTCGTGACGTGTCAGACACGAATTTGCGAGTACACTGTGCGTGCACTGTGCGTTTCAGTGTGCTGAATTGGTTTCTGTTTTAATTCATTTTTAAATGCTTTTAATTATGTTTTAACTTACTAATTAGATCCTAAATGAGATGTTTAATCTCTTTTAGAATTAGATTACATATTAATTTAGGTTTTAATGAGGAATTGTAGATTCGAATGGTTAAATGGCATATTTCTGATATATTTGGATACTTGGTTTCCTAGAATTTTCCTAACCTTTAACCTCCTATTTTATTGATGTTCTTCACTGAGAAATGTTTCCCATATATTGCAATTCATGTTAGCTTAGTAATTTACTTTCGAATTTAACTTTGGGTGTGATTTGTTATGCCAACCTCGGATTCCTCGACACGTGTCTTTAATTGGCTTATTTGCAAATGATCTAATTTGATCCCAATATTTCATTGGGATTTGTTGAGAGATTTCGATCAATCTAATGCCACGTGCCCTGCTATCGTGCCACGTATCAAAATAGCAGAAATCTGAGCCATAGGAAAGTTGGGCCGCATAAGGCTAGCCACGTGTCAAGGCTGCCTAAGAGTGGCCCCCCCTGAATATTTGGACCGCATGGTAATGATTTTAGCCGCATGAGTGTGGATGATCACATGAGTGAACCGCATGGAGATAGTCCTCGTGAGCCGCATGGGGATGGTCTTCGTGAGCCGCATGGAGCTAGTCTTCGTGAGCCGCATGGGGATGGTCTTCGTGAGCCTCATGGGGATGGTTTTCGTGAGCCGCATGGGGCTGTCCACGTGTCAAGGCCGCATGACAGTTTCTGACTCTCAGAGGATCGTGTCAGAGATTTTCTTCGCTTTCCAAGGAGTCCGTCATTATGAGGGAGTCATAATGATATCTTTGTGTCAGAACTGTCACCTTGTCAAAGCTGTCAGCCGTCAAAGCATTTAACGCGAAAACGAGAGAGCTGTTTGTAGGCCACGTGGCTCCTCTTTGAGCCGCATAGGACTTGTTTGAGCCGTATAGACTCTGTGAGCCGCATGGGGCTCTCTGGCCGCATGAATCTTTCTGAGCCGCATGGGGCTTTCTGGCCGCATGGATCTTTCTTTATTCTTTTCCATGCTTCTACAAGACCCCCTTCAAAGTTTTCAATTTGCAAAATTGAAATACTTTGAATAAGAAGCATGGCCATATATTTTTCTGGCCGCATATAATGTCTCGGCCGCATGGATGTCTTGGCCGTATTGAGTCAATCAGCCGCAGGGACTTTCGGGCCGCATAGCTTCTTGCCACGTATGGAGATCTTTTGCATTAAATGCTTGTTGATTTGCTGTCAGTTTTGAGGTCACTTTTTGGGGCGGGATCCCAGGAGTCTGGCCTTCATTTTAGGCGGCTCGCCTCGATAACCGAAGAGTTGGTTTTCGTTCTGCACGAGAATCGAAGCGCCTTAGTTTTGTTTATAAATATGGATGAGTTTAGTCGGAGGGATTTCTTTACTTTCTCTTTTGTCCCCAACTGTTGCTGTCTTTCCTTTCTTTCCCTATTTCCATTCTCCGACTGTCAAAAATGGCCCCCAAATCTTCCAAGGTCGTCTCCGCTGCTGCGAAAGGCAAGAAGGTGGCTTCCTCGTCGGCCACCGTGCCCGAAGTGCATCCTGATGTTCGCCCCACTTTCAAGGGTATGAAATGGATCTTGAATACTTTGAACCCCAAAGACCCATGGCTCTGTTGCATAACATATGCACAAGCCTTCATCCTTCGTTTTTGTTAAACCGCCCAAGCTCGACCATGATGGAGCCGCATATGTTGCATGGGCCGCATGACCCTCTCATATTTGAACCGCATAGGGCATGCCCTATGTTTGAGCCGCATTGGAAAATATTTGAGCCGCAGGAGTGCTTTCGGGTTTGAACTGCATGGAACCTCCTTTGAGCGGAATCGCATATATCCCTGACAACCTGGCCCGCATAGACTTTTACTGAGTCGTGCCGCATAAACTCCTCTGCGAGATAGAACCGCATAAGTTTTCATCCGAGCCGCATAAGCTATTAAATCAGTGTCACATGGAACTCCTAACTGAATTGGGCCGCATAAAGCTGTGCTGACCCGAGCCGCATAGGCTCTATTGAAGCCGTGCCGCATGAAACTCAGCTGAACTGGGCCGCATAAGGCTTCGTCAATCCGAGCCGTATAGGCTCATAGAAACTTCTTTTTGAGAAACTCTAAGTGGTTTCGTTTTAACCTATTTTTTAATCCTGTTTTTTTGTCCTTTTCCAGTGAACCTCCCAACCAACTCGGCCGGAGAGCTTCTAGTGGGTTCAGCTCAGTTTGCCATGGGTGTACGGCTTGACGATCTAAGTCGACATATGACAGATCAACTTCCCTCTAATGAGCCTTTGGAGAGGGTGGCTGCCATCAACAACCAGCCTTTCCATTTTCTTTACACTATGATGAATTCGGGGAAACTGGACGGAGAATATCTGAAACCAGCTTTTCTCTTCGGGGATGCTTTCTCCGTAAAGAACTCCCGAATCCTGGACGTTTCTGAGAACGGGGACTTCACTGTGGACGGGGTGGATATCCATGTTCCCGAGATGGAGCGGCATTTTCCCCTCTCGTGGTTTAATATAGTGCCGTTGGGCAGGAAAATGGCAGGTTCTCTGACTCCAACCCAACAGGGGATGTTCGTGGGCAACATCCACTATAATATGAGTATTAGGTCAGCATGTGCAAGTAGGGAGTCAGTCAGCCGGACTGTGATGGGGCTGATTCATGGTACTTTTATAAATGTGTCTGGTCCTAACTTCACTTTTACCCGAGCTGATACCTTTTTGAATCAGCTCGCTCGCAAGGGGTCCTATCCTGTCGGCAGGTTATCGCTACGGAATTGGATAAACCCCATTCCCACATGGGCCAATCTTTCCTCATGGATCCTGAAGAACTACGAGGAACTCCTTCGGGAGATTGACCTTTACTACGCCACCCGGGGCACCTGTTACGGATTGCCCATTAACAAGCCGCTGTTCATGGCCCTTTTGGAGATGTATAGCCGACGTACGGGGACTTTCTTCACGCTCGGGGGAGAGTTCGGACTTGCCCTCCATGAAATGCATGCGGTTTCTAAGCTGCCGTGGGGAGGCGAGGCCTTTGAAGTATATACCCCGACGAATGAGGAATTCGATGACCTGGATCGACGATTTCCTGGTTTTGTCGCAGTGTACCGAGAACTGTTGTGCCACCATAGCATCTGCCACCAGACTGCTATCAAGAAAGAAAATAGCTCAGAAGGGAACGCCCCCCATACTACGGCCTGGGTCGCGTATCTTTTCAAGTTACGTCCTTCCGGTCGGGTTTTGTCTCGAGGTCCTCAAACCCCGGAGGAGGTAAAGAACATGATGTTGAAGGCCAAAAGGTCGAGGTCCACCCGTGACATATTTGGGAGTCACACCGACTCCTTCAGTTATTTTTACTACGGTACCTGGCAGATGTCGGAGAAAGCAATCTTGGCCGGGTTCTTGATGGTATGGCTACGAAATTGCGTAGTCTCGGGAGGGGCAGGTTCTACTGAATGGATCAGCCGCCACTTCATTCTTCCGGCTGTGAAGCTGGTCTTCAAAGTAAGACTGGCCCTTCTTCCGGCTATGGTGTGTAGCATACACCACGGCCTCCGTGCATTTTCGTCTAAAGTTATTGCTCGTGAGACGACGCTAGACTTCGAGCGGATAGAGCTACCATACCACTATCTCATGGGGTGGTTATTGATGCATTACCGGTCATTGATGAGGCACGGGACAGAGGATGATGTCACCGCTGATGACGCCTTCCTTTTCCGATACCGCCGTCAATCTTGGGAGTATGACACCATGCCGGCTTGTCGGAGGGCGTTGGCAAGAGTTGACGGGCCCGACTTCTTTGTGTCTCTTCCTCAGTTTAGCCCTAGAGAAGTGAGGAGGGTACACGTTGATGGCATTGAACCTCCGCAGCTCTTTTCTGAGAAGATGCTTCTATGGGTGTGCAACATTCGCCCTGCGTACCTAGTATATCATTACCGAAATAACGTATACTTGGAGCCTTATTTGCCTAGCAGGTTTTTTCGTCAATTCGGGTATAGTCAGCTGTTCCTTGACTGCCCCAGTGCTTGCCTGGGCTTCGAGGGCAGTGTCCTTGACGGCATCCGGGCGTGACATTATTACAATGCTGTTCATACCCGGGCTAGCTTCTCAGTCCATGATGCTAATACGCAAGGGGATATTCTGTACATGGCGGCTCTTTATCACGTTGCGGCGAGCAAATCTTCCGTGAACTTTGACATGAACACCAGCTTTATTGTCGGGACCGGCTTGGCAGAAAAGCCAGAGGGTTCCAGGAAGAGAAAAAGAGGGGCGAATAGAGTTCCCGTGCCAGACTCAGAGTCCACTATGGCGGACGAAGAGGATGACGAGCAGGCCACCGATAACTCGTCGCATTCTTCGAACGAGAAGGTGGGGAACCAGCCTCCTACTGTGCCGGACGAAGAGGTGGAGGATCATCCACCTGTTGTGCCTAGTGCTTCGCGTCCACGAGGCAGGCGTCTGTCTTCTGACGATGGCCTGACCAACTCCACAAAGCGGGCTGCGATAAGACGTCGCAGGCTGTTTATTGATGTTGACGCTATTTCTGAGGTGATTGGAATTTCAGCCACCTTTTCCTTCTTTTTCTAAATTATGGCCTAATTATTTTTCTTTTGCTCCTTGCGGGCGTTCGGGGAGTCTGCTTCTCGGGACTCGACTACTGAAGTCGATCCAGCCTTGTCTACTTTGATCCATGATATGTGCACCGCCATCACTCCTGCTGGGGTTCTTTCGGATGCGGTCGGGGAGTCTCACCTTGCTGAAACCTCAACCCATGGGGACGGGAGCTCTATTGCCCCTGTCCCTGAGACAGCTGAATTCCAACAGGATGACATTGACTTGGCTGGCTCCCCTTCAGGGGTGGTTGGGGCAGAAAACCAGTTAAATTTGAGTTGGGAGCTGCGAGTGGGGAGTCCATGCTAGCTTCGAACGAGCTGCAGCCTCCGAGCTCTTCCCCTGGTAAGATAAACCAGCTTTTTAACTTGTGAGGAGGCCTATTTGCTCTATCACCCTGTCCTTCGTGGATTAATGATTGCTTTGGATGTGCAGGTCCCATCCCTTTATTGCCGGTGATGGACATTGCCAGGACGGACTCTACCGGGGGGGGGGGGTCTGATGGAAGCACGTGTGCCTCCTTCTTTTCCAACCCATACTAAGGGGCCTCCAGCCGGGTCAAGTTCGGGAGCCTTGGTGATAGCACAGCTGGAGCAAGGGACGACGCTTTCCGTGCCATCCTCTACGAATAAGGTTTCGGGAGTTAACCTTTCCGCTCTACCAAGTATCCAGGCTCTTCGGGCGGCGGAAGAAGAGCTAGCTGCCATCCATGCATCTTTTCGTACAAAATTTGTTTCCCTGGTGGCAGGGACGGCAAATTTTGAGGCTACTCCTTCGGTACTGCCTGCCACACTCCCTTTGACGTCGTCCTCTACGGAAGTTTTGGATGAAGTGTCCCGGGACGTAGTCGAAAGTTTCTACCACCACCTGAAGAGGGAGATTGAGGCAGCTGTGGAGAGGGGGACTCCCTTTGCTATGGCCCATCAATGCGCCGGTGGCTAAATTAATATCCTTAGAACACTTCCCGGTGGGGCGGGACTAGCGGCGCTTCTGGAGCCTAAGCTGTTAGAGGCCGATCGTCTCGTGGCCCAGTTTTGCGTACTGCGACAAGCTGATCTATCCGTGGCAATAGATCAAGAGCATACTTTCCTCGCAACCGCGGTAGAGAAGGTGAGGATTGCTCGGGAATCGCTCAAGCCAGCTATATTGAAGGATCGCTGGGACCTGACAGAGTTTTACGATCAATGGAGCCATCGTACTGAAGATTGTGCGGCTCGGAAAGCGACTGCCTCCTGCGGGGTCACTGACACCCGGGAACAGATTCTCGAGCTCCAAAGAAAGCTGACCTTCCTAGAGTCCGAACTCGAAGCTGCTCGTACTGAGAAAGGGGTTGCTATTCAGGAGGTTGACAAATTTAATAGAGCTTCTGCTAATCTGGAACTTGCTTTGAAAAAGATAGAAAATGATTGGCAGGCATATATGTACTTGAATGATGCTGTGCAGTTGTCCCAGGCGGCTGAGCGCCGAGCTAGGCAGCGGCTTGAGCGAGGGACTACCTTGGTGAGAAACCGCCTTTTGGAGTTGTGTAATGCCAAACTATAGTCGGCCTTTTTCTGGTTTTGTTTCTGTTTTCCTTTTCTTTTCTCTTTGAGAGGGACGTGGTCCCAAAACTTGTAATGCTTTTTTCGTCTTTCAAATAAAGAGTACTTTCCTTTCTACTCTTTATTTGTATTGCTTGTTGTGCATGTGGTATTGTGGTGATGTTTGCCCCGAATGGGGGATTTGTTTGTGGACCTGTTACCCCTAACATACCTTGGTTTTAGGTACGGATAACAAGTTTGACTGGGATACTTAGAACAGTTTCACGGCAAGGTGGTCGTGGATGTTCCAAGTATCGGGATATAGAATGCCATGGAGCAGCTGGGCTCCTGGGGCATGATGAGGAATGGTGGGCCTGTACTAAGAGACTTAGCAAAGGACATTTATGGGCCAATTATCCTTGGCGTACCCCGACTTAGGATACGGATAATAGGATGAAGGGGAACCAACATACTTACTCAGAGGTAATGAGGACATGGCAAGTATGAGGGTTTTACAGTGGAGTTTTCCTACTCAGAGGTAATGAGGACATGGCAGGAGTGGACTCAACAGAGGGTATTTGTGGTCAACAGAGGACATTTGTGGGCCTATTACCCTTGGCGTACCCTGGTTCAGGGTACGGATAATAGGACGAGAGAGGACCAACATACTTACTCAGAGGTAATGAGGACATGGTAAGTACGAAGGTTTTACCGTAGAGTCTTCCTGCTCAGAGGTAATGAGGACATGGCAGGAGTGGACTCAGCGGAGAATATTTGTGGACCTATTATCCTTGGCATACTCCGGATGTGGGTACAGATAATAAGTCGAAAGGGAATCATCATACTTACTCAGAGGTAATGAGGACATGGCAAGCATGAAGGTTTCTTCGACGGAGCCTTCCCACTCAGAGGTGATGAGGACATAGCAGGAGTGGGCTCAATGAAGGAGGGTACATAGAACGACTCAGAGGTAATGAGGACATGGAAGTCCTATGTAAAGGGGTGATTTGTTTTTGGCGGAAGTGAAACGACTCAGAGGTAATGAGGACATGGCCGTTTTGGAATTTTGTGGATCGATTACCCTTTTTGTGCACTGGGAGTGCGGGTAGTGGATCATGAGGGAGGATCTCTTCCAGGAAGAAAGTTCATAGGTATGGTCATACATGACTTACTATCTGAAAGAGTGACCGGAATGTGAGTTCAGAGGTAGCTGCGGGTACATGACTCGATAATCTGGAATGTTGTGAAAATGAGTTCAGCGGCACCAGTGGGTACATGACTCGATAATCTGGAATATTATGGATGTGAGTTCAGCGGCACCAGCGGATACATGACTCGATAATCTGGGATACTGTGAAAGTGAGTTCAGCGGCACCTGCAGGTACAAGACTCGATAATCTAGAATATTGTGGATGTGAGTTCAGCGGCACCAGCGGCTACATGACTCAATGATCTGGAAAATGTCGTTTAGACATAATATTTCTTCAGGAACTTGTCGTTGACGGGCAACATAAGCAAGTCTCCATTTTCTTTTGCGAGACGATAAGCACCGTTGGAGAATACAGCCTCGATGATAAAGGGACCTTCCCATTTTGGCTGGAACTTGCCGGTGGTCTTGTGAGTCATGACCATCGGCCTCCGGACTGCCAGAACGAGATCGCCCACTTGGAATGTTCTGATTTTAACCTTCTTGTTGAAGGCTCCAGAGATGCGTGTTTAGTATAGCTCGATCCGTTGCTGGGCCAGGAGGCACTTTTCATCTAAGGCCTCCAACTCTTGTAACCGGTGACGGTAGTTATCGTCCGTCGTCAATTGATAAGTGAGGGCGACACAGAGTGAGGGTATTTGAGTCTCCAATGGGAGAACTGCCTCACTCTCATACACCAGGGAGAATGGTATGTTCCCTGTGGCCGTTCGGACTGTGGTACGGTACGCCCATAAGCATTCACCCAGCTTCTCGTTCCAGTCACGTTTGTTGGACGATACGAACTTCTTGAGTAACTTGATGATGGTTTTGTTGAATGCTTCTGCTAACCCATTCGCTGCTGGATTGTATGGCATCGAAGCAATATTCTGGATACGGTGCTTATCGGAGAACCGATAGAAGGCGTGGCTTATAAACTGCGGACCATTATCGTAGATGATCCTCCGGGGCAGTCCAAAGCGATAAATGACATAATGCTTAAGGAAGCTGATCACGTTTCAAGTCTTTACTTCTGCAAGCGGGACAACTTCCGTCCATTTGGAGAAGTAATCTGTGATTGCGAGTATGAAGCGATGTCCTCGGGAGGAAGGTGGAGTAATCGGACCAATGATATCCATTCCACATGCTTCGAACGGCCAGGACGCTACTTTCAGATGTAGAAATTTGGATGGTTAGTGGATGAAGTCCGTGTGGACTTGGCAAGCTTTGCACTTTTTTGCATAGTCTATCGCATCTGCTACCATCGTAGGCCAGTAGTAGCCCATTCGGCGAAGACGATCTTGCAATTTAGGGCCAGGCTGATGGGCCCCGCAGACACCGTTATGAGCTTCTCGTACGGCTTCTTTGGCTTCTACGTTTGACAGACACCGAAGCAATAATCCATCATAGGATCAGCAATACAGTATTTTTGTCTCTGTATCGTAGAAGAATCTGAGAGAATGCCGTCTGATGGAGGTGGCTTCCTTTGGGTTCTCGGGCAGGATATCGTAGACGACGAAGTCAATGAATGGTTGTCTCCAATCTGGGACATCGTCGATTGTCTGGGCGGAATAACTCGTCACGAATTGAACGTTGTTCTTAGGGCAGACCTGTTTGTAGCCTATCACATCTACCGATTGGTGAGTGTGATTTGGCACTGCTAGGGAAGCGGCCAGGCCTGCTAAGGCATCGGCTTCGATATTTCGGAGTCTGGGAACATGTTCGATGAAGAACCCCTCGAATGACAAAATGATGTCGATCGCTATTTGGTGATAGGGGATCATGTCTTCGTGGCGGACTTCGTATGAGCCCCAGATTTGATTGACGGTTAACTGAGAATCGCCGTATGCTTTAAGATATTCTACCCCCAGCTCCCTTGCAAGTTGGAGGCCAATGACCAAAGCGTTGTACTCGGCCACATTGTTAGAGCAGGGTTCTGTGAGAGAATAAGCGCGGTTAATAACCAATCCGGAAGGGGAGACTAGCACTACCCCGATTCCGACGACGATGTTGCCCTTGGGTCAAGTTCTCGAAGCACTGTCGAAGAACATTCGCCACATATCATCGTGAGAGGTTACATGTGAGTCGGCGACCTCATCTGGGATTTCTTCATATATTCTGGACGACTTCGAGCCCGGGTAGGCTGCCAAAAAGTCTGCCAGGGCTTGACCTTTGACCGTCTTTTGTGGGACGAAGATCATATGATAGGGGGATAGCAATATTGCCCATGTAGCGAGGCGAGAGCTGAGTGCCCCCGGTTTAGTCATGAGGACCCTGAGAGGGTTGACTCGTGAGATCACATATATTGTTTGTCCAGTAACTTAGTGTCGCGTCTTCTGAATGGCGAACACCAGGGCGAGGCATTCCTTCTCCACCGCGGTGTATCGGTGCTCTGGTCCAATCATCATTCGACTGAGGTAATATATGGCTTGTTCATGGCCTGCATCATTATTTTGTGCCAGCAGAGCCCCGAGGGAATGTTCTATTGTTCGTACGTAGAGCAGGAATGGTTTTCCAGCAACCGGGGCTACCAGGACTGGAGGGTTCGACAAATATTCTTTGATGCTGTCGAAGGCCCGCTGACATTCTTCGTCCCATACGAATGAGACGCCTTTCTTCATGAGATGGGTGAATGGTCGACAACGCCCGAAGAGGTTAGAAATGAACCTCCTGATGTAAGCTAGCCTCCCTTGGAGGCCTCGGAGTTCGCGGAGATTTTTTGGGGGAGCCATCTCCATAATTGCCTTTGTCTTCTCAGGGTCTACATGGATACCCTGGGTGATGATGATGAAGCCCAAGAACTTCCCGCTGGATACGCCCAGGAAAGATTTTGTGGGGTTCATTTTCAAATTGTGTGCTCGCATCTGGTCGAATACCGTCCTCAGATCCTGCAGATGGTCTCCCTTACAGCGACTCTTGACGGCGATGTCATCAACATAGCACTCTACCGTCTTGCGTAATTGGTCTCTGAAGATGATGCTCATGGCTCTTTGATATGTGGTGCCGGCATTCTTCAAACCGAACGGCATGACTGTGCAGCAGTATGTGCCAATTGGTGTTCAGAATGATGTATGCTTTTCGTCGTCATGAGACATCTTGATTTGGTTGTACCCCGAGAAGCCATCCATGAATGACATACGTTCGAAGCCGCATGTGTTGTCAATCATGATGTCTGTAATAGGGACGGAGAATTTATCTTTGGGGCATGTCTCGTTCAGATTGTGGAAGTCGATACAGATTCGAATCTTTCCATTCTTCTTGAGGACGGGTACTATGTTGGCGACCCAGTCGGGATGTTGCTCCTCACGAATGAAGCCGCTGGCTATCAGTTTGTTGATTTCGGCTTCGATCGCATCCATGATGCCCGGGCGGAAGCGTCGCTGTTGTTGCTTGACTAGCTTTGCATCCGACCGAATATTGAGCTTGTGAAGGGCAATCTTGGGGTTTAGTCCTAGCATGTCTTCATAGCTCTAGGCGAACACATCGATATATTCTTTGATAAGTTTCAGCAGCGATTCTCGCTCTTCGTCTGTAAGGCTTTTACTGATGAAGATTGGTTTTGGAGAAGATTTGCTGCCAAGATCCACTTGTATGACCTCATCTTCAGTAGAAGATTCCCTCTCTTCGAATCGCTTTTCCCATTGTGCATCCAGCTGTTGGGTCCACGGCTCTAACTCGAGGATTTTGAGAATGTCTTCATCTTCTTCATATGCATCGGCGAATGCCATGTTGACTGACAAGACTTGTCTGAATACATCTTCGATGTTGGTATCCGAATTAGAAGTTGGTGACCCGGTTGAATGTAAATGTCAGTCACATTCTTCATCTGAACTCTCAGGGGTCGTCGTGGATGTAACATACCCTAACCCACATCGAGTCTTGCTATAGTAGTCCCGTGGTTTGCCAGCCGGGACCGGTGGCTTCAAAGGTAAGTGTCATCCACTACCGTAGTTCAAGCCTGGCATCGTCTCCAGATCATACCCCTGTTTTTGCAAGATATATTTGGACTGGGGGCTATAAAGATACAGAGGCAGTCTCCCGGCATCTGATTCAAGGTCGGCTTCTTCTATGGTGAAGGGCTACGGATCGTCCTTCCGGTCGAAGATGATTGGATGGTCCCCTCCCTCGATTATGCGGTAAGAGCCTTCCACTGGAGTAAGCTGGTTCGCGGTGTATACATTTGTCACCTGTGTGTGTAGGTGAGTGCCTATACCGTGTTCCATAGCATACATTATACAAAGCTTGTTAAGCTCGAGGTAGTTCAAAGATAGCCCTTTATTGATGAAGTAAGGTATCTTTTCTAGCGGGATTACATCATCTGCGGAGGGAACATCAGTGTAGGCAGCCACATACTTGGCTAGCTCCGGTTCCTCTTCGGCTACCCCCTTTGTAAATGAAAACTGAGAGGACGACCTGGGCAGCTTGATCGTCAGAGGTTCAGCTGGTGGAGCAGAGCGTGGAGTTGTCGGCAGACCAGCGACTCCCAGTATGGTGCTCGACGTTGGGCGGGGAGTGGTTGGTTCCCTAGAAGTTATGGGCCTTGCATCGGGGTGACGACCTTTCTTGGGAAGGCGTATCGTCATTGGCGATTGGCTTGTCAGAGGGATTGAGCTTCTCTGTTTGCGGCTGGCCGACTCTCGGTAGCCTGATTGTCAGTGGTTCCGTTGCGGGTCTTGGCACTTGGCCAGACCTTGGCAGCCGGATTATGATCTGCTCTTCTTGTGCCGAAAGGCTGATTGCGTCCTTACGCAGAGTGGCTGTAAGGGGTGCAGACTTGCCAGGTTTACGAGCTTGGAGGTGGATCGTCAGAGGTTCTTCTGATCCTGTGGCTGTCTCGGTACGAGCTTGCCCGTCTCCTTCACCAAGGTGCCTCTTCGACTTTTCGTACAGGCAGGAGTCTGAATAGTAGGATTCGACCCCTTTGAAAGGATCGATGTCGGTAAATTCCATCCTCACAAAGCCGTATTTGTCGACATATTTGAAGCACTGGTGCAGCGTAGAAGGCACGATTATATAATCGTGTATCCAAGGGCGCCCCAAGAGGATGTTGTAGGAAGTGTCTGCATCTATGACGTAGAAGGTGACTTCTGATTGGAGATCGCCAATCTGACACTTCAGACAAATCTTCCCAATTGGGTAGCTCCTGCCCGAATTGAAATCGCTGATGGTGGTGCTTGTAGGCGTCAGGCGATGCATTGGGATACGGAGATGATGTAACAGACCCTTCGGAATAATGCTTATGGAAGAGCCAGGATCAATGTGTATTCGATCCACCTTTACGTCGCCGATGTATCCAGTGTAGTATAGTAGGCGATCGTGCAGGTTGGTTTTGATGAGCATGTCCTGCGGAGTGAAGACAATGTTGGGCATTGCTTCCGTGCAAGCGCTGTCTTGAAGATCTGCAGGCGGGCTCTCTCCTGTGAGGTTGACCTGAGCTAGGTACGCGTCGGCATTTTGGAGTGCATCGCTCAAAGCCGCTTGCACATCCTTTGAGAGTCTCAGAAGCTCGTATAATGACAACTTGGCCGGTGTGTTGGCCAATTGCGCCAAGATGTCGAAGTTGTAGGGCCTCTCCAACCCCTGTGGTGTCTCTTTTCGGAGGGATTTGTCAAAGCGAGTCTCCTTCGGCCTAGGCTTGTCGGTCGTCGGAGGCTGAGCCGGTCCCAGAGCGTCGGTTGTAGCGGGCTGATGATCTTCAGCCGAGTTGTCAGCCACGGGTTGGGATTGTGCCCCAGATCGAGTGACGACGGCTGTAGCTTCTTTGATATCTGCTGAGATTATGTGGCAGGACCTGACTTTTCTACTCATTTTCTTGCAAATGGAAGATGGTGTGGGCTGAGTCACTTCTGATACCAAGTCTGGATGGACCCACATGACCTCCCCTCGTAATGTGGTGAGGGGTACTAGACCAGCAGCCTGATCTTGGGGAGGTGGAAGATTAGCATTCTCTATTGTCGCCAGAGGGATGGGGACCACACCGTCTTGAGTTTTCGTCGGAGGGAAGCTGCCAAATTATACCGATACCATATTGGCTGCCACGGTTACCTTTTCAAAATTGATGGCCAGAGCGTTCGAATCGATGAGGTTTTGGATGTACCATTTTAGCTGGTAGCAGTCATGTGTAGCATGGTGGACGTAGCGGTGGTAATGGAAGTACTTTGGGTTCTCCATGTCTGCCGGTCGAGGTTCCCATCTTGGTGGAGGAAGCTGAATTCTGTCTCCTTGTATGAGCATGTCCAAGATGGGCTTGACGTGACTGTCTTCGAAGGAGTAAGTGATTTGTGGCCATTGTTTGTCTGCCGGCTTTGGCTCAGGTTTCTGTGTTGTGTCGGCCACCATAGCCTGCTTACCCCTGATGTCCCGATTATTGGAGGGGCTACCTCCATTATCATTGTTGGTGTTAGGACGCTTGTCCTTGTTCTCTCCGTCCGAGATGTACAATCCCAATTGGCGAGCCTTCTTCAATCGTTCTTCGGTGCTTGTGGCACTGATGATGAACGTCTTCCGGTCCTTGAATTAACTTTTGCCCATCCAGAGACTGACTGTTGGGAGCAATCTCTTTTGGCAAATTTCAATCAAAAAGGAATCCGGATTTCCAGACGGCAACTTCATTGCGGTTTGGCGGAACCGCTCAATGTAGTTCTTTGTCGGCTCTTTCTTCCCTTGAACGACGTCCATGAGGGTGGATATTGTGATGTCCTGCCCTACTTCGTAGAATCTCTCCAAGAACATACGCTTGAAGCCAGCGAAGGAGTGGATGCAGTTGTCCGACAGGTTGCGATACCAGTCGAAGGCGACTCCTTCTAATGCCCCAATAAATAACCGTGTGAGGATGGCATCGTCATGGGGCAGATGGTCGGTGGTGACCTCGAAGTAAGTGATGTACCGACTTGTGGAGGTCTTGCAATCATAAGGGTTGATGTTGAACGGCTTATATCTTGGTGGGAATGGAACATCCCTCCAGGCAGCAGGGTACGGTTGCCGTATTCTGAGGTCTTGAGAGTTTTCTCGAGCGTGAAACATGGCTCGGAGCTCCTGGACCTCTCTTTTCGCTTCTCGGGCCTCAACCACAGCCGTGGGGGCCGTTACTTCAGGAGGATTGTTGCCCGGATTCGGTGCCGCTGAATTCGAGTCCGCATTGACCGCGGGACCCGCGCTTGTCTGGCCAGGTGTTCCTCCTTGCAGAGCTGGAAGGGCCGCTTTGATCTCGTCCACAGACTTGACCAAGGCAAGTAGTATGGCCTCCAGAGTGTCGATGCGTTGGCGATCACTGGAGCGCCCTTGGCTGCTGTCTGTCATGAACACCGTCTTTACATGAGGGGAGATGGAGGAAACGGTGGAGGAAGCGCCCTCCGAATCATACCCCTGTAGTGAGAAGTCGTCGGGGTATATGGGAATATTTTTCTCTGGTTCGGACTCAGAAGGAACAGTACCCCCAGTCTCCGAGTTTGCCTCGTCTTGGGAGTTGTGGACGTCCTCGGAGACGTCGGGGTTTGCTGCATCTGATAGGAGAGTTGTTTCCTCCGGCTCGTCTTCTTGGAACATCGGATTATCGTAGAAGTTCGGAGGAGTGCTTCCCCCAGTCCCAGCAACCCCCAGTGGTGTGGACGACGAATCTTCCACTGTGGCAGATTTCGTCTTAGAACGGGTACCTTGGAAAACTCTGGTGGTGGGCACCCGCTTAGACGACAGTCTCTTAGTCATAGTGGTTAATATCTTCGGGCTAGAAGAACTGGTCTTCTTCCCTCTCCCTTCGGTGGGTACTTTCTGAGCAGAGTTACAGGAGACGACGGGAAGTACCTCGTCTTCTGAAGACGGGTGTTGCAGTCTTTGAAAGATGGACTGCCGGTCTTTTCGTACCGTCGTATTATTGCAGCAGTAGTTGATGATGACTTGGGTGCAGTGACGTCCGTGGGAGGACTCTTTGCACCCTGATGCATCTTCTCTTTCCTTGCGTTTGTGGAGGATGGCCTCACGCAAGTCAGATGGGTCTGGATCGACCATGTTCGCTTCCTGGATTTTGGGAGACTTTTGCGAACCTCTCTGTCCGTTTGCAGTCGGGGGCTGGACTTGAGTGGTTCTGTACAACTTCCCATCTGAGGCCCGCATAACGGTATGCGGGACGCTCGGGTGGTCAGAGACCGAATTAGCGGACCGAACTTGCCAAGCTCGTGCTACCTTAGACTTCTTCACTCTAGTGCGTAAGGAAACATAGTAGGAAGAGTCTAAGTGATGCTGGAGAGAGTCAGACATATCTTCCTGGGAGCACAAGAGATCAGGACCATAAGATAGGCGGTCGAAGACAGAGCCACGCGGGGTAGGCGTTATGCGGCTGTCATCAACAATCTTCATGCGGCTGGCAGATGTAGCCACATAGGCTTTCTTCATGCGGCTGGGAGTCTCAGCCGTATGAGTTTTCTTCATGCGGCTAGATGACCTGGACGCATAGACTTTCTTCATGCGGCTGGCAGATTCACCCGCATGAGCCTCCTGCATGTGGTTGGCAGATTTGGCCACAGGAGTGTTCGACTTCTTCTTGGGGCGCATAGAGTCGCTCTTTGTCCCTGCAAGTCCAGCATCGTAGTGCTTTCCTCTGCCGGACTTGGGGATAGCAGATTCCTCTACGGCTCGAAGTGGAGCCGTATGAGAGTCGCCTTCGCCGTCTTGGGTAGCAGAGAGTACCCCGTCCAGAGCTTGTGGAGAAGCAAATGATTTTGGCCTCCACTCGCAGTGACCTTTCTTTGTGCGGGTTCGCTTCTGGACTGGGCCAGTACTACCTTCAGAGAGCATTTCTTCAAACGCCTGTTGGTCGAAGCGGACGACCATCTTCTGTTGCGTGGAGCCAAGTTTGACTGCATCCGATTGCGTCACCAACTCCTCAGCCGTGGAGAAGTTTGTCTCCAGCAGAGTCGCCATAGTGTTTGCCATGAAATATAAAAGAACAGAACAATTATCGGAGGACTGGACTTTTACTTCATAATACAAACTCGCTTGTACAAAGAAAGCCTAGGGACGAAAACCTAGGTACAGCAATCTAAGTACAATTATTTATTTTAGATTCTGGGGGGTGACGGTAGAGGCTCGGGAAAGCGACGGCCGCTCTTCCTTACTCCTTGGACGATCGGGTGCAGCTTTGGCTCTGTAGAAGAACTGCTGGGCGTTGATGAAGAAATGCTCTCTCTTCAGGCTCTCTGGCTCTCTGTGTCTCTATGTGCGTCTGTCTCTGTCTGTATATATCTCTGCATTTGTCTCTGTGTATGTCTTCGCAAGGGAATGGCACCCTGCTATTTATAAGAGTGGGGGGCCTCATTAGGGTTTACAAAGATTGCCCATTCTTGAAAGTCGACGGCTAAGGATCATTGGATCTGGGCCGTTCATCGAGATTTGAGCAATAAATGTGATTGCATCAAATCTTTTGTGGGTAATTAATGCTGATTGACATAAATCCTCCTGATTTGTCATGCCAACCTCGGATTCCTCGACACGTGTCTTTAATTGGCTTATTTGCAAATGATCTGATTTGATCCCAATATTTTATTGGGATTTGTTGAGAGATTTTGATCAATCTGATGCCACGTGCCCTGCTATCATGCCACGTGTCAAAATAGCTGAAATCTGAGCTGCAGGAAAGTTGGGCCGTATAAGGCTAGCCACGTGTCAAGGCTGCCTAAGAGTGGGCCCCCCTGAACATTTGGACCGCATGGTAATAATTTTAGCCTCATGAGTGTGGATGACCGCATGAGTGAACCGCATGGAGATAGTCCTCGTGAGCCACATGGGGATGGTCTTCGTGAGCCGCATGGAGCTAGTCTTCGTGAGCCGCATGGGGATGGTCTTCGTGAGCCGTATGGGGATGGTCTTCGTGAGCCGTATGGGGCTGTCCACGTGTCAAGGCCGCATGACAATTTCTGACTCTCGGAGGATCGTGTCAGAGATTTTCTTCGCTTTCCAAGGAGTCCGTCATTATGAGGGAGTCATAATGACATCTTTGTGTCAGAACTGTCACCTTGTCAAAGCTGTCAGCCATCAAAGCATTTAATGCGAAAACGAGAGAGCTGTTTGTAGGCCACGTGGCTCCTCTTTGAGCCGCATAGGACTTGTTTGAGCCACATAGACTCTCTGAGCCGCATAGGGCTCTCTGGCCGCATGAATCTTTCTGAGCCGCATGGGACTTTCTGGCCGCATGGATCTTTCTTTATTCTTTTCCATGCTTCTATACATAGGAAGGTGATTGCCTATGCTTCCAGGCAATTACGTTCCCATGAGAAGAACTACCCTACCTATGACCTGGAGCTGGCAGCGGTGATTTTTGCTTTGAAGTTATGGAAGCACTATCTGTATGGCGAGAGGGTAGAGATTTTCACAGATCACAAGAGCTTGAAGTATGTGTTTACACAGAAAGAGCTTAATATGAGGCAGCGCAGATGGCTAGAGTTGATGAAGGACTTTGACATCTCACTTCAGTATCACCCTGGGAAGGCCAACGTGGTTGTCGATGCCTTGAGTAGGTATCCGACAGCAATGTGTTTGACTATGGATCGGCACTTGTTTGCAGACTTGGAGAGCCTTGGGATTGAGGTGATTATGCCAGGGGTGCAGATGCAGTTATGGGGCCTTCAGATACAGTCGGACTTGATGGAGAGGGTCAAGGCGACGCAGTTCGAGGATGTGGCTCTGCGGTATATCCGAGAGCAGGTTCGTGCAGGATTGGTGGATGGCGAGTTTTCACTTGCAGAGGATGGTGCCTTGAGGCACGGTTTCAGATTATATGTGCCTAGCGGGGAGCTCAGAGAGCAGATCGTATAGGAGGCTCACAGATCGCAGTACTCTATACATCCTGGTGCCAACAATATGTACAGGGATCTGCGAAAGCATGTCCGGTGGTACGGGATAAAGCGGAAGGTGTCCCACTTCGTAGCTAGATGCTTGGTCTATCAGTAGGTCAAGGCAGAGAGGCAGAGGCCCGGTGGATTATTGCAGCCGTTGCCCATTCTAGAGTGGAAGTGGGAACATATCACCATGGATTTTGTATCTGGGTTGTCGCGTACGCGAGGAGGGAAAGACGCGATTTGGGTCATCGTTGACAGGTTGACCAAATCGGCCTACTTCTTGCCATTCAAGGTGGGTACGTCTACAGAGAGGCTCGCGGAGTTGTATATGAGGCAGATAGTCAAGATTCACGGAGTTCCCGTCAGCATTGTCTCAGATCGGGATAGTCGCCTTACTTCCCATTTCTGGAGGAGTCTGCAGGCTAGTTTGGGTACTCAGCTCAAGTTTAGTACTGCATACCACCCCCAGACGGACGGACAGTCAGAGAGGACTATTCAGACACTTGAGGATATGCTGCGGACGTGCGTCCTGGATTTTGGAGGTTCTTGGGAGGATCATCTACATTTGGTGGAGTTTGCTTATAACAACAGTTATCAGGCCAGCATTGAGATGTCACCGTTTGAGGCTCTGTACTGGCGTAGGTGTCGTACACCCTTATCTTGGGATGATGTTGGAGAGCGAGCTTTACTGGGACCAGAGATGGTTGTTGACGCAGCCGAGAAGGTGAAGCTCATCAGGAACAGACTTTACATGGCACAGGACAGACATCGGCACTGGGCCTATAGCCACCGGAGGCCATTGGAGTTTAAGGTACAGATTTAGGGATAGGATTAGAAGTAGGTTGTATTTTGTTTTGTTTGATTGATCGTGTTTGATTTTTAGTAACTTGAGACCTTGCTTGTGATTAGGTTGGAGACATAGTTTTTCTGCGGATATCTCTGACACGTGGTACGATACGTTTTGGTGGAGGTGGGAAGCTTAGCTCGCGCTTCGTCGGCCCTTTCGTTATCAGCGGGAGAGTCGGTGACGTGGCATAGAGGCTAGACTTACCACCTGCACTAGTGGGAGTTCACAACATATTCCACGTATCACAGTTGAGACGATACGTGGCTGACCCTAGCCACGTGCTCGATCATTCGAAGATTGAGGTTGGACCTACTCTCAGTTATCCAGAGCAGCCCGTGGAGATTCTGGATCGCCGGAAGAAGGTACTGAGGAACCAGGTGATATCTTTGGTACGCGTCGCATGGAGGCATCATTCTCCAGGAGAGTCTACCTGGGAGCGGGACGATGAGATGCGCGAGCGGTACCCTTATATTTTTGGACCTTGAGGTATACTTTTCTATCCTTCTCAGCAGTTTAGTTTCGCTTTTAATTTCGAGGACGAAATTGTTTTAAGGAGGGTAGATTTGTCACTACCACTTTTCTAGCTTGAGGGTATTTTGGTCATTTTTAAAATTTTGGAATTATTTTGGGAATTATTATTATTAATTATATTTATTAGAATTTTAAGTAATTTTTAGTATAATTGGTTTGGTGCTATTTTAGACTTTGACTGGTGTTGACCTTGGAGATTGTCTTAGGGGCTAACCTAGGTCATGGCTACTTGGTTAGGTTAAGAAACCCTAGCTTGACCTAAGTTAGTGATATTTAACTCATTAGATTTATTTTGGGGAAATTAGGAATTAGTTTGATTAAGGAATGGCTTGTGATTTCACAAGTCATTATATGACTTAAAGCCTTAAGGCCCAACCCAACCAAGTGAACCTAGTGAAACCCTAGCCCTATTCCAGTCCATGGCCAGCCATGCATTGGCCTTTCCCCCCCTATTTAATCCCCTCCTAGAAATTAGGGCTAGCCTCCATTGGGATTATTGCAAGTTTGGAAAGAGGTGAGTCCCCATCTTCCTTAAATCATAGAAATTCCTATTTAGCTCCTTTTCCACCCAAACCAATTGCATTAGGTTCTAAATTTTCTGTTCTTGCTGTTGGTATTGAGTATTTTCAGAGTTTGAACAATTTGGAAGTAGTTTGGTGGCTTGAGGAACCACTTTCATTTAGAGATTTTGAGCTTTTGCACATCAATAGGTATATTCTATTCCTCTCAATGAAATTTCTGTTTATTTGCATTTCTAGGATGCCCTAGGCCTACCCTAGATGTAGGACTAGCTAACCCTAGAATTTGAGTCCATTACGTGTCCGTATCGGACACGTATCAACCCATGTGTGTAGGTGTTTGGTGAAATACCCCAAAGGGCATTTCGGTTGAGTTTTAGAAATGTATTTGATTAGGAAATTAGGATTTGATCTCGCTTGTGTGTTTCTTGTGTTCTAAGCATGTTCTTGTGTTGCGTCGTATCCCCACAGACACGCGGACACGCTGTGCCCACACGCGCGCGCGAGCTGGAAACATGCCCTGCTACTCGGGGCTGTTTGCTCTGTGCACACGCCACCCCGACATGTATAATTTGACACACATATTGTGTCCATAACTGACACGAGATTCCTAGAATGACACAAACTCTCGTGTCGTGTCGGACACGGATTCGCGAGTACACTGTGCGTGCACTGTGCGTTTTAGTGTGCTGAATTGGTTTCTGTTTTTAATTCATTTTTAAATGCTTTTAATTATGTTTTAACTTACTAATTAGATCCTAAATGAGATGTTTAATCTCTGTTAGAATTAGATTACATATTAATTTAGGTTTTAATGAGGAATTGTGGATTCGAATGGTTAAATGGCATATTTCTGATACATTCGGATACTTGGTTTCCCAGAATTTTCCTAACCTTTAAACTCCTATTTTACTGATGTTCTTCACTGATAAATGTTTTCCACATATTGTAATTCATGTTAGCTTAGTAATTTACTTTCGAATTTAACTTTGGGTGTGATAATGGAATTTTGGCATGTGTAGTTGATTCAAAATTATTAAACTGTTAGCCTATAACCTGGATTGGGTTCAGTCCTTCATGAACTGATTTTGATTTGGGTGGTACCCACTGATTTCTATTTTGAACTGAGCTTGAATTCCTAGAACTGAGATTAGTTCCCTAAACTGAGAAATTGGGGCTTGACTATTTGAACTGAGGTTTGATTTCCTTTCCATTTCCTTACAATGTTGTTTTCCTAAAACCTGAAATGGTTTTTCCTATAAACCTGAGATTGAATGAATGGGTTAATATTCATATTCGAATTAATTTGTTTGAGAATGGTATTTGATTTTTCATTCAAAAAAAGAGAATGGAATTTGATTGAGAAGATGATTCCATGATTCCAGATTTCTCATGGTATGTTGGTTCACTGTTTTTATGTCACTGATAGCCTAAACCTGGGAACTAGCTTTTTCCCCTTAACTGAAACTGGGATTGATTTCCCTTCCTTTCAAATCTGTTGAAATGAGTTATTAACTCTTTAAATATTTGATTGAATGATTATGTTGGTTGTTTGAGTTCCTGTTAACTGTCATGTGGTTTGGGTATGGGATAGTTGACTGAATTCTTGTGAACTAAATAGAGGGTTTTCAATGTATAAATCTGGGATGCAAAGTATAAACCTGAGATTGGTTGACTGGCCTGTTGAACTGAAATGATGTTGTTCAATTTCCATATTTTATTGTATATATAACTCACTGTTTTCCAGGTTGAACAGTGCACTGATTTCTTCCTATTTGTCACACCATTTTCATGTATCTTCACACACACACCCTCAAGTATTACTCACCTCTACTTCACACTCTTAACAATCACATTGTTCACTTCACTCACTCACTGATTTTGCCTAAGATTGCCACAGTTTTCACTCTCTCATATACACACACCCTCTCATGTATCCCCTCACTAGCATACACACTTGACACCATGTATCACTCACACCCTAAACTCTATCACACAGTCACACACACATATGCTTACATACTCTTATATTCACTAACACACACACACACATGACACATGAGCACATGTGTCCCTCTTTCTATACATATGTATATATATATGTATTGAGATGTATATAATAATAGGTATCCTATATAATATGGCCTATGTGTGTGTACTAATATATATATTTGGCATATAATGTATGGGTGATATATCATAAGGGTATCATTTTAGATAAATGATTTGACTTGTGTAGATGAGTTATGGGTTGGCTTATGGCATGGTATTGCCTGGTGAGCCTAGATTAGACTTGTTTAGTCTTGTTAAACCTAGAATGGCTTGTTTGACCTAGTGAGACTTGGTTAGACCTAGTTGACCATAGTTTGACTTAGGTTTGACTTTAGGGTTGACCAGAGTTGACCAAGAGTTTGGTCTAGATTGACCTAGATTCATGTAGAATATATTGATTTGTATCTTATTATCATTGTAGACTCATAGTGACTTGTACTATTCTATAGGAGACAAACACCACTCCTCGGACAGTATATATTCTCCAGATTCTCAGAATACAGACGAGTACATTCTCTGATCATTTCATATCCTGCATTAGGATTATATTTCCTACTTTAGATTACTTTACATGATGCTGACACGTTGGAAACACGAATTAGTACTATATTGATCTTGTTGTGCGATATTATCCCCTTAGCGGATACATCGGGTATTCGTGTTCGTGTACTTTATCTTGAACATCGTGTACTCCTTGTATTTGTGACATTCGTGTACGAAACGTGTGAAATCGTATATAATCATGTATTCACATGACCTTCGTGTACAATAACATAACTTAACTAGATCCTTGTGTATTGATTGGGGCGGAGGAGTAGAAGTGGTTATGTATTCAATCCAGTAGATTACTCGTGTACAACCTCTGTAGATTACTCGTGTACAACATCGTGCGTCTACATAACCATCTTGTCCTCTGAATCACTAGTAATATTAGTTCTCTATATACTGTAGCTATTTATTTACAGTCTCTCTCTTTTTATCATGTATTTCTTTCAGTTTCTTGTATCTTACTCTATAGCATGATTATATATCCTGACCTGCTATGATTTGTTGAGATGTACTGGACTCGCTTCTGTCCTGACTGGACCTGTTAAAAATTTTACAGAGGACGAGGCTGAGGCGTTCTGCCCTACCTACTACGGTGCTACTTTAGATGAGTGCCTGGACTTGGACCAGCAGCAGGATCCACTAGCAGTAGATAACACTCCCTTAGATTAGGATTGTCTTTACTTTACTTGTATTACTTTATATGGTTTTCAGAGATTTTGGGACATGTATTTATTTATAGACACTTAGAATTCTGGATTGTATCTCTGTGATGTTTCTTTCCTGGATATTATCATCTTTTATATCATTCTATCTTATCCTGTTCTACCTTAGCTGTGATTGAGATATATTTTGTTATGTCACCCCCATTCGGGGAGTATAACTGTTATTACCTTCAACTGTTAGATGTTGTGACCTAGGACAGCGTTCTACCGCCGACACTGCGACGTAGGCTGGACGTACCCACGTCTCGTGCCCTTACTCTAGGGTGCGGGTCGTGACATATAATATACCCTTTTAGGTTATTATCGAAGGATACATATCCTTCTCTCTTCATCGATAGTGATGCGAAAAGATTTGCGTCTTCCGTCATATGTCGCGAGCATCCACTATCGAGAATCCACTTACTCTTAGTTGAGGAGGGAAGGTCCACCTACATCAAGAGTAGATGTGACCTTTGGTACCCAAGTTCTTGAGGGTCCTGAAAAGTTAGTTTTCGGCAACCATGCATATATGTTTCTATTTATTAATCTCCTAACTCTATATTGTGGTGAGATGTGTCCATGTAATCCACAATAAGTACAAATAGGATTCCTATTTATGTTAGGAACATGTTGATAATGTCTATATGTAGAGTGGTGTGGAGTAGCATGATGATGATGTCTATATGTAGCATGGTAAGAGTGGTGTGGAGCAGCATGATGATGACTATATGTTGCTGCAGGATGATGATTAAATCTATAAGCAGTATGGTGGTGATTGTGTTTATGTGCAGCATGGTGATGATTATATCTATGTGTAGCATGGTGATTTTGTGTCACATTAGAATGATGAGAATGATTTCTACGTGCATGTGGTTTGTGTGCTGTATGGAAGTGGGTGTACATGTAAGCATATTTGCGTGCTGCAGGTGGATGACGAGTTTGACTATGTTGAACAGTGTTGTGCTTTGTGTGTGTCTCATGTGATTGGGTTTGAGGTTGAGCAACCTGTTTTCCTAATCTAGTCTCTAATTTCTTAGAGACAGCCTGCAGTTCATTAATCTTAGTATTCAAACCATAAATCTTAGTGATAGAGATCTTGTGTCTATTCTTTTCTTCACCAATCTCAGTGTTGAGTACTGTGATCTCTTGTGTTTGCTTTTCAATACGTGCTTCAACATCATGTAGGCTTGATTTAAGCTTACACCTCATTTGTGACTTCAGTGGGTGAAGTGTCTCTGATATTATCAAGCAATGAAGAGAGTCTTTGAATCTCGACTTCATAACTTTTGATCTTCTCCTTGGCATATTTATATTTACTAATGACTTTCTTGTGGTCATTGAGTAAATCATTGAATGCATCGCCAAGTTCGTCAAAAGTAAAATCATCAAGAGTTTCGCTAGTTACCTTGTCGGATGTTGCTATTAGGCATACATTGGCAGTATCTTGAGGAGAGTCCTTTTCTTTCTCGAAATCACTAGCTTCGCTTTCATGCCAAATTCTTGTGTTGGCATATTTTCTTGAGAAAGCCTTCTTGTATGGTTTCTCATATCAGTTGCTCTTCTTTGCAAATGGACAGTCTTTTTGGACGTGTCCAGTCTTCTTGCAACCGTAGCATGTTGGCTCTTCTTCGTCATCTTCTTGCGGTTTCTTATTTCTTCGATTGAAGTGAAAGAATTTCTTGAAGTTACGGACAAGGAGAGCTTGATCATCACCTTCCGAGTTGTCGTCATCCGTCTCTTCAGGATCAGCCCTTCGTCGGTGAGTTTAAGGGAAATCTCCTTGTCTTAGGAGCAGGCTCTTCGAAGTCTTTGAGGTCAAGCTCATGAGTCATCAGCTTTTCTGTCAAAGTCTCCATGGACATAGTCGTGAGATCATTTTCTTCTATGATGGCTGTAACCTTAGGGTTCCAAATCTTTGGTAGCCCCCTAAGTAGCTTGCGAATCTTCTCATGATTTGTATATTGCTTGCCGAGAGAAGACAGGGGTTGATGATGTCGAGGAATCTTGTGAATATTTGTGTGATCGTCTCATTTGGCTTCATCTTGAATGCCTCATATTCTTGAGTAAGACGACTTATTTTTGACTCCTTGACTTGAGTGGTTCCTTCATACGTCACTTCTAGAAGTCTCTATACTTCGTGAGAGGTGGTGCATATTGAGACCCTGTTAAACTCATTCCTGTCTATAGCACAGAATAAAGCATTAATAGCTCTCGCGTCTAGACTCGCCTGTTTCTTCTCTTCGTTAGAATATTTGTCATGTGGTTTCTCAACGATATCACCATTGACAACTATCCTGGCGGGCTTTTTGTAACCATCGGTAACAATGGTCCACAGGTCGAAGTATAGCGACTTGAGATAAAAGCTCGTCCTTGTTTTCCAATAGGTGTAGTTTGTCCCATAAAATTGGGAAGGCCTACGAGTGGACTGCCCTTCACCGTGAATGGAAATCATAGATTGTGTGGTTTCCATGGATCTGCACTAGGATGTTAGTCCTTGTTGAGAGAACAGAGCTCTGATACCAATTGAAGAACAAATAGGCAACTCTAGAGGGGGGTAAATAGAGTATATGACAAAAAATGTCCAATTAAAAATTAAACTCTTTCACCAACAGTAAATAATCAGAGTAAATACGAAAATAGTAAAGAGCGAGAAAGCATACGCAAACACAGCCGATTTTAACCTGGTTTCCCTCGTGGAGGACTAGTCTAGGCCTGAGAACTCTAGCTCAGGATTAAATCCACTATTTATGAAATAGTAGTTACACCCTGTGCCTTTTCTTCAGAAGAGCACGTCAACTTCTTACAGAGATCGCAGTGGCGATGCTTGGAATTTTCCAAGCGACTTCTTGAACTCTTGCACAAACTCCTAACTGAAAAGTACTGAGCACTTCGAGGCTTAGGGAGCTTGTGTCTAGTAGATGAGAAGGGTATGGCTTGTATAAGGCTTTAGAGAGAAAAGAAGAGAAGATTGGATGATTGAAAATGGGAAAATTCATGGCCTATTTATAGGATACCAGATAGGCAGTATTCGGCCAGAATTCTGGGTCAAATATTCAAAAATTTGGCCGTTGGACAACTTGCATCCAGCCAACCCTAAAAATTAGGGTCCTGGATTTTAGGAGGCAGAGTTCGGCCCGAACTCTGTGTGGAGGCAGAGTTCGGCCCGAACTCTGTCTCTAGAGCACAGAACTGGTCCAATGGGCAAATGGGCTTATTTGGATATTTGTGGAGCTTTTGTTTTGAGGTATGTGTATAGGTTAAGTCTCAAATTGCTCAGTACGACTCAGTTTACATATGTCTAGACTCAATAAAAGTGTAAAATACAGACTTAAAATACTTAACATAGCAGGTGCGAGCTGTCGTCCATCTTGTACTGAGTTCAGTCTTCATGTGTCGTATTGAAATATTACAAGTATCATGTCGTCAATTGTATCAATATTTGGTTGACTATGATTTTGTGTTAACACAGCTAGCGCTGAAGGCCTTTATGAACGGATCCTCCAGATTCTTCTGACTCCGAACAACACCCATTGCAATAATACACGCTTGATGTGCTAATTCAGTGCCTTATGTACTAAACACACAAATCTTTTCTTATCATTGAAGAGATCAGTCGATGCTACTGCTGCAGCCATCTAATTATCGTAATACATCGATATCACCCTGATTTGCACACCAACCATAGGAAGATCAGGCCTGATAGTCTCAATACATCGGCATCACCCAAATTTGCACACCAACCATAAGAAGATTGTTTATAGGCTTATGACGCCATTCTGCTTCATACCCGAAGCAATTCTGCTTCATACCCGAAGCAATTCTGCTTCATTCACTGCAGTTGACAGAACTCAGATTCCACAGTGAGAGAAAGGTATGCTTCTTCGACTTCCTTGATATAGTAGCCCTGCTTATGTATCTACTTCTTCGACTTCCTCGATATAGCAGATCTACTCATGACGAAGATGTAATCTTTTTTGTTTGCCATGACAAAAGGTTATACGAATTTTTTGTATATTGAACGTGTAAAGAGTACAATCGATTACTAAACATGAGATCTAAGTACAAAATTTCTGGAAAAGTGTGATGGTGGAGATCGAGCACTGAAGTGGCTCTTTTACTCCGTTGATGATCTGATGACGAGTTAAACTTGCTCTGGCTTTCTGGTGCTTGTGACTGGAACTTTGGGTTGCCAATTGAGAGGATGCCGAAGTTATGAAGATTTCGAAGCCTCCTTATCGAAGGAAAACTCCTTCTATTTATAGGGGAGCACATATGCGATGTACATAAGGGTTGTGTAGGAATGCGGCACATGGAGATATAAGAGAATCTTGAGACTGTACGGTGAGGGCTGCTACTGAGTTAACATGTGGCGGACGCTGGGATTCTTTTTTATCAAGATCTTGGGGAGTTGTCAACATGACTGGGTAAACGACACATGGTATGCGTTTAAAGTTGATTAGATGAACCTGAGTAGATTCTGATCCTATCCCCGAAGTTAGATTTTGTCCTTATCTTCGGGGGCCATTTTTTAAAATAACTGATTGGATATAACCCTTGTCCACAGGAACAAACTCCTCCCTTATCCTTGGGAATGGTGGTTTAAACAAACCGATAGGACATTGCTCTTATCAACAGAATCAAATCTGTTCTTATCTTAAGAGCGGAGTTTTAAACGAAATCGATTTGGTAATATCTGAAAAGATATAGATATCCAAATTTGCCATATAGAATAATGCCACCTCATAGGGTTATGTGTCTATATGAGCTGCGATTCTGGTGAGGCTTCAATGCCAATACATTTTTGGGCGATAAGGAGGCTGTATTTTGGCTACAACTGAGTCAATGTGCTTTTGGGCGACGAGGAGACTGTGTTCCGAAGATAACTGTGTCACTGCACTTTTGGGTGACGAGTAGACTGTGTTTCGAAGGCGACGGAGTCACTAAGCTAGCTTTTGGAGCGATAAGGAGACTCGTGCTTGAGGCAACAAAGTGTCAAATGAAGGAGCCATTTGAACGAGCTACGCTTCCGAGTGTGATGGAAGGAGCTGCGCCTCTGGGTTGAAGCGAAGGAGCTGCGCTTCTGTGTCGAAACGAAGTGACTGCGCTTCTTAGTCGAGCTGAAGTGGCTGCGCTTCTGAGTCGAACTGAAGTAGCTGCACTTTTGAGTCCAACTGAAGTGGCTATACTTCTGAATCGAAGGATCTACTCTTTGTCAAAGTCACAAGAGCAATTAAATGATAGCTCTTTTAACGGATGAGTCTGTCATCCTCTTCTTTAATTGCCACCGTCATTTGGTGAATTCAAGAAGCTTATAGCCTAGGATTCAATCAAATGAACCTATTAAATGAGATTCATTGTGCTGAGTCTTAGGTTCATCGCATTAATTTGGGAGTCTTTGACCGACGGCCACGTGGCGTATGGGTTGGACCGCACTCAGCCTATATAAAGGGAAGCTTTTTTGAAGGGTTACATCCACTATCTCTTAGCATTCCCACCTTCATGCTCGATCCCGACTTGGCTTCGAACGACCGTCAGCCTTGCACAAGTCGACTATTAGTTGTGATCTCTTCGTTCAAAGAAGCTATGTCCTTATAGAAGAACTGCTGCTGGATCTTGAGATGCACTTGAGCGTTTGGCATAAGGAGTTTGAACCTGAACAACATCTTGGAGGTCATCGAGATCCAAGTTTCAGGGTTTGGATTGATTGCCAATCCGAAGAGCCACAGGTTGTGCTCTGTCTTGCTCAAGAGTCACAGTGGTATGGTGAGTAGGAGCTGTATTTTGGCTTGGGCCAATGGCTGCTTCATTAGCCATATTGGAGTTCCTTCGCGTCTGGCTAGAAAGCGGCTTGCTCTAACGAGGACGTAATTCGCTCTGACGTACTACACGTCTAAGAGACTGCACACTTTCTGATGATTGTCCACTTGTAGACTTTAGGTGTCTTAGTCTTTATATGTAATCATGAAGAATCTGTAATAGATCTTTATAAACTTGATTTTAATAAAGAACTTTTTATGCACCATCTCTTTCTGTTGTGACTTTTTATCATCGTCTGTGCTTTTGGATTCCTGCGCTTTTGTGAAGTTTGTAAGCAGCGACTTTTTATCACCTGTGCTTTGGTCATGGTTGCACTTTTTCATGCTTCTACACTTCTTTCTCTCATTCTGAGCACCAACTGGCACAACTGAAGCCTTATATTCCTGCAGGGTAATCGCTGTAGTGCATCCTTCTGAGTCCCTGAGAGATTATTTTTGAATCCCCAGGATGACATCCGTATCTCCCATGTCCTTCATACAGAATCTGTACGTGAGGAACATCTTTCTTCTAGTGACACATTAGTATGTTGTCCACATTGTCATGTTTCGACCCAAAAAATTGCTCGTCCTCGCGACGATTTCACCCGAATCAATTGTCCTCACTGAGACGTGATGTCGTACGAGTCTGGAGTTGCACTAGTGCAAGGCAATATGACAGATTCTCAAAATTGTTGTCTCAATTAAATATATAAGTAGCAAAAAAAGGTGGAGACACATCAGAGTATATGAAAGAATTACTTTTATTAATTAAGCAGTTAAATGCAAAGGTTCTGAATAGCCTAAGTAAACATGTCCATTAGGCTTACAACACTCATAATCTCTCTATTTCACGAAAGGACTTCTTCGTTCCGCACATTATGTCTTTTATAGCACATCCAATGGCCCTCGGCTGAAACATCTTCATGTTGCATGCCGAGATCCAGTACGGTTAAACATTTCGAAACGCTAAGGAACTACATGTCGAAACATCTTCATGTTGCATGTCGAACTCCAGTGTGGTCGTACGTTTCGAAACGCTAAAGAACTATATGCCTCAGCGCGTCCAAGTGAAGCTCCGCCATGAGCAAACCATTTCCTGAACCTACAAGCAATCTAGTGGAGGATCAGTACAAATTCTCTCGCATACTGATGAGACCCATTCGTCTAAACCAACATTATGTAATTTACTGAAACATGTATCCTATTTGGTGGTCTTTTTATTATTATCTTAGGATCAGTTTCATGGCAATATTTAAATCAGTAAAGCGTGTTATAGATAGCAACTGAATCATAAATATATCAAGTACCGTGTCCCTACAACAAACACAGTTAGCCATTAATGTACATAAACATGATGATCGTGCACATCTCCGTCTCCAAGCGCCAAGCTTGCAAATCAATAACAATTCACATAACCATCCAACTACCTTACAAAGGGTGGCAGGATCTGCGCCTGCACCCCATTATAATTTCAGTCCACCGGCCCTATCTATATGAAAGGTCATGGCATATCGAGCCATAATGGACTGTATCTCAACGTAAGTCGGCAGTTGCTCCCCGTACAGGTTGTCAACCCAGTATTCGAAGGATTCCGAACTAACTAATATTGTGGCTTATCATATCAGTGGCTGGTCGTAACCCATCCTAATGAAGTACACTATAAATACTAGTCTCAATTCTCTCATAGGCCGAACAGTCCCGGTACCCCGGCATAACTCATTCGAGGGATACCAAAATCCATGCATAGGTTGTTCTAGTCCATTGACCATGCAATATGTGTAAAATTTAAGAAGTCATCACAAACACAATCACCTTCTCAAGTCCTAACTCATAAACCATATCAACTGGCGTCAACATCTGTAACACCCAATTTTCCAAATGAGGGTAATTTTGAACTTTTATAATTATAATTATTTATTTATTGATATTTATATCACATTATGATTTTGGTAATTTTTTAATCAATTTAAAATTGTTTTAAGTCATGACTTGTGATTTTGATGTGCTGCTAGTGAAACCCTAGAGACTTTCTGACCTAGAGCCTAACCATGTGATTGTGATAATTATTTATCTTTTTAGCCTATGGGTATTTTGGTTATTTTGACTTATTGGAGTTATTTTATTAATTATTAGATTGATGGTTGTTAATTTTGACTTTTGCTAGTTGTGACTTAAGTGACTAACCTAGATATTGACTCTAGCTATGGTGACTGGAATAGCATGATGGGACCCTAGTCTAACTTAAGTCAACCCAAGATTAGTCCTTTAGAACCAAGTTTCAAATAGGAGAATAAAGATTAGGTTCAATGACTTGTGACTTATGAATTTATTTAATTCTTTACCATTTAAACTTCGCCCAAGCCCATTAGTTATAACCCTAACCCTATTTTTCCCCCTTTATGGCCAGCCACGTAGGGATCCCCCACTATAAAGTCTCTCTTCCTTTGGTTCTTGCCTCTTTTGTATCATTGCAACTTTTGGAAAGAAAAGGTATTTGTCTATCATCCTAAATTCATAATAAATTCATGTTAATTCCTTTTTGACTCTAGTTTCTTGCATTAGAGTCTAATCCTACTCTATTTTTGTTTATGGAGAGAAATCTCAGTTTTGGGACAATTTGGAGAGTTTGGCTACTAAGGGGAATCATTCGATTTGGGGATTTTCTTGGTCATTGACACACTATAGGTAAACCCTCTAAATTGTATTTAATTTCTAATTTCTTTACATGGTATCCTAGATCTAGGTGTCCCTTAGCTGTCCCTTGGCTGTCCCTCAAGTTTGGTAGAAAACCGTGTCCATTTGGTATCCGTAACGGACACATGTCTATGTGTATGTGCAAGTGTTTGTTGAAATGCCACTGTGGACTGTTTGTTCTTGTTTTTCAAAACAAATTTCAGATTTGGGTAGCCTAATATGTAGGGATTTGATTAGTGTAGGACTGAGTTGGTTTTGGACCCCTTTTCGTGTCCAAATTGGACACGAACCTGCTGTTGGATACTGCACAGGGGAATACAATCACGACCCGTACCCACCGTGAGGGTACGAGTACGTAACAGCGCCCAGCCTACGTCGCAGTGTCGGCGGTAGAACGCTGTTCTAGGTCATGAACTATAACTACATAACATGAATATACTCTCCAAAAGGAGGCCAACACAGAGGTACAACTCAATCACAATCTAAGGTAGATTGTAGCACGATGGAAATAGATAAGAAATCCTCAACTGAGGTACAGAAGAATGAAATAACAGAGTCTCAACATCTCTAAAATATACAACTCTGAAAATAAAGACAACAGCTAAACACGAAAAGAAAGAACAGTCTAAGCTATCTATACTATGCAAGGTATCATCCTGAGCAGCTGCCTGAACCTCCCCAGGGGTCCAGGTCGCGAGTGTCAACTAGACAAGCTCCAAGTAAGGGGTGCAGGGTTCCTCATTATCCTCTGTAAAATTTTCAATAGGTCCAGTCAGGACGGGAGCGAGCACAAAACATCTCACGCAGTTCATATCAAGTTAGGAAGTATAAAGCATGCAATAGAGTAAGGTACATGAAACGCTGAAAGAAGAATGTATATAAAAAATAGTAGAGATTTGATAACAGGAATTATCTATATATGATAAGTAAGAACTGTAAGCCAACTGTGATTTAGAGTGCAATATGGTTATGTAAACGGTCTAGGACAATACAATGGTTACTCCATTGTACGTGGGTGTACAATAGACATATACAATAGTTATACAATATTGTACAATAGGATTTGAGTACATAACCAATTCTACTCCCCCTTTCCAATCAATACACAAGGATCCACTCCAGTTACGTTATCTTATACAATAGTGTACAATGTTATACAATGGATGTACAATATTATACAATAGATGTACAATGTTATACAATAGTTGTACAATGTTATACAATAGTGTACAATGGTCTATCCCTGGAACTCATGTGATAATGAGAGTACAATATGCACAGTAAATATATAAGGATATGGGTATTCAATAAATACAATATGTAAGTGAAACGCACATCACAATATATATTTAGTGAACACAAGGGGATAACATCTCAAAAGAAGATCCGTATAGTACCAATCCGTGATAACAATCGTGTCAGAATCAAGTACAGTAATCTAGAGCAAGAATGTAAATCTAGACAAGTATGAAATGGTCAGAGAATGTACTCGTCTCGTATCTGAATGTCTGAAGTAAATGTACTGTCCGAGATGAGGTACCTGACTCCTAGTTAGAGCAACACAAGTCAAGATGTATACAGAGGGTATATATGAAATGTACAATACATCTGCATGTTGTCTAGGTCAAATTAGACCAAAGTCAACTCTCGGTCAACTCTAGTCAACTAGACTAGTCAAACTAGGTCAACTAGGTCAAGTCCTAGCCCAACAAGTCTAATAAGTCTCACTAGGACTAACCAAGCCTAGTCTAGCAATCACATACCAATCACAAGGCTATACAAGCCAAACACAAGCCACACATCAAGGCACATTCACATTTAGCTATTTATCATGGAATTTATATATGGCTATATGTATATTGGATTTCATATATTTACAACATTATACAATAAGAGAAAGTTAGAGAGGGAACTAGCATGTAAGGCTATGTGTGTGAACATGGAGGTGTACATGAGAGGGGTATCAAGATACTAGCTATGAGTTATACTACATATGGCACATTTATTAACCATCTACCATACATATCCAATTTGTCCCTAACATGCATGGCTAACAAGGTATATACACTCATCTACATATGTATTAGAAATAGAATTGGTTAAGTTAGCCATATACATCATAGAACATGCATATATAGCTCTACCTATATCTATATACATATATAGCAAGTATGTAGAAAAGGGGGGTTAACATGGCAGTTAGTTCACATATATGAAATCTGAAATTTAACCAACATCACCTATGCATACAGCTCATGTATTGCCAATTACTGAATTTAACTAACATTTCAAATAAAGGGTTTAAGGGTTAACATCTCAATAGTGTAACATGTGAACATCAACTAGCATATAGAGATTACACTAATAAGCATGGCATATGTATAGTATAGGATGTGTGTATGTGTCATGTACAGGGGGTTACTTCTCAGTTTTGAAGGGTTTAGATAGGCTGCTTAAGGCTGTCCATAAATGGACTGATTTGAGGCCTGGATTGGGACTAACTGATAGGTTTTATAGGACTGGCTTGGGACTCCTATATGACAGCTCATGGGATGTCCAAATGGCTGGTATGGGGACTAAAACGGATGGGTGTTTGGGCTGTCTAGGGGGCTTTAATGGGACTGCTACTTAGGACAGGTAAGGGACTGGATTGGGGCTGCTTCAATGACAGGTTAGAGTGTCATGTGTTCTCAGGTTACACTAGCATTCAGTTCAAACACAAGTCGGGTTATCACATATATACATTCATACAATTTAGTTGAAACCCAACCCAGTTTACATGTGAACCAATGTGTGTAGGTTAAAAGTGAAATCAGTGTGACTATGGGACTGAAGTCATAGAGTAACCTTAAGACTCTAAGTGCAGCTCAGTTCCTGTGAGGAATGTGTGTGTCATGGTGTGATGTAGATGATACCACATGTAGGTAGTGTCAATGTCAGTGCTTGAAACCCCAGGCATTTTAGTAAAAGAAAATCTTAGGTATACAAGTGTGTACATATATGAGTGAGATGGTTGTTAAGTCTCAAGAATAGGGAAACAGTTATTCAGTGCAAATAGGAACCCATTCTCAGGAATTCTGAAAAACATTAACAGTTGACAGGAATAGAGATTTCATTCTCAGTTATTAACAAATTTCTAAATCCAACACAATTATCTAATTCACATTCACAAACCAAAAAGCCAATTCGAATTGCAATATTTCAATAATATGAATCAACACATATGTGGGGGTGATTTACAGTGAAGAAAACATCAAACAACAGGAAACTAAATGTTCAGAAATGGAAAAAAACAAGTATCAGGAACAGGTAACAGTGTATTTTCTTTCAACCTAAAATCGAACCCAATTTCTCATCAAAACCTAAACTATCATGCAAACTAAATCTAACAGAGATTATACATCATATATGGATCTAATTAGTAAGTTATAACACAATTAAAACCATTTAAAACTGATTCGAACAGAGAACACAACAGTACACTGAACCAATCCTCGTGCACGTGTTCACTGTGTTCGTGGACACGACACGACACAAATTAGGACATGTGATCGTGCACACGTGTACGCCCACACTAGGACTACACGCTCGTGTCAACACGAGGTATCCAAGTTGTGTCTAGACACGGCACGAAGGCCGTATCAGTGCACGAAATCACGTGTGTGCAGTACAGTGTGTGACCAGTGCAGCCTCGTTTCCGTGTCCGACACAAAACGAGGTGTACTAAAACTTTGGGGGAGTGTGCGCAGACACTGCCCACGTGTCCATGCCAAATTTGGCATGTCCAAGTGCTGTGTGCAGGGCACACGAGGCACGTGGTAGCGTGGGAGCCAACCGCGCTCGCGCGCGTGTGTGCACCCGCGTGTACTCGTATCCCCCGTGTCCCGACATGACACGAAAACCACATCAGAACACTTGAAATCCATAAGCAAACATAAAACCTATTTTTCCAATCAAATACATTTCAGAAAACCGATGGAAATGCCCTTTGGGGCATTTCCTCAAACACCTTCAAACATGAACTGGTATGAGTCCGATACGGACACGAAATGAACACGACTCGACAAAAATCCCATACATTCGGCTAGGGGACACCTAGGGCTTCCTATTCATGTAAAGAAATCGAAAATCTATGGAAGGAATAGAAAGTTACCTATATGTGCAATTTGCATAAAAAAGCTTCAAAAGGAGGGTTCTTCTTGATGGCCAAGTGCTCCAAATTGGTCCAAACGTGAGATTTCTCTCAATGGACACGAAATAGAGCTGGATTAGGAACTAATGCAAAAGACTAGAGTGGAAAAAGAATTAAAATAAAGGATCTAGGGATTAGGAAAGAAATGACATTACCTCCTTCTCCAAAATGTTGAAATCTCAATAAAAAGGCAAGAACAATAAATGAAGAAATTATTTATAGGCGGAATAGCCCTAGGTAGCTGGTCATAAATTGATGGTTAGGGTTAGGGTTAGGGTTGAGTCTAGTGGTCTATGGGCCTTCTCTACGCTAATCAAGTTCAACATTTGATAGGCCCATTACACTAAATCAAGTCTCACTAACTAAACCCCTATTTGGATCCTAACTAGATATTTTCTAGCCACAACTTAAGTTAACCATTCTAACTTAGTCCATGGGTTAAGTCTAAGCTTCTAGGTTAGGTCCATTCTAGGTTAAGGACTAACAAGACACCAAGCAATTATTTAATTAATAATAAATTCACATATATTCCAATAAATTCTAATAAATCCTATTAAATTCAAATAAATTCAAAATGACCAAAATTACCCTCATCTGGAAAACTGGGTGTTACAATCCTACCCACCTTATAAAAATTTTGTCCTCGAAATTAAGATGATCGTACCCCTTCTAGGTCAAACATAGACAAGGGTCAATCACTAGTCAATTTCCTCAACATCCTAGTACTTGGTCATCAGCTGGTCAACTTCTTAGGATTTTACCTATGCTAGCTATCTCGGTGTTGGCAACTAGAATTTAGCAAAAGAGAAACTCTATAACAGGCTAGCTCTTAACCTTCCAAATCCTATCAAGTCACCCATAACTAATTACCCACAAGCTAAGCACACCAATCCCAAATACCATATATATATATATATATATATATATATATATATATATATATATATATATATATATATATATATATGCTCAAGAACAACAACCCATCACATATATCCTAAGTATATCATCTATATATATAGACCTCTTAGTCTTGGGTGAAACTACAACTATACTCAAGGACAGGCTCTAGTCATAGGTGCCTCACTGGAAAAAGTAAGGGAAAGTAATAATAATCATCAAGGCTGTAAGGCATACTAACATCCAATATGTAACTGGTTGATATTATAGATAACAGGAGAATTATCTGCAATGGGTTACTATTCTAACACCAATGCTAACTATCACCTCTAGGGTACAGACACTCTAAAAGTCATCATATCATTATACTATGAAGGAACTACCTATGAACATGCTCTCCAAAACTAAATATCCCTACTCCTAAGTTATTTACAACAACAGAAGGATATGATGTTTAAATCCTTCTCAAGATATAATCTGTTAATCATATACGTCTGTCCAAAATTATGTTGTCCAGTCTTCATCATGCTTGTGAGCAAGGCTACGATAATCACAAAGTCCTTGACTAAGGTACGTACCTCTAGGTTCATGGTATTTAAAATTTTTGCATTGCCGCACGCGACGACGAAAACCTTAAATTCCTATACCCGAGAAATACATCCAAAATCTGACTACGTGTCCTCACTATGCCAACTAACACGACTATCGAAGATTCTAGATCCCATGATTTAGGTGACCTAGCCCATATGATTTTTTTTGAAGAAAAACCAATATAACGAAAGAACAACATGACAAATTTAATCAATCAGCAAGGAACAGATGGAATCGGATTTCAAGGTAGTTATAAAAGACAATTTCGGGAATGGAATTGAGAAGAACGGAACTTGCAACAAGATCTCTAATGGTTTGTGTATCCTCGACAGTCCTGACGATAGCTTGCCCTGCTGGTTTCCTCTGGCCTGTTACTGATGCTGCATGAACCGCTGCTGCTGAGAGAAATCAGAAATGACGGAAGAAAGTCTCTATACAGATAGTGGTGCACCTCCAATGTAGCAGAAACGCCAACCTGGGTGGCACAACAGGAGCTGCGGTCTCAAGGCCCTGATGAACAGGACGAGAGGTGGCCAGCCTCTCGATAGTATCCTCTGAACCGAAGCGATGAGATCGTGTCTTCATAAGCATCATGAAGACAGATCAAAACAAGAAGCAATTTCTGAGAATGATGCGAAAACTTAAAGGACGACAGTTTATATTCGAGGGAGACAATAAACAGCAAAATGTAGATATACGAAATCTGAATAAGAGTTTTTCCTAATGTGATTGAGTACCTCCAAAATATTCTAATCCTACTGCAGGCTGTAGTGATACTCTAGTTCGAATACCACTACATAAACTCGACCTGCATGGGCCACCACTAAAAATGTGTCACGACCCGTACCCACCGTGAGGGTACGAGTACGTAACAGCGCCCAGCCTACGCCGCAGTGTCGGCGGTAGAATACTGTTCTAGGTCATGAACTATAACTACATAACATGAATATACTCTCCAAAAGGAGGCCAACACAGAGGTACAACTCAATCACAATCTAAGGTAGAATGTAGCACGATGGAAATAGAGAAGAAATCCTCAACTGAGGTACAGAAGAATGAAATAACAGAGTCTCAACATCTCTAAAATATACAACTCTGAAAATAAAGACAACAGCTAAACACGAAAAGAAAGAACTGTCTAAGCTATCTACACTATGCAAGGTATCATCCTGAGCTGCTGCCTGAACCTCCCCAGGGGTCCAGGTCGCGAGTGTCAACTAGGCAAGCTCCAAGTAAGGGTGCAGGGTTCCTCATCATCCTCTGTAAAAATTTTAACAGGTCCAGTCAGGACGGAAGCGAGCACAAAACATCTCACGCAGTTCATATCAAGTTAGGAAGTATAAAGCATGCAATAGAGTAAGGTACATGAAACGCTGAAAGAAGAATGTATGTGAAAAACAGTAGAGATTTGATAACAGGAAATATCTATATATGATAAGTAAGAATTGTAAGCCAACTGTGATTTAGAGTACAATATGGTTATGTAAACGGTCTAGGACAATGCAATGGTAACTCCATTGTACGTGGGTGTACAATAGACATATACAATTGTTATACAATGTTGTACAATAGGATTTGAGTACATAACCAATTCTACTCTCCCTCCCTAATCAATACACAAAGATCCACTCCAGTTACGTTATCTTATACAATAGTGTACAATATTATACAATGGATGTACAATATTATACAATAGATGTACAATGTTATACAATAGTTGTACAATGTTATCTAATAGTGTACAATGGTCTATCCCTAGAACTCATGTGATAATGAGAGTACAATATGCACAGTAAGTATACAAGGATATGGGTATTCAATAAATACAATATATAAGTGAAACGCACATCACAATATGTATTTAGTGAATACAAGGGGATAACATCTCAAAAGAAGATCCATATAGTACCAATCCGTGATAACAATCGTGTCAGCATCAAGTACAGTAATCTAGAGCAAGAATGTAAATTCAGACGTATGAAATGGTCAGAGAATGTACTCGCCTCGTATCTGAATGTCTGAAGTAAATGTACTGTCCGAGATGAGGTACCTGACTCCTAGTTAGAGCAACACAAGTCAAGATGTATACAGAGGGTGATATATGAAATATACAATGCATCTGCATGCTGTCTAGGTCAAACTAGACCAAAGTCAACTCTCGGTCAACTCTAGTCAACTAGACTAGTCAAACTAGGTTAACTAGGTTAAGTCCTAGCCCAACAAGTCTAATAAGCCTCACTAGACCTAACCAAGCCTAGTCTAGCAATCGCACACCAATCACAAGTCTATACAAGCCAAACACAAGCCACACATCAAGGCACATTCACATTTAGCTATTTATCATGGAATTTATATATGGCTATATGTATATAGAATTTCATATATTTACAGCATTATACAATAAGAGAAAGTTAGAGAGGGAACTAGCATGTAAGGCTATGTGTGTGAACATGGAGGTGTACATGAGAGGGGTATCAAGATACTAGCTATGAGTTATACTACATATGGCACATTTATTAACCATCTACCATACATATCCAATTTGTCCCTAACATACATGGCTAACAAGGTATATACACTCATCTACATATGTATTAGAAATAGAATTGGTTAAGTTAGCCATATACATCATAGAACATGCATATATAGTTCTACCTATATCTATATACATATATAGCAAGTATGTAGAGAAGGGGGGTTAACATGGCAGTTAGTTCACATATATGAAATCTGAAATTTGACCAACATCACCTATGCATACAGCTCATGTATTGCCAATTACTGAATTTAACTAACATTTCAAATAAAGGGTTTAAGGGTTAACATCTCAATAGTATAACATGTGAACATCAACTAGCATATAGAGATTACACTAATAAGAATGGCATATGTATAGTATAGGATGTGTGTGTGTGTCATGTACAGGGGGTTACTTCTCAGTTTTGAAGGGTTTAGATAGGCTGCTTAAGGCTGTCCAAAAATGGACTGATTTGAGGCCTGGATTGGGACTAAATGATTAGGACTGGTTTGGGACTCCTATAGGACAGCTCATGGGATGTCCAAATGGCTTGTATGGGGACTAAAATGGATGGGTATTTGGGCTGTATAGGGGCTTCAATGGGACTGCTACTTAGGACAGGTAAGGGACTGGATTGGGGCTGCTTCAATGACAGGTTAGAGTGTCCTGTGTTCTCAGGTTACACTAGCATTCAGTTCAAACACAAGTCGGGTTATCACATATATACATTCATACAATTTAGTTGAAACCCAACCCAGTTTACATGTGAACCAATGTGTGTAGGTTAAAAGTGAAATCAGTGTGACTATGGGACTGAAGTCATGGAGTAACCTCAGGACTCTAAGTGTAGCTTAGTTCCTGTGAGGAATGTGTGTCTCATGGTGTGATGTAGGTGATACCACATGTAGGTAGTGTCAATGTCAGTGCTTGAAACCCCAGGCATTTTAGTGAAAGGAAATCTTAGGTATACAAGTGTGTATATATATGTGTGAGATGGTTGTTAAGTCTCAGGAATAGGGAAACAGTTATTCAGTGCAAATAGGAACCCATTCTCAGGAATTCTGAAAAACATTAACAGTTGACAGGAATAGAGATTTCATTCTCGGTTATTAATAAATTTCTAAATCCAACACAATTGTCTAATTCACATTCACAAACCAAAAAGCCAATTCGAATTGCAATATTTCAATAATATGAATCAACACATATGTAGGGGTGATTTACAGTGAAGAAAACATCAAACAACAGGAAACTAAATGTTCAGAAATGGAAAAAAAAGTATCAGGAACAGGTATCAGTGTATTTCCATTTAACCCAAAATCGAACCCAATTTCTCATCAAAACCTAAACTATCATGCAAACTAAATCTAACAGAGATTATACATCATATATGGATCTAATTAGCAAGTTAAAACACAATTAAAACCATTTAAAACTGATTCGAACAGAGAACACAACAGTACACTGAACCAATCCTCGTGCACGTGTTTACTGTGTTCGTGGACACGACACGACACGAATTAGGACACGTGATCATGTACATGTGTACGCCCACACTAGAGCTACATGCTCGTGTCAACACGAGGTGTCCAAGTTATGTCTAGACACGACACGAAGGCCGTATCAGTGCACGAAATCACGTGTGTGCAGTGCAGTGTGTGACCAGTGCAGTCTCGTTTTCGTGTCCGACACAAAATGAGGTACACTGAAACTTTAGGGGAGTGTGTGCAGATACTGCTCCCATGTCCTGCCAAATTTGGCGTGTCCAAGTGCTGTGTGCAGGGCACACGAGCCACGTGGTAGTAGGGGAGCCAACCGCGCTCGCGCACGTGTGTGCACCCGCGTGTACTCGTGTCCTCCGTGTCCCGACACGATACAAAAACCATATCATGACACTTGAAATCCATAAGCAAACATAAAACCTATTTTTTCAATCAAATACATTTTAGAAAACCAATGGAAATGTCCTTTGGGACATTTCCTCAAACACCTTCAAACATGAACTGGTACGTGTCTGATACGGACACGAAATGAACACGACTCGACACAAATCCCATACCTACGGCTAGGGGACACCTAGGGCTTCCTATTCATGCAAAGAAATCAAAAATCTATGGAAGGAATAGGAAGTTACCTATATGTGCAATTTGCATGAAAAAGCTTCAAAATGGGGGTTCTTCTTGATGGCCAAGTGCTCCAAATTGGTCCAAACCTGAGATTTCTCTCCATGGACATAAAATAGAGCTGGATTAGGAACTAATGCAAAAGACTAGAGTGGAAAAGGAATTAAAATAAAGGATCTAGGGATTAGGGAAGAAATGACATTACATCCTTCTCCAAAATGTTGAAATCTCAATAAAGAGGCAAGAACAATAAATGAAGAGATTATTTATAGGGGGGATAGCCCTAGGTGGCTGCTCATAAAGTGATGGTTAGGGTTAGGGTTAGGGTTGAGTCTAATGGGATATGGGCCTTCTCTAGGCTAATCAAGTTCAACATTTGATAGGCCCATTACACTAAATCAAGTCTCACTAACTAAACCCCTATTTGGATCCTAACTAGATATTTTCTAGCCACAACTTAAGTTAACCATTCTAACTTAGTCCAAGGGTTAAGTCTAAGCTTCTAGGTTAGGTCCATTCTAGGTTAAGGACTAACAAGACACCAAGCAATTATTTAATTAATAATAAATTCACATATATTCCAATAAATTCTAATAAATCCTATTAAATTCAAATAAATTCAAAATGACCAAAATTACCCTCATCTGGAAAATTGGGTGTTACAAGTACTGTGCTCCCCTGCTACTCGAGTGTCCTGTAGGATACGACACGGCTTCTTATGGCACAATTTTTGGTGGACACAAGGGGGCATACACTGACAACACACACACAAAATTTGGGGGGATTTTATTGAGTGGATTGGAAGAAATCCCACTCGTACTGAATTTGCACACACACACACGCGCACAAACACGTCCTGATATGTGTTCGTATCTAGGAAACGGTGCACTTGGACATGGGGCTGGGTGTTCAGTCCCTAGCCCTATGTCCCCTCGACACGAGTACAAGCGCATGTGGTGCCTCGAGCACTGTGTCGAGCCCACGAAGGCTCGACATGGCTGCACGAGGAATTAATTTTTACTGTTTCTGACATTATTCGATTTTGGGTTTGGACACCTCGTGTCCTGATTCTTGGACTCGTTGGTGTCCCATTGGACACGTGGGACATGTCCCCATGTCTGTACATGCTTGACACTCACTGGCACTTGCTCATCACTCGACCACAGCTCACACACACCACTTGCTGTTTGCCACACCATATGACACACACATACACACACTAGTTTATTCACCCTGTGGCCTATTGTAACGTTCTGATACTTAGTTCACATTGTATTTCTTCACACCATGTTCTGACACTCTAGATACATGCTCACATTCACTTATTGACACTCGAACACATGGCTGCACAATGCTTTGATACACTATGTCACTTGACACTTGCCCGTCTGAACATTCCTTGTTCTGATACTCTGGATTCGTGGACACTCATTCACACATTCACTCTTTACATCTAATGCAGACCACATGTCTGACACCATTTGCATATATCCTTTGTCTAGACACACGATATTCTGATATATTGACACTGCATTGACACTTTACCATGTTCTGATAAATTAACACACTATGACACTCTTCACTGCACACACCTTGTTATGTATATGCAGTTGTGTTGCTGAGATTGGATGGTTTTGCAGCTAGGGTTTATGTTATATATAGGGATATGTTGTTAGGTCTGAGTTGAGTAGCATTAGGAGTAGTGATGAGATGTGTTCAGGATTCCTGGGTTTGATTAAGACTTTTGTGATACTACCTACTGCTTTATCACCATATCCGATTTGTTCTGATTCTTGAACATTAGAGTTCAGTCCATCAGTAGGTAATGTAGGATCTGTAGATAGCCTATATGCATCAGTGTGTGTCCTTCCCAGATTTAGGATGGTGTTAGTGTCTAATTTATCTGGGTCAAGCAAGGTTCAGTTGTGACATAAATACATGTGTGTGTATGTGTTTGTGTCTTATATATATATTATAGATATGTAGGTATGTATATTTGTATGTATGAGGGTGTATGCATTGGGGGTTAATTTGCAAAATTGTAATGCAACCCTTAGCAGCATGTTGCAGCAGGCCATGTAGGCAGGGCATGGCCATTGCAAGGAAGGTTTTGGTAGTTCTTTTGTATATTGTATGGATGTATAGATATAGGGATGGCCTTGGGCTTTCAGTCATTGGACTGAACCTTAGATGGTTATCCCAAGTAGCAGAGGGTAAGGATTGGATGAGTTCATTTGGGACTGAACTATGTGGGTGAGTGTTCAGGTATAGTAAGAGTGTACAAGGCAAGGGAGTGTCTTGTGTCCTGAACCTATGGGGTTATGTTGTATATGTTAGACTATAGGCTAGAGTCTATATATATGTGATATGTAAATATTAGTTGAGTGAAGTTAAGATAGTTGGGGGTTAGATATGAGTGTGAAATAGCTAGGCTTGAGTCTATGAATTGATATATATATTGGTGGTGTGCATAGATATTGGATATAGGTTGGCTTGTATTATATATGTGTTATTTATTGATAGATAGGTGGATATATGTGGTTTTACCTAAGAGGGATTCATGTTTAGACTATAGGCTTAGTTAAGTATTAGTTGAGTGTATATGTATATATTGAATGATATGTATATATAGATTATAGGCTATATATAGTGTCCTAGGGTATTAGTCTATGGTTGGTTTGAGTTAGTATGCTATAGAGTTGAACCAAAATCCAAAGGTTGACCCAATTTAGCTAGATATTGATTTGGTTTAACCCAGAGTTGACCAAGAGTTGACTTTGACCTAGATTGACCTAAAAATCATGTAGATTGTATCGTAAACTTCATTTATCGCATTTTAAACACATTATAACCCATATTGCTCCATTTAGGACATTGTGACTCCGGTGCAGACATCTGATATTACACTTCTCTTTTCAGAGTGTCAGGCGAGTACATTCTCTGATAGTTCTCTCATTTATTTGTCAATTACTGTATTCCAGTTCTAGTTAGTTCTATTTGATTCTCTGCTACAAACACGATTGATATTGTTGGATCCATTTCATGCGACACTCGTTTATTCATGTCTGGCCTCCATTTCTGGAACCACTACTGGCATCACCTATTAGAATATCCCTGGAATCATTTACTGGAATCATTCATGTTCTGGCTGGACTTGTACTTATTTTTGTATCGGGTTATGGATTCACTTGTACTTGTTGGATGGAGAAATATTGGAGTAGACATGTGAACATTCCCAAATTCTGGAACCACTTCCTCGGAATTATACTGGAATGATAGCCATCCCACACTTGGCCGAGTGTGCGATGTACCGTATTACCTACAACCGTTTCGATATTTTAAAACATACTGTTAGAGTATAGTCTGGACTCATCCTGGAATCTTTAATCACTGACTGGACTCAACTTATACTGGACTCATCTTGTACTGGAATCATCTGGTATTAGATTTACATTGTCTGGACTCACATTGGGATTACATTTGACTCATATTATACTGTCTAGACTTATATCATGTTACTCTAGTTCAGCTAGATCATATTTTACAGTCTTTATTGCCATGTTTCTCCTCTTGTTTAGTTACCTTACTTACCTTGTACTTTAACTATTTTTCTACATCATTACTAATATAAACTGTCATGTTCATCAATACAACTGTCTATAACTGTTTATAGTTCTCTGTCATTTACTTGAGATTTTTTGATGAGTTGTACTCGTTCCTGTCCTGACTAGACCTATTAAAAATAATACAGATGCTTGCCCCGAGGACACTTGCCCTACTTACTATGGACCAGGAGATGACTTAGCTACCTTTGGCCCCGATACTCAGGAGTGATCGGAAGACTAGCTAGTTGACTTTGTTTAGTTTTCATGTTTTAGAGCTTGAATTATAATAAGTTGAGATATTGTTTGTTTTGAGTTTATTATTTAGTAGTTGGTTTGTTATTGTTATTTAGTCATAGTTATAAACTTCTATGTTATCATATCGTGCTTAGACTGTGATTGAGATTTCATTATATCTATACTTGTCCTCCGTTCGGAGTTGAGATTGACAAGTACATTATATAATTGCGTGAGTTGTTAATTAGATAGTAACCTAGGAACGCGTTCTACTGCCGACACTGTGGCGTAGGCTGGACGTACCCACTTTTCGTGCCCCTACACTAGGTGCGGGTCGTGACAACATCATTCTATCTCAAGTTCCATCGGTACTATACCCCAACACATACATATTGATGCACGATGCCTCGAACGGTGACTCGTAGGTCCTGAACACATCCGTATTGATACGTGACATCTACTAAATCAAACTATTCTCAAGCCATTCGCATAATAGAATTTTCGTGACAACTGTGCCACAACTGCATGGTTCGCTCGCAAAGTATACCCTTCAATGTTCCGACAGTTCTATGGTATTGCGACACAAATTATCCACTTCGCTTATACAATCCTTATGGATAGTCTTCGTGAATAGATGCACACTCCACTCGTCATTCAATGTTCTAGGCCTAATGTTCCATGTTCTCTGAGTCGTGCACTTGACGTACATCGTGATATTGTCTTTTAGTGTTCTACCATCAATGTCATACTATGACCCGTGCACTTGATGTGCGTCACCTCAATTATTTATTTTTCTATACTTAGTGTTTGCCCTACATTACATTAAAACTTAATCGGCATGCAGGAGTAGGGGAAAAGGGTCTAATCTCACCCACCTTCAGCCAATCCGCCCATCGCTTCGCCGAGCCGCTGCAGCCCAACACCTTAACTTCGTTGCACAATCATCTCGTATGAGCTAACCATGCAAGCAATTCATGCTCCTTCGTACTCATCTACTGATTCGGCCTATCACCTACGCCTTGACTTATTGCAAGGGACTCCGTATGATATCTGCACATAAAACCAACTAAATCAATACTTCTTCAAATTTTAATCATACCTCCTCGAATCAAACTCAAACCTCACCACATCAATGGACTCAACGTAATGTACCGTGCGGTGCAAGAGATTACATAATATACCACTAAGAATAAGGTTCGTCCTCTCCGAAGTCAACACTCAATCTAACGCATTTCTCTTGATCGTTTCGAAATTTTGTTCCATGTGATTTACTCATCACCGATTCGATTTACTATCGTGGTTCCGACTCTAGCGTTCTTATAATTTTCTTTACACTTCTTGATCCTCCATGCAGTTTCAATTGAATTCGGTATATCATTGAGTTTGGATCGTACACATATTTAAGGAATCCTCGAAATATATGCATTTCAGCCAAGCACAATGGTAGAGAATTCAAGCGAAGGTAACATGTGCAACTTTTGAATCCTCGAATGCTATTTATCTCATACTTTCGACTGATATGATATTAGTGTCTCTTTACCAAAATTCTTTGCGTATGCATTATTCCATAACGTGTGATCATCCACCTAGCATCCCTGCATACAACATAATTCAAACTGTATTTCTGAATTTGTATGTTTCACCAATGTCTAGCATATGCGTTGCATCAAGTCATTGCGCATCTGATCGCAGAAAATCTCTACATCGCCTACTCGTCAAACTGTTTTCTATCTCTTGTATAATTCAAGTCTTCGATCAACTATTCCTGAAGTCTCACCTTACTGACATGGACTAAGTCCGACAAGTCCAAAATTCCTTGGCCCATAATTTGTGCTATGCCTCGCAGGCAATTATCCTAATATGATTTACATTCCTGAACTATCTATGTGTTGCCCAGGAACACCCCAACTTGGTGTTCACCTAGATATCGTACTTAATTTCCTTCCGACACACAAGAGGTCAACTTGAATCGACGATACTCAGGGACAACAATCACTTCGATACAAGGTCTCTTACAACAAGTCTTATGTTATGTCCTCTACCGAGTACGAAAGTTCCAAATCAAACTCTTAATCCAATCCCAACTTATCCTCCTCGCTAATCTTCGATCGTGTACTCAACAAGCATAACCTGATCGTAAGACGAATTTAATCTATAACTAAATTCTTAGGGTCGTTCCCGAATTCCTTGCTCTCGCACATAGCATGATTCTTGCAATCACCTATTCATATTGCGACACAAAGTAAATTCATCAATATCTATCCGATCATGGACTAAAAAAATTATTCGAGTACTTATTCGATTAATCATCAAAATCCGACTAATCCAGTAGTATGTCTTTCTATCAACTTTCGAAACAAATATTCGATCACCTAGACTTATTATCAATATGCACTACATCACATCTATCCTCGATGCAATTCCTTATGCGACATCATTCGGCGATCAAGTATTCTAGGGTCAACTGTCCGAAGCTACGCACGATAATTATAGATCATCAACGACGGACAGTTACTACGAACCATGTTATATCCTATCTCGAAGCCAAATCAATTCCCCACAATTCCTATGGGACTTTGTCCAATCTGACATAATCCCTCCAACCCAAAATATCTCATCCTACCCACGCAACCGATGCAACGCTATAATCCAATTCACTCAGGCACTACCGTCGGTGATTTTTCTAACAAAGAGACATCTACTCGCCTAGAGTCCAAGTCTATCTACCCACGATTAATATTTCAAGCATTCTATACTCATCGAAATCATCCCCAATAACTTTATCGTTCGGTATCGTATCTATCATAAAAACTTCCAATCGCTCCGTTCGTTTTTTTTACTTCTACCAACAAAATTTTTGCATCGTGAACTTGCTCCGCTTAGTGTCCTCATGTCGTAGTTACATTTTCTCGCACATCTGTCTCGACACTCTATGTCCAATTTGATATCGCGAGTGTTAACTTCGAATCTTTATACCACCTTGACACGTATCTTATTCATCTAACAATAATGCTCAACATAATACTACCAAAAATAGGGTTTTGGCGACGAAAGATTAGCGAAAGAAAATTCCATCGCTAATAGCGACAAATGAGCAAAGGATTCGTGACGGATTCCCGTCGAATTACAAAGTAAAATATCAATTATTTTTATCGTCCACAAGTGTCGACAAGGAGTCGCTTTTTCGTCGGTAACCTAGCGACGGAGTTATTTGCCGCCGCTAAGTAGTCGCACATCTGTCAGTATTTGGTAGGAAATACGCAGAATGTGGCACCAAAGTTTACGTCAAATTAGCGACGGACATAACTTTCGTTGCTAAGTCTGTTCCGTCGCTAAGTCGTCGCACAGTTGTTGCAATGTTGTCCAGATTTTCATGTTGCCTAGAATTTCGTGCTTCAATGGTGACGAATTAGCGATGGAAATTATTCGTCGCAAATTGTCGCTAAATTTTTGAACCATTTAATTCGAATCGACCGGGAGGGTTTCATTTCCCCCCCAAACTCTCTCTCCAACCCTTCTCAAGAGCTCCTCGCCCCGACGTTCGACGTGCACCGACGAGCCCTTCCCCCATCCGACGTGCCCGCCGCCGATGAGCCCCCCTCTCTCAGATACTACTCTCTCCTCTCTCTCTCTCTCTTGGGGTTAGGGTTTGGGTTAGGGTCTGGGGTAAGGGTTAAGATTAGGGTATGGGGTTAGGGTTAGGGTCTGGGGTTAGGTTTAAGGTTAGGGTTAGGGTTAGTGTTTGGGGTTTAGGTTTGGGTATAGGTTAGGGTTCAAGTTAGGGTTAGGGTCCGGGGTTAGGGTTCGGTTTAGGGTTAGGGTTTGGGTTAGGGTTAGGGTCTGGGGTTAGGGTTAGGGTTAGGTTCGGGTTTGGAGTCGGGATCGAGTTCTAAGTATATGTATTGTATCTATTTTTCTTTTTGATACTAATTACGAATATGTTAATAATTTGATCTATTGCATGAAGCATGATAAGGTTGAAGCATGTAAGGTTGTAAACCAATGGGAAGGGTGTAAAAGCATGTAAAATAAGAAATTTGATCTATTGCATGTAAACCAATCGGTAAGGGTGACTATTATTTCATTTAATTTCACTAAGAAATAACACTAGAAATACTTATAATTATGCCTCGATGTATAAAATATTTTTTAATATTAATAATTTATTAATAATTATTTGTTTTCCGATAACAAAATTTTGATCCTCTGATCCGAACCCCCGATACTATACCGATATCACCGATACCGATAGTCATAGGAATGGTCAGATACCGATTCCGATATCGATACTCATAGGAATCAGACCATTCCTATGAGTATCGGTATCGGCGATACTACCGATATCGTCGATACTGATACTCATATGAATGGTCCAATTCCGATACCGATACTCAGTTTTGGCCAAAACTGTTTTGTAAGCATTATGGGCCTATTGTTCACTTTTAGAAAACTAAAACTTTATAAATCTTTGTTCTACAACTTAGTTATGTATAGAACACCGTTAAAATATGCATATTATGCAAAAATAGTAAAAAATGTTCAAAATGCATTGAAGAACTTGATGAGGACCAGGTCGAAAAGCCCCAAAACTTGGGACAACAGTCGGATACTATGGATGTTGAAGATATTATTGAAGAAAATATAGGAAAGGAAAATGTTGATACACAAGAGTTAGCAGGCTGAAGATGAAGAAGAAGAAGAAGAAGATGATGATGATGATGATGAAGAACTTGATGAGGATGAGAAAATAGATGAAGTCAAGGATGAGGATATGGATGAGGACGAAGACGAGGACGAGGCCGAGGACGAGGACGAAGACAAAGATGATGATTATATTAAAAAGATACCGGCATATAAAAACACTTCCAATTAACTTAGTGAATTTACTTTTACCTCAGAAAAACACTTACAACTAACTTAGTGAATTTATTACCTCCTAAAAACACTTACAACTAACTTAGTGAATTTATTGCAGTTTAGTTATTTCAATTTATACTACTACATTCTTATTTCATTTCATGCTTTTGTCGTTCGATTCATCTACTTATTGTATGATTTTCTTTGTGCAGATGGCACTCCTAGTCTTCCTGTTGGTCACGTTAGCACTTCTCGTACTGTTGGTAGTATATTTTAGTTTAGTCTTCTATTTATTTATACTTATCTATTGTTAATTATGTTAATGTGTTCTATTTACAGGTCATGGCTACTGGCGGCCACGGCGACCATGGTGGTCGTGGTGGAGGTCATGGTCGCCTTCACCGGGATGTGACCCCATCTACCGAGCCCGACCCGAAGAGTACCACGGAGACCTCCTCATCCCGCCTTCGATCTATCCCGAGGGTATCGCCATCCATTTGCTCCGGGAGGACGCCAGATGCCGACCTATCGTTCGTTCCGCCAGTAGATCCTCCAGTTACTATATGGCGGGCCCCAAAATATCCATGGATTCAATTCCATCCGGTTACTGGCGAGTACATTCGCGGACCCGTGGATCCTCCAACGCCACCAGAGAGACCGACAAGGGAGTTCAGACGGAAGCTATGGCACGTTGATGAACTGTAAGTAAATTTGTATTTTGTAAGTTACTGTTTTAATTTGTTTCATTTATTCAAGTAAATAATCCAGTCGTTGCTTCTTTGTAGGTTTTTTTCGTAGGATGCTACCAGGGAGCTAGGGCTCATTATTAGGCAAAACTTTTATGGCCCCAACCTCAATTTTAGTGAGGTGCCCCCGGAGTTGTAGTATATCTAGCTCGACCAGAAGAGGGTATATATATATCTTTTGATTACTTAATTATTAGTTATTCTTTAATCTACCATTTTTTAATTACTTGATATTGGAATTTGTATGTCAGTTGACGTTCTGATGTCCCCTCCATCGCGAGGCGGAGATCATCAAGACCTAAAAAAAGCCGCCGGAAAGAAGCTGCGGGACACGAAGGATGATATCCGCAGTGGGAGGAAGGTATGGCTCTGGGAGGACTTCTATGAGCAGATGCTTGAAAAGATGAATACGCCCGAGTTCAAGAATAAATCGGCGAAGGCGAAGGTGAATCGACAGGCAACGGGTTTACATATGGGGGATCGAGGCCTCACGCAGCGATGCTTGGAGATCTGGTGAGATATCGGAAAAAACATTTTTTAATTACTTGATATCGAAAAAAATTTTATTCTATGAATATTTCGTACACAGTCGACAAAGGCGGCAAAGGAGGGAAAAGATCCCTGCTCGATCACCTTGGGCGATATATTCGAGAGTACGCACAAGTGGAAGAAGGATGGTAGCTTCGTCGACGAAAGGGTCGAGCAGACCCATGTAAGTATTTAAGTTTATGAGATTTATGTTTTAGAATTGTAAGTAGTTTAGTTTATAATTTTTGTGACAATAGAGTAAGGCCTTAGGATCTATACTATAACTTAGGAAAACTTACAGTAAACTATGAAATAACGTGTAGGCAACTCTAGAGGGGGATGAATAGAGTTTGTGTCGATAATCACCAAATAAAAATTAACTCTATATCACCTCCACAAAACTACTATCAAGATAGTAGAAAAAAATGCAGAAGTAAATAAAGATCACTAGAGCATACGCAAACACGTCGATATATCCTATTTTTCCTAATGGAGGACAAGTCCATGCCTGAGAACTCTAGCTCACGATTGAAATCCACTATTTGTAAAATAGCGTACAACCACGTACTTTTGCTCAGAAGAGCACGCCAACTTCTTACAGATTTGCAGGGGGCAAAACTTGGAATTGTCCAAGTGACTTTTCTTTCACTCTTGCACACAACTTCTAGCTGATATCACACTGAGCACCTTGGGCTAAGGAGAGTTGTGGCTTAGGAGTTATGGAAGAATGAGGCTTGGAGTAGTAGAGCATAGAAAGCTTGAATATTTGAAGGTAGGAGATGATTTGAAATGAAAGAATTCAAGCTCTATTTATACTACCCTGGGGAAGCCGAGTTCGACCCGAATTCTGTCCCAAGATCTCAATTTTTTGAACGTTTAACAGCTTGTATCAAGCAGGCCCTAAAAATTAGGGTACTAAAAATCAGGAGGCAGAGTTCGGCCTGAACTCTGCCTTAGATAGAGTTCAGCCCGAACTCTGTCTCCCTTAGGACAGAAGTTCTTAATGGGCTATGGTGGTTTGGTTTGGTTCAAGAATTAGTCTGTTTGTATGGTAGAGCTTAGAGAGATATGTCTAGGAGTTAAGATGACACAATGCGACTCAACGTACACATTCTTCTAGACTCAATAAATTAAAGATTACAAACTTGGAACAAATAGGAAAACTAAGAGCCCTTTGATGACGCCTTTCTTTTGACATTTTTGTATGATGTCATCTTTGGTCCATCATTAATTCTTCATTTCCTATGTCCTGGTTTGATCATATTTGATCATGCTTACTGTATGTCTACAAATACATGTTAGGCGAGCAAAATATGTTACAGTACTGTACAAGAATGGCAATATGATATAGGACAAATAGGACAATGCTAAGTTGAAGTAGCAATATGATAGTAAGTATATGAATATTAGTGACATCATTATGTTAAACTTAACTGATTAGCCATATTAAAAAATATGATGTAATCATAGGGTAAACAATCTTCCCCTTTTTTATTATGGCAAATCGGTTAAGTTTAAGACAGATACGATAGATGCATGTATCACTAATAAACACATATTACTAGAAGATTGTGTGCTAACTTAAACTTATTTCTCCCCCTTTGACATGATCAAAAAAAATAAGCTTTCCCGTAATAAGAGATAAAACGAACTCAAGCATAACCAAAGGAGGAAGACATAGACAATCATGATCAAGATATACAAAATGAAGAACAATGGGAGAGGTGTGTAAAGACAAGTATACAAACTACATACCAAATGTAGAGTACCAAATAGAAAAAAAAAACTTGTCAAAACATAAAATAATTGGTAAAACTAAGAGAATTTTATAATAATTAAGACATAATTTACCAACATGAAATCAAAGAAAGAAATCCAAAACATAATATGATATGAAATATGACTCTAGTTTTGGAAGTCAATTATGAAATAAAGGATTTCAGTCAAAAGCCATGAGGATTAGATAATTGTAGATAAAAGATACCAATTGAGTATTTGAAATATAAAAACTTGATATCAATTGAAATAAGTAAACTTGAAACATTGATCAATGAAACTAGGATAGTCACAATTGTCCACAGATAAATAGTGGAACAAAAGAAAGGAATGATCGATGTAAAATGGAGCAATTGATATAAAATGATCTCATTATTTGCAAATCTATTTGCTTATCCAAAATTCATGCATTTGAACTCAATTACTTTATCATGCTATATGAATACCCTTTAGATAAACATGACGATAAAGGAGAAAAATGTTTGAAAAAGAGAAATTCAGTCGACTTGAATGCTCTCCCTCAAACTATTACCAATACAGATAAAATCATAAATTTTGGGTAAGTTCTCAACAAGGAAAGCCAAATCAATTACGCATAGAAGGAAAGCCAAATCAAAGAAAGCACAATAGTCATCAAGATAAGATACAGAAGTTAGTATTAACGAGATGACTCATATAAAAGAGAGAGATAATATGATGAAAACAATTGCATATACTCTCATAAACCTTTCACAAAAAAAATAGTATCATAACCTCAATCACTAAGATATAAATAATGATAAAAATATTGGTCAATGACTAGGTATACGACATATTAAAGGGTATAAATGAATTGAACCAATTTATTTGCTCTCCCTTAAAATATGTGTATCTAGTTCCAAAGCACTTATAGCATAAAAAAATGATAACTTCAAGATCTAGGGGTAAATCAACTATTGATTTCTTCCCCTAGCTCAATGCATATGAGGCTATATGATCATCATAAAATGAATAATTTTATCTTTACTTAAGAAGAGATATCTAATTAAAGATGAGAAATCAAAAGAGTATTCTATTTTAGCACATGTAATCAAAAGATGACATACACTAACCTATATAGAAAAATCTCATATTTAAATATGATAGATCAACGTATGTTACCTTTTGAGAAAAATGACATCATGAAAAGGAATAAATTTAATTAAATCAATCATGTTAAATTCAAAATATAGCTCAAAAAATACAAAAAAAACTCAAATATCATGTTCATGATTATCTAATTAAGAAATCTAATTAAGAAATGATCAACCAATTTATTTCTTTGCATGGACAATGTATGTTTTACAACATATATACCCATCAACGGGTAATAATCCAACCTTGCTAATACTAAATAAGAAACCAATAAAGTTCAAATAGCAAAGAGCACATGTGATAATCCATAAGTAGTCAAAGTAGAGTAATAAATTAAATTGGTAACCACATAATTAGATAATATAGGACTACTCAACCATTAGGGTCATTTATCAATAAAAGTAAACATGATCCAACGTATCTCATCAAGGGAAAATCCTAAATCAATATTTATAATAAAATCTTACAAATTGATGGAAATTTTAAGAGATGCTTACCAATGACTAGTATGGAAAGAAGTTAAAGCGATGAATCACAAACCTTAATTGAAACAAGAGAAAATTGTTAAATTAATTTTAGAGACCAAACATATGTATCTAAAATAGAATACAAATCTCATCAAAAAATTCATAAATCTTGTTTTTGTAAACTAGCATATCACATATAGATTGAAATTCAAGAAGATAGCTAGATTTGTGAAAGTGAGCAAAAATTATGTAGCTTAACAATACATCACAAATAAGTAAGCTACATAACTAATTAAGATTAATGAGGTAGGCCATTAACAAGATAAATGTGCTCATTAAATCTTAAGTCACTAACACTAAAGTTACATGCTTAAGCATAGAGTTCACAATAAGGGTAATACATTTTGAATAATCAAAATGCTTTATAGACTCTTTACTAAGCAAGAATAAGACCAAGAAGATAACTTAAGTAAAAGAGTTATGATTTTCTCAAAATGAGACTAAAAAGATATTCATAAAAACACAATGAAACAAATCTCTTTGCCAATTATTGAGGTTAACCGAAGATAATGAAATAATAGATCGATATAGAGAATGCAAAATATTATAGTCATTATGAAATAAGTGTATTATCTAGAAATGGAAAATCTTAACACAAAAGCTTAAACCATAGTAGCTAAGGACATAAGAAGTATGATATATCAATTACATGTAATCTCATGTGCCAAAAAAATATCATTGGACAATAATAATAATAAAATATTTATAGCTCAAAATATAGGGCTAGATATGATGATGTATTCTGGAACTTAGGGATGGATCCAGAACCAGATAATGGTTGAAAGTTGACCTTAATAAATCTTAAGTCTATAAAGTATTGATCACTTTGGGTTAGCTGTAGGGGCCGATTCCCAGCTAGCGATAGTCCGAAGACTTGTACATCGTGTCACTTCAGACTATTTACACCTGTATGACAGAAGGATCCTTTAGGCTTGTTCCCAAAATGTTCTTTACTTTTAAGAATTTAGATTTAAAGAAATATATGCAGTATCATGAAACAACATCAAAATCCAAACTCCCTAAGTATAAGAAAGGTAAATACCCAAATAATAATGAAAGAATGATCATCAAAATTTGTTAAAACAAACATTTTCATAACGCACTTATGGAGATAAATATATAGAAGATACATACTCAAAATGTGCACTAATAAGTACGATGATTTTAACAAGGTTGAGCACAGAACCAAGCAATTCTTAAAAGAACTTCCATAAAAGTCATGAGCAAGATACTAATAAACATTTTCTCTCAACATCCTAACTTGAAGAAGTAAAACACATAAATATCAGAAGTTATGAATCATTAATATATATATATATATATCACAAATAGGCATACATGGAAAGATCAGAAATCAATTAAAAGGCATGTATCCATAAAGTCAACGAAAAAGAAGACAAGAAGATATCATCAAAAGAAGACTTTAAAGAAGAAGCTAATTGATTCAAGAAGAGATGCACAAATTTGGTCGAGGAATCAATAGCTAAAGTATGGGATAAGCACAAGTTTAAAGGAAGCAAGTATAATTAAATATTCCTCAAAATAATATAAAACTGGAGCTTAACTCATATGCCCACAAAAAGTTATTTATACAAAAATATATATCAATATAAGAAATATATGATCTACATGTAAATGTAGATTTAATGAATATAGTCATGTAACCTTAACAAATTTTTGAAAAACTATCACAAATTCAAAAACACGTATAAATAGACTTTATTAGGCAAATACATAATTGATTCATAAGAGGTTTAATTAAAATAAAACATAAAAATTAATAATGAATATATTATATAAGCACAAGGTTAAAATGGAAGTATAAGTGTATACTTGTCAAGTGATAAGAAGCTTGTGCTAAACACATATAATCACAAATGCCGATTAAGATAAATATGACATATTAAATACAAATCGGCGAGAAGTAACTATCTCAAAACTTTTAAAGACAGAGAGTTAAAATCATATTAACTCAAATCAAAACCAAGGTCCTATGGACTAGAGTGATATGCATGCTTTATAAATAAATATTAGGAATAACGATCATGCATATATAAATGTGTCACACTAATAGAAAATGAGTGATAAACTACACAGTGTGAACTAATCATTTAAGCTAAGTAACTAGTCATGCTAGATAAAAAAAATAATAAGAAAATTAATTAAGCATGCTAGTATTATATCTCACATTGATTTATATACTAAGTAATTAAAGGATATCAATGTAAGCTAGTAGCAAGACATCAAGAAAAACATGCTAGATTCTACAAATATAAACCATTTAAAGAGAATCGTTTAGTATGTTACCAAAGTGGCTCTAGTCGCCACACTTGTGTTGGTGCAATTGCTTGAAAGATGACCTTTGAGCTTTGCAACCACCAACACGCTCCTCGGTGCTATGTCCTAATACAAGAAGCTCCTCCTTCAACATTAGGCAAAGACTTTGGTATCCAAATAAACTTGGATCCATATTTGTTAGCTTTAGGGACCCATATACTATTTACTCTAGCATTGGTAGAAAGACTTCTACGAATAGGACTAGTTACACTCATGTGTCCAATACGAGAGCAATATAAGCACCTAATACTAGTGTGTGCACATGTATCGGAATGAGCATGTTTATGAACATGTGACATACTAGAATGATAAATATCTCTAGAGTGAGCATGCATGGATTTGGTCTTAAGAATATCATGTTCTAATAGTAAATCATTATGCAAGCAAGTAAGAGAATCAAATTTAGCATTTAAAGCATAATTTTTTTTCAAATAAAGCAATTCTAGAAATAAAATCATCATTTTGTTTCTTTAAAGAGTCAATAGAAGAATCATACAAATGATTTAGCTCATGTGTTTGCCTCTTGAGATCTTCTATTAATGAGGAAAGAGATTTGATTTTCAAAATTAAAGAATCATTCAAACTCTTTAAAGAAATACAAGATGAGTTTTGAGAGTCAAGTCTAGATAATTAATCATTGTTTTCATTTCTCAAAAACTCATTAGATTCTTCTAAATGAATGACCTTTTCTGAAAGTTCTTCATTTGTAGAATGAAAGTCCTCAAGAATCTCTAAGGATTGTTTAGCCATGGCTTTCCACTTAGAGCATTTTTTACATTTAGAAGAAACTTGATTGTCCACGCTACTAGAAGTAAAACTCTCTTTATCTGAGGAGGAGGAATACGATGCCATACACAAATAAACAAGGATCTACTCTAAGGATGTTAAGCCTAACAATAGAGTCCTTGCTTTAATACCAATTGAAATAACGTGTAGGCAACTCTAGAGGAGGGTGAATAGAGTTTGTATCGATAATTACCAAATAAAAATTAACTCTATATCACCTCCACAAAATTACTATCAAGATAGTAGAGAAAAATATGGAAGTAAATAAAGATCAGCAGAGCATACGCAAACACAGCGATATAACCTGTTTTCCCTCATGGAGGACTAGTCCAGGCCTGAAAATTCTAACTCAGGATTGAAATCTACTATTTGTGAAATAGAGTACAACCACATGCTTTTACTCAGAAGAGCACGCCAATTTCTTGTAGATTCGCAGGTGGCAAAACTTGGAATTGTCTATGTGACTTTTCTTTTACTCTTGTACACGACTTCTAGCTGATATCGCACTGAGCACCTTGTGCTAAGGAGAGTTATGGCTTAGAAGATATAAAAGAATGAGGCGTGGAGTAGTAGAGCTTAGAAAGCTTAAATATTTGATGGTAATAGATGATTTGAAATAAAAGAATTCAAGCTCTATTTATGAGGAAGAATTCGGCCTGAATTCTGTCTTAAGAATTCAAATTTTTGAACGTTGGACAACTTGTATCAAGAAGACCCTAAAAATTAAGGTGCTAAAAATTAGGGGGCAGTTCATAAATTGGTCTGTTTGTATAGTAGAGTTTGGAGAGATATGTCTAGGGGTTGAGATGGCACAGTACGACTCAACATGCACATTCTCCTAGACTCAACAAATTAAAGATTACAGACTTGGAACAAATAGGAAAATCAAGAGCCCTTTGATGACGCCTTTCTTCTGACATTTTTGTATGATGTCGTCTTTGGTCTAGCATTAATTCTTTATTTCCTATGTCCTGGTTTGATCATATTTGATCATGCTTACTGCATGTCTACAAATACATGTTAGGCGAGCAAAGTATGTTGTAGTACGATACAAGTATGGTAATATGATATAGGAATATTAGGACAATGCTAAGTTTAAGTAGCAACATGATAGTGAGTATATGAATATTGGTGACATAATTATGTTAAACTTAACTGATTAGCCATATTCAAAAACATGATGTAATCATTGGGCTAACAAACTAAACACATTCATTGAATAAGTTAAGTATCGTGCGTCCGTTAGCACGATTGAGCCCTCTCCTATCGAGGGTATCGGCGAATCAACGTCCGTCCAGTCGTTTCCTTCCATAACCGCTCGCTTGGACGACTTGTTCGTACAAGCCGCCAGCGGAATAGGGAAAGGTGGGCACGTCTACGGCGCCGGATCCATAGCACCGTCGCAGACGTCTTTAGGACTTCTACCGCCGTTGCTACATCCTGTTTTTGTGACTCAAGTCGAGAGGATGTAAGGACACAACTTAGGACTCTAACCTCGGTGGTGACGTCCATGTAGGAGGAGATGACCCGGATGGCATCGCAGTACCAGGGTTCTTCTACTGCTCCGGATCCTTCTGCTCTCGATCCTTCTGATGGTGCCAATACTTCTTCCGCCGAACGTGTTTCTTTTGAGGCTGGTCTCGCTTTTCTAACGGCTTCGTCTACGATTGCTCTTCTTGACCTGATGTCGTCGGCATATCTATGTCGAGATCTACAGCAGATATTTGATATTCTGTCGGCATCGTTCAGACGTATCTTCATAAAGTGCAACATGCACCATCAGACGATCCAGATGATCCAGCCGATCCAGCCGATCTTTCCTAGTTTTTTTGTATTTGTAACGTATCAAAATTTGGATAATTTTAATTTAATATGGATATTTTGTTCTGTTTGTGGATTATTGTGATTATACATAATTTGGATAATTTTAAGTTATTGTGGATTGTTATGATTATGGATATTTTTGTGGATTGTTGGTGGATTGTTCTATTTGTGGATTGTTGATCGATATTTTTGTGGATTGTTGGTGGATATTCTGTTCTGATTGTGGATTATTGATTATGAATATTTTGGTATATTCTGTTTGTGGATTGTTGATTTTGTTAATGATTAATTTGTAAATAGGGTGCTGTGAATTTAGAAAATTTTAAAAAAATTCCAGTTCGACGGACTTCTAACGGAATAGCGATGCTCGGCGATGGGCAAGCGATGAATTATCTGTCGCTAAGCTTCTAAAAATTTATATGTATCCAGTTAGCGACGGATAGTGATGGAAAAGCGACGACAAATTCATCGCTGAGCTTCTGGAAATTTATATGTATCCAGTTAGCAACGGCATACTGACGGAGTAGCGACGGAAAATCCGTCGCCAAGCTTCTGAAAATTTACATATATCCATGTAGCGATTGATAGCGACGGACTGGCAACAATCGGGCGACAGCTATATCCGTCGCTAAAATATTGCTATAGCATATCAGAAATTTTTTGATACGCAAATTTCGACGGATAGCGACGGAATATCGAAAGCTTGGCAACGAAAATGTTCGTCGCTAAGATGTCGCTATCGCGATCAGAAAATTTTTGATACACAAATTTTGATGGGTTGTACGTCGGTAAGCTGTCGCTAAGTGGTCGAATACGTTCGACAAAATTCCGTCGCTTTGTCGTCGCTCAGTTGCCACTAAGCAGCCATCGCTTTTTTGCCACGTTTTCGTCGAAGCTTCGACTATCTAGTGACAGATTTTTTTAGCGACGAGTATTTTACCAACGATACCGTTTGGCTGAAAAGTCATCGTTAATTCGTCGTTAATTCATTTAGCGATGGATTAGCGACGGATTCAACCGTCGCCAATTGACTATTTTTTGGTAGTGTAATTTTTGTTCATTCAATCAGAGTATCTTCGAGTTATTGTATTTCGTCTTTGATACACCTCAATGCCATCATCGACATGTATAACCAGAACATCTGCCTTTCTCATAAATGCTAATTCATTGCAGCCATTGTTATCATTCGAACTAAATACGAGTCGTCTCGCACGCATCCAGATCAATCCAATCGTATCTAGCTATCATCATAGAGCAACACAAATTTTAGTTCCTTATAGTCATTCACTTATTCTCTAATTGAACTTCCAAATCATACAACCGATTCTTCACATCTACTCAATTTTGTTCCAACCGATTCTTCGTACTTACTCAAACTTAATTTCGATCGAATCAACCATATTTTCTTAACGTAAAATTATTTCACTGTCATCGGTCTATCGTTCAAATTACTCTTAGCGAATCCTATTTCGATTCATCATCCATTGATGCGAGTCCATGCCTGATCGTTCGAACCAATTTTATCGAAGCATACTTACATTAAAATCCTATCGAAACATTTTCACTCGAGTCTCAGTACTACCTCGCCCTTTGTGAAGAAACTGACTGCGATCGATACAAATGTTTCAATACATCAATTGCTATGTGGTATGAAATATATCACTCATAAATCGATCCTATCGTTATTGATGCAAATGCTTTTGCCCCACTGATTGCATAAGTGGTATGGTATATACCACCCAAAAATTGGGGCATTCCTCTCGTAACATACTGAACGTTGTTCTGATAGCTATTCTGATCTAACCGTACCTCGATGATAATGCAGATCACAAATGCAACGTTCACATACTCAATGCTCAACTCTAAATTCGTGCAATATATACGTTTGCCTACTAAAAGCTTGACACAACTCGGCTAACTTTACATATTCATCTATTCAAGGTCGACTAGAGACCAAACTGACGTGATCTTATCGACTTACGATTTCTCAATCTCATTCGTTGCAACTCGTGCAACCATTCATTTCTGGTACACAAAGTTATTACTCGAATCCGTTCAACATATTCGCTATCCGTTCGTATAGCCATATAATGCATATCATTCCATATATCGAATCGTTGCACTGACGCAACAAATATCTTACGACGTGCTACACTGACACAACAAATGTCTCACAACTTGTTGCACCAATGCATAATCATCTTGCGATGTTATTCGACAATATCACGTAAATTTCTAAACATATGCAGCAAGACACACAAGTATTTAGACTTATTATATGGAACATCTGTAGGCGCATGGGTCATATGCCCCAAATGATCGAAGTATGCCCTGCACCTTGTTCTAGCATCAAGCCTGGCAAGAAGCTATACACGCCTAATCTGAGCATCATGGCATAAGAAAGATACATCTCGATCTCTATGCTCTGGGCCAATCTTGCCCCCTTAAGGGCATGCGCCCCACCCCCACTCACGCCACAACTCCACAGGCACGCCTAGGCCTTGCATCCTTAGGATTACTTCCGTTCCCAAGACTGCATTAAAGGCATGAAAATCTTCTAGATATTACATTTCTATACTAAAGGCGGTCGCGACACAATAGTTGAAGAGCCGTCATTCACACGCCCCGATCATGTAGTTAGGCGTGCCCTCTCTCCTTGTGCCTTATCACTTTAGGCGCACCTGATCCATCATGCCCCAGCCTATACTTATCAGTTGCTCTTTTCGAGACTGTATTTAATAAGCATGGCCCTCTCGAGACTACCGTACGATGCTTCGATTCTCGTATAAAGCAATTAACACTGAAGTCGAGGTTCATTCTCCTCGAGAACAATATAAATAGGCGTATGTTTTCCTAAGCCTTCTTAGGCACATGTGCTTCTACCCCTGTGCCTACGTACCGTGCACCACCTAGGACAGTGACTCCTAGGCACGTGTGTGACTCGGGGACGTGCCACGTGTCAAAATGCCCAGTCACGCTAAGGAATAAGTTTGGAGCATTTCGAGATTCTCTCTAACAACATATCTACTACGTGGCGGTCGGCTATGGTCTTCTCACCAATGAAGTGTGTGCCTGGTCGTAACCAACCCCTGTTTAGGGGTGCCACGTGGCAAGCTGAAGCTCGTGTCTGCCTACTCATAGGCACATGTGCTACCCTCTCTATCAACTATAAATAGGAGGAGTTCCCCTCCATTTGAAGCTCTCGATTCCCCCCATTCTTGAATTCCTCAAGAAGCCCCGAGCATCCCAGATTAAGTCCTTGCTGTTCGCCTCAGCCAGTGAAGTTGAGCCTGATAGTACTCCCTCACAGTCAGATCATCAACGGAGTAAAGAAAAAAAAACCCTCCATCGTCACAACATAGATCAAAAACAAAGTACGATCAGGGATTCATGTTCAGGAGTTCCTCTTTGTACTCTCGTTTACAGTACTTCACAACAGCCTATTTTCAAGCTCAGAAGTGATGTCTAACAAGATGGCGACTATGCTAGAGACATTATTCTCTCCAAAAAAGAAGGCTATGACGCAGTCTGACACGTCCATGTTCGGTGCTACAGCGAAGATATTGGTCGTTAAGTTCGATCAATCAGCCTTTGAGGAGCAACTCTCGGAGGGTAGTACGGGTCTCTCTCTTAGGCTAGTAAATCCCAGGAAGATGAGGAAGGTGTGTGAACCTAAGGCTCGAATAGCCTACCCACTACTTGTCGAAGAAGAGAAGCACTCGTTGGTGCAAAATATTTCACTTAACAAAATGCTCTTGAAAGGCTTTTGAAAGAAAACAAAAAAAGTACAAAAGTACAAATAAATTCTGGGAAGTATTGCTATGGAAGTCTGTTATGAGAATGATCACTTTGTTCCTTGGACCACACGATGATGATGAAGAAAAAACTGCTGGAAGATGAACAGCTGGAAGAACTAAGTCACCAGAAAGGTATCGACACACTGGGTACTGATGGCGAGGTCGAATGCTTTCCTGCTTTGCTTGACTCTGTTCTTGAAGAAAAGTTAAAGAGAAATGCTCTGGAAAATCACTTTGCTCTCAAAGTATCTGGGCTCTGATCTCTATGTGATCTGTTGTATTTTCTGTTTAAAAATAAGTCTATTTATAGACTAGACCCTCTGTACGTAAAAAGCAACATAATTGGGTCTTCACGCAAGTAACTGCCACCCACGATTGAAAATCGACCTCTACGCATGATGACACGTGTCCCATGAAGAGTTGTAGTCTCTACACATGGTGACATGTGTCCCACAACTTCAACAATATGGGGAGAGCACGTACACACGTTCCTCGATAAGTGTGGTATTAAAGCCACGTATGCAAACCACGTTCTTACATAGCCAGAAAAGATTGAGCGTAAAATAGCCCAAAGTAAGCTTCCTGCGTAAAGTGGCTAAGAAATAGCCTTGATCGTATAGCTAGCTCAAATAAACTCTACGCACACAAAAGTAGCTGAGATAGCCTTGAGCGTAAAAACTCAAATAACTTTCATGCATAAAAGTAGCAGTCAATTGAGCGTAATGTAGCTCATCTGCACATTAAACGACAAGCGTTGGATTTAGTGCAAAAATCTTCTCAGCTTCTGTGCAATGTTCTGTCAGAAAATTATTCTGTCAGAACAGTATCACGCGTATTAAGTGAAGTCTGGACATCCTGTCGCTCTTGCATAGAGTTTGAGGATGACACTTGCGTAAAGGAGCTCGCGTAGAGTTAGACTCTGTTTAATCTCTGCGTAGAGCTTGAATCTGACTCAGTAGAGTCTTTAAGTGGACCTTGCGTAGTCTGACTTTGCGTAAAGTTTTCAACTTATTTGACTTGGTCTATGAAGTTTATTTTATGCTTCGACATGACCCCCTTCAAAGTTTTCAAATTTTTCTAAATTTTGAAATACTTTGAACTGAAGCGTAAAATTTGGGATATGCAACAGTCATCCGTATATAGTTCGGGATACTCAACAGTCATCTCAGAAGCGTAAAATTCGGGATACCAACAGTCATCTCAGAATTTGAACCGATTTCAAACATTTCTATAAATAGAGCTTCACGAGTAGAGAGAGAACTTTACTCATCTCTTGCAATCTCAATCTCCTTTACTCTAATCTTCGAAATCCACATCTAAACCAATGGCACCAAAGAGCAAGACCACCGTCGACGCTGAGGGCAAGAAGCCCGTTGTCGCTGCTTCGTCGACGGCTGAACATACGGAGACCACCGTTCCATCATTGGTGGCGACCCCTAGGCCTAATCCCATTGTGGCTCTGGCCATGATAGGTAAAATCCTATCTAGTTCGTTCGTGGGTTCGTCGGAGAAGAAGAAGAGCCGAACCCTAAATTTATGCCCACGTTTATACGTGTCAGCGTAGAATAAAAACTACCAAATACTCCCACGTCTATATGTATCAGCGTAAAATAAAAACAACAGAATATGCCCACGTCTATACGTGTCAGCGTAAAAATAGAAACAACAGAATACGCCCACGTCTATACGTGTCAGCGTAAAAAATGGAAGCAACAAAATATACCCACATCTATACGTGCCAGCGTAAAATGTTTAAGCATTTAAATACGCGCACGTCTATATGTGCTAGAGTAAAGATAACAATACGCAAGTCACCCACGTTCATACGTGTCTGCGTAAAGCAAGTCAAAAGCCTATGTTTTCATGCGTACAACTTTTACTTTTTGAACAGAGAAAAGTACGCGTAAAAAACTTTTAGTCATACACTGCCTCAACTTAGAATATTTTCTAATTCTTTGAAACAAAGAAAAAATATTCATAATCCTTTACGCACAAATATTCACTTGCGTAAAAAACTTTTGCGTAGAGATGAACCAATTTTTAGGACGCTTTTTTAATCTTTTTGAAACCAAGAATGAAAAATTTCAAAATCTTTACACACAAACACTTATTTGCGTGGAAGCTTTTGCGTAGAAATGTATAGTGATCAATTCTGAATTTTACTAACTTGATTTTTTGTTGATATTCTTTTTGCAGTGGACTTGCAGATTCATCCTCTCTCTGGAGTCTTTAGTTCCCCAACTGGTATCTTGGGTTCCAACTATTTGGAGAATCTGTCAAATGTTGAGTTCCCACAAAGTGACAAGCAGTACCCTGAAGAGAGACAACAACTGATAGCTGCTCAGGGAGATAGGATGCTGCTAACTTTAATAAACAGAGAACTGCTGACATCGCTGGATGGCCAACAATTTTTTAAGCCTACTTTAATGTTTGGAGATGCCATTGACTTCAAATCTCAGACAAATCCTAAGAATGAGTCCTGGGTATTTAGATTTAGGGAAAGAGCGATGTACCTCCCGTCAATGTCAAGGGATTATCCCCTATCTTCGTTTGTTCATGCCACCCACCCAAGACATATGATCTAGAACCTGACTCCCAACAGTCATGGTAGATCTAGAAAAATCATATTTAAGAGAGATGGGTCTAACCAAATGGGCTACCATACTAGTACTCCTAGCGGCGGTGTCATTCCTTTTTTTAGTTTACTGCCTGGATTCACACCAAGCGAGGATTCAGCTTTGATCCAACCAATACAGATACCAATGTTCATAAACATGTTTATGAACGACTCAGTGTTATATCCCCAGGTCAACCATAGGCTTCCAGGGTGGATGACCCCTCATAATAAGAACTGGATTCAACTCAGTGCTTGGGTCATGCAGAACTTCAAAGCGAAACTGCAAGCCATTTGGTTGTTTAAAGTAGTAGCCTCCACAAGTCATGGTATACCAATGAACAATTACCTGTTCTTAGCTTTGATAGAGTTATACAATAGCTCAACAGGGACTTTTGCAACCCCGATAGGTGAAATGGATTTTGCATTGCATGAGATGCAATTCATTTCTAAGTTGCCAATGGGAGAAGTTCCATATGAAGAATATGTTCCCTCCAACCGAGAATTAAGATAGATCAGCCAGACAAACCTCGATCTAGTCGAAGTATGTCAAGAATTGATGTGCAATTATCTAATTTGCCACTATGTATAAAAGTGGATCGCATTTGGCATACATCAATAAATGGACAACATATCTATTCTAACATCAGAATAGGATATCCAAGGATGATAAGGGGAGATTCCAAGACAACAAGGCTCAATCCATCAACCATTGCTCCATAATTCCTTCGGATTTGACCCATAGTTTGATGATCACATCTAAGTCTCAGGACAAGTATCTGACCACCAAGACTAGGGAATTCCCTGCGGGGACTGAAGCATTGAGCTATCTGAAGCATGGCACTCGAAAGATCTAAAAGAAAGCTGTTACCCCCGTTTTTCGTTCTACGTATTTCCAGTATACGTATACGAAATCCTGACATGTATTTTTATTTTTCTGCCTGGCTAGCTAATTTCAGTTTAATTTTGATTAGGTTCATCATAGCATGTAATTGTTTAACTTGGTTTATTTTGGGATGGCTTGGTTTATTCTTTGGTTCATCATGTTAAACCCACCACCATCCCCCTTTATAACCCACCTAACTTTTCTCTCTCCTCCACTTTCTCATTAACTCTTATTCCTTCTCCATTAAACCCACCACCAACCAAAAATACCCCTTAGGCAAGTACAACTTGCTTCCACAAGAGAGCCCCTTTTTATTGTTCCATTAGCTTCTCCTCATATTTCTAAGACACATTAGAACTTGTCATTTTCCATTTTGAGGCTTTAATTTTTGTAGATCTAAAAATTAGTTATTTTTGGATTTTGGTGGTTTTGATCTATCAAACTTCTTTGTTTTCAAGTTTTGATGGTTCTATGTTGTAAAGAATTTTATTCTACCCAATTTTGACCTTTGAAAAGTTAGATTTGGACTTGTTTTGACCAAGTTATGGACTTTTGAAGCTTTGGGTTCAAACCATGGAGTTCTTGCTGATTTGGAGAAGACAGTGAGTAGTGTGCACGAGTTTTTTAGCTTGCGCCACTGAGTTGCACGTGCTCTTTAGCGCAGCGTAGTCTGACTCATACGCTGCCTTTTGGTGACGTGAGCGCAGTCTGACTCATACGCTGCCTTTTGGTGACATGAGCGCAGTCTGACCCATACGCTGCATTTTGGTGACGTGAGCGCAGTCTGACTCATACGCTGTCTTTTGGTGACGTGAGCGCAGCCTGACTCATACGCTACCTTTTGGTGACGTGAGCGCAGTCTGACTCATACACTGCCTTTTGGTGACGTGAGCGCAGTCTGACTCATACGTTGTCTTTTGGTGACGTGAGCGCAGTCTGACTCATACTCTGCCTTGATGAGGAGTCGTATGGAGTACATATGCCGCATTGATGAGGAGTCTTATGGAGTACATACACTGCCTTGATGAAAAGTCGTATTAGTACATACGCTGCCTTGATGAGGAGTCGTATGGAGTACATACGCTGCCTTGATGAGGAGTCGTATGGAGTCCATACGCTGCCTTTTGGAGACTTGAGCGCAGCCTGACGTGAGCGCAGCCTGACTTGAGCGCAGCCTGACTTGAGCGCAGCCTGACGTGAGCGCAGCCTGACTTGAGCGCAGCCTGACGTGAGCGCAGCCTGACTTGAGCGCAGCCTGACTTGAGCGCAGCCTGACTAGAGCGCAGCCTGACTTGAGCGCAGCCTGACTTGAGCGCAGTCTAATTTTTGTACCCATTTTATATCCTTACGTCTTTTGATGTAAAATTGACATGAACCCGATGTGAGCATGACATTATTTATGAATGTTAATCGGAACAAGACTTAGTGATAGAATTACATGATTAGTGACCCGTCATGGTGCACTCTTGACAAGTAATTTGACATAAAAATTCTTGATGGTGGTCCGTTGTGACGCACCCTTGCCTTGATAAGTAATCTTGATAAGCAACCGGACATGATAACCTTGATACGCTGTTGCGGCGGCTAACCTGACATGCTAAGTGAATTCTTGACACCGTGGGTGATTGTATTGAATATGCTTGTATAAGCAACTAGTCTTGTCTCGCATCATGTCTAGGACATATATCCCTGGTTACCACGGTCAGGGATTCATACCGAATCTGACTAGGTTAATGACTAGATTGATCAAGTAGAGCATATAGAGAGGTATTTCGGCTAAAAGCAATCCCGTTATCTGGGCGCCTTCCTTGACGGACTTGTAGCCTGCCGACGAGTAGGGCACATTTCCAGCTCACTGCTATGTGGGGCACTACATGAAACGATTACTATGCACACTGTCATGTGTTGCATCCAAGTCACCTAACAAGGCATGATAACTCGAAGCTTGAACCTTGCGTCTGGATAACCTGGATAGTCTGCAGGGCTTGTGGCCGTAGGCGTACCTCATTGCATCTTGCTAGTAACTAAGCTTGTGATAACCCTAGTTAGTTAAGTATCAAGCCATACTCTTTGCTTGGCCGTGAATGATGGATGGAGTCCTATCTTGTCTAGTCTTGCCCAGATCCGGTACATGGATATCTCCGGACATGCTTGTTTATGCTTTACTTTATCGATAATTGGTTCGAGGCTAAGTTCTGTTCAGGTGAAGGGTTACAACCCCGGTCCTTGTTGGTTTACGGGTTGTAACTTGGTTACCGGAATAGTCCTCTAGTTATCTTATCGTTTATTATCCAATTTTTTTTAACTCATGTCTTATGTTATTTCACCTATGATTTATGTGCTGACATGCTGGTTTTAGTTCTTAAGTGAAGCCCCCTTTGTGGCACTTGCTCTTTCTGGGGTCTGACCCAGCTGGTTTTGTATGGCCAGATTTCGGAGCAGCTACCGAGGATCTCCCAACCTTCCTGCCAGATGGTGAATACTAGAAGAAATCCCGACAACAAGTGGGTTTTATTTTGCTCTCCCACTCCCTTGTAAAAATATTATTTTGAGGCGTTTAGCCGCCGAGCAAGTGTTAGCTCATTTGCAACTTTATTTACTGTCTGTCTACGGGCTGTAGCATGATTGACAAATCCTAGGGTTGATTATGTATGACTTAAACTCTTGCTAGTCTTCGTATTTTGTATGACTAGCTTCATGATCATCTGAATATGTAATGTATGGGACGCCTTACTTTGTATATCTGATGATCTACCATCTTGTTATATCTACTTGTTGCTTGAGATTGAGACACTAGGCTTGTTATTGACCTTAAGAGACTGATGGCTTGTAGTAAACCCTCATGCATCTAGACAGCCGTGACCGTATTGCGATGTGAGATTCACTTCAATGTACGTAGCTGGCTGTGTCTGTCCCCCTCTCTCCAGTATTCTGGTTCTGGGGCGTGACAAAAGCCTTGCTGGCCGGCTTTTTTTCTCTGTAGCTACGAAAATGGGTCGTACCAGGAACTAGTACGGTTGATAGAATCTACCGGAACGTACTATGGCCAGCAGTACGTTTGGTATTCAAGACCAGACTCAGCCTATTACCGGCAATGGTATGTCGGATAAATGATGGTCTGCGAGCATTTGGTGAGGAGCTGATCAATAACGCTCCCTACCGTAAAGATTTCCCTAGGGTAGAGATGCCCTACACTTATTTAATGGGCTGATTACTGCATCACAACTACAGTTTATTATAACCAGGCCCTGAAGATAATGCGGAGGTCTTCCTCCACAAGTTCAATAAAGCCATGTGGATTGCAACTTCAGTGGCAGATACTCGAGTAGTACTAAACTACTCTTATGGATGAAACTTTTTCTGCACAAGACCACCAGTTCCAGCCGACTGCCTCGATGTACAATTTGAAGATATAGGTCAAGAGATGACTGGGCTCCCTGCTCCTGTCTTTAATTGGCTGATATGCATCAGACCATCACATTTGATGTATAGGATTGAGGACAGCTGCATCTTTGAACCGTACTTGCCCAGTCGGTTCGCTCGTCAATTCGGGTATGACCAACTTCACGTTGATAATCCCTCCACTGCCTTCAATTATTATTGGAAGTTAGTTGATGGTGCAAGGGCATGGAGATATTTCAACGCTGGATGTACAAGTGCTAAATTCCGTGTGTCAACTGCCACCAGTACAACTGAGCTAGGAATGCTTCATTCGTATGCTCGTTTTTATGCTTCCATCCGTTCCTTCGCAAATGACTACAACATAAAGGGAAGTCTCCGATGGGACAAGGAAAGAAACGTCGAAGAACCAGTTAGGGTACCTTCGGACGTACCTGATGATGCTGCTGTTCCAGATGAATATTTGGAAGTGATCCCAACGGGAGTAGGGGAGGCACCAGCGGGAGCAATTAAAATTTCTACCACTAGGAAGCGTAAATCCGACACAGCGGTTGCTGTCCGAGAGAAGAAGAAAAAGGTCACTGTTAAAGGGCCTTCCAGACAAAGGGCCGCTACTCCAGAAAGCGAAACTCCAGTCGAGGAAGCTCAAACATTGCATCTTCTTCAGCTAATCTTGGAGAAGGGTCTTCAGCGTCCCAATCAGCAGCAGCAACAGAAACTATGGGGCTCCTATCTCCCGGACGTCTCAGCACTTCGATGCATCTCACTTCGCCACAAAAGGTGCAAGCTATCACACCGCCACCACTCACACTGTAGATCTGGAACCCATCCCGTCGGATGAACCGGCTCTTGATTTAGAAGATGATGACTGGGATCAAGATTATGACAAACTCTTGGCACGTCCTGCACCTACTCCAGGTAAATATAAATTACACAAAATCTATACAAAATTATGTATTATAATTTTGTATATTATCATATTTTGCTTAATCTTTGTAGGTGTCATCGCTGCAGTAAAGCCCGTGGCTCCTCTTCCTCCTCAAGAAACTATTCATAAAGAAAACATAGAGTCTGAAGTAGAGAGTTCTTCTTCAAAAGAAGATTCTGCTTCCAAAGAAGACTCTCCATCTATGGAGATACCGGAAGAGCCTGTAGTGGAGGCCCACCAAGAATTGCCTTCTCTTGCTGAAGTAAGAGAAGAAGAACCAGCTGCAGAAGGACCAGCTGCAGACGAAGAACCAGTTGTATATGAAGAACCAACTATAACTGAAATAATGTCAGAGCTTGAAAGGCCTGCAGTCAGCAAAGGTGATAAAGACATTGTCAACCCATCAACCGAAGTCAGAGACATAGTAATAGCACCTTCAGCTATTACTACTAATCCGGCACAAGTTTTTGAGAATACAGTGTCTGAACCTGAATCGGTTACAACAATCACCATTCCTACCACAATAATCACCGTCACCGAAACTCAAGTAGTTTCAGCTCCAGAAATGGCTAGAGAAATGATCCACAAAATTGCTGAAAATATTGTCTCTAGAACTCCTGGGGACCAGTTATCTATAGTAACATAAACAACTACAGCTTTAGCTCAACCTGCTACCAAGGCAACAACGACATCTGCCCCCAATCTTCAGAAAAATGATTTAGCGGATCTTGCTGCCACACCGAGCTCCAATGCAGAAATAAATCTTTTAGTTTAGATTCATACTGAAGCTTTCTATAAAACCTTGGCGGCCTTGATCAAGATGGTCTTGAAGAAGGGCTTAAATTATGAAAGCTTAAAGGCTGCGATTGCTTCCACCATTAGGAATGTTGCTATGTTCAATGATGCTGAGAGAGCAGCAGCTCTGGAGAAAGTAGTAGAAGGACTTGAACAGCCTATTAAGGAATATCTAAAGCTGTCAAGTAAAACCCTTGAAAGTCTCATCCAGACCGAGTATGATGCTTTATCAGCTGAATACATCACTCGGAAGACTATTTTTAAGGAATCTCTCCAAGACTACAGTTGCAAAGTTGCCAAGGAGCAAACTTTATTGAATAAAACTAAACCCCTGCTGGAGACACATAGAGAAGCCTATGAAACTTCAAACATGAGAATCTATCAACAAAATGATAGAATTCGTGAAGTTGAGGTAGAATTGGCTCGATTGAAGGCAGAGAAAGCAGATGATTGCAACTCGAGACAAACATCTGGCACAGACCTTAATACTGGAAGAGAAGGTCTTTGGTGCTGAAGCTACCATAAAAATCCTTGATGACACCAAGGATAAGATGATAGCTGCTTTTGTCGAACTCTCGTATCTTTGTTCTGCAGAGGCTCGTCGCACCATAGCTACTACAACTGTACTGAGTTCTCGTGAGAGGCGTTTGGCAGAGCTGCAGAAAATGCTTGAAGATGTATCTGCTCCACCTTAGGAAATAAAGAAATTTGTATTCTTCCTTTCATATCATCAATAAAGAATTTTGTATTCTGTCTTTTTCTTTCTTTTGATGTAATATTTCAAATCATGCAATGAATGAAAAAAATTTATGGTTGTGAGATAGAAAACAATTATCAGAGGTAATAATATGAACATGATAAGTTTTTAAAACTCAACAAAGTAGATTATATCTATCCAGAGGTAATGTGGACATGATAGATAACAAATCTTGTTTTTCTTTTTAGAGATACAATACTATCAGAGGTAATATGAACATAATAGATCGTGATGACTCAAAGAAAACAGATTAATATCTTTTCAGAGGTAATGTCGACATGATAGATGAATAAAGAAAAGTAGTAGATTTAAAATTTATTCAGAGGTAACGAAGACATAATAAATAATAAATTTTTTCTTTCCGGAATCAGCTGGTAAGACAGAAAATCAAAATTCTCTTTTAGGAGAATAAATAAATCTTCAACTTAACCAAACCTTGGTAGCTGGAGAATAAGAAAGAAATTCAAACGTAATATTTCTTCAAGAATTTGCCATTAATTGGCATCATAATCAAATCTCCGTTAGGTTTCGATAACCTATAGGCACCATTGGAGAATACTGTCTCGACTACATAAGGACCCTCCCATTTAGCTTCGAATTTGCCTTTGCTCTTATGAGTCATAACCATAGGTCTTCGGACAACTAAGACTAGCTCACCGACTTTGAATACCCTCTCTTTAACTTTACGGTTGAAAGCTCGAGATATGCGGGCTTGATATAGCTTGATGTGCTGTTGTGCTTGAAAATGCTTCTCGTCCAGTCCTTCAAGTTCTTGGAGTCGTAAGCGATCATTATTTTCAGAGGTTAGCTTACTAGCAATGGCTATTCTAAGAGACGGGATCTGGATTTCCAATGGAAGAACAGCCTAGAATCCGTAAACCAGTAAGAATGGTGTAAAACCAGTGGGAGTTTGGACTGTTGTTCGATAAGACCATAAACATTCTCCAAGTTTCTCATTCCAATCACGTTTATTAGAAGAGACAAACTTTTTTGAAAAGTTTAATAATATTTTTGTTGAAAGCTTCTGCTAAACCATTAGCAGCTGGATTATAAGTCGTAGAAGCTATGTTCTGGATCCGATTCTTATAACAAAATCGATAAAATGCCTGACTGGCAAATTGTGGTCCATTATCATGGATTATCCTTCGAGGAACTCCAAAACGATAAATGACATGATGTTTGATGAAGCTAACCACATTAGACATTTTTACTTTCACAAGAGGAACTGCTTCTGCCCATTTAGAAAAGTAATCGGTTATAGCCAGGATAAACCAATGTCCTTTGACAGAAGGAGGATTAATTGGACCAATAATATCCATACCCCAAGCCTTGATGAGGCGTAGTATGGAGTACATATACTGCCTTGATGAGGAGTCGTATGGAGTACATACGCTGCCTTAATGAGGAGTCGTATGGAGTACATACGCTGCCTTGATGAGGAGTCGTATGGAGTACATATGCTACCTTGATGAGGAGTCGTATGGAGTCCATAGGCTACCTTTTGGAGACTTGAGCGCAGCCTGACGTGAGCGCAGCCTGACTTGAGCGCAGCCTGACTTGAGCGCAGCCTGACTTGAGCGCAGCCTGACGTGAGCGCAGCCTGACTTGAGCGCAGCCTGACTTGAGCGCAGCCTGACGTGAGCGCAGCCCGACTTGAGCGCAGCCTGACTTGAGCGCAGCCTGACGTGAGCGCAGCCTGACTTGAGCGCAGCCTGACTTGAGCGCAGTCTGATTTTTGTATCCATTTTATATCCTTACGCCTTTTGATGTAAAATCGACATGAACCCGATGTGAGCATGACATTATTTATGAATGTTAATCGGAACAAGACTTAGTGATGGAATTGCATGATTAGTGACCCGCCGTGGTGCACTTTTGACAAGTAATTTGACATAAAAATTCTTGATGGTGGTCCGTTGTGACGCACCCTTGCCTTGATAAGTAATCTTGATAAGCAACCCGACATGATAACCTTGATACGCTGTTGCGACGGCTAACCTGACATGCTAAGTAAATTCTTGACACCGTGGGTGATTGTATTGAATATGCTTGTATAAGCAACCAGTCTTGTCTCGCATCATGTCTAGGACATATATCCCTGGTTACCATGGTCAGGGATTCATACCGAATCTGACTAGGTTAATGACTAGATTGATCAAGTAGAGCATATAAAGAGGTATTCCAGCTACAAGCAATCCCGTTATCTGGGCGCCTTCCTTGACGGACTTGTAGCCTGCCGACGAGTAGGGCACATTTCCAGCTCACTGCTATGTGGGGCACTACATGAAACGATTACTATGCACACTGTCATGTGTTGCATCCAAGTCACCTAACAAGGCATGATAACTCGAAGCTTGAACCTTGCGTCTGGATAACCTGGATAGTCTGCAGGGCTTGTGGCCGTAGGCGTACCTCATTGCATCTTGCTAGTAACTAAGCTTGTGATAACCCTAGTTAGTTAAGTATCAAGCCGTACTCTTTGCTTGGCTGTGAATGATGGATGGAGTCCTATCTTGTCTAGTCTTGCCCAGATCCGGTACATGGATATCTCCGGACTTGCTTGTTTATGCTTTACTTTATCGATAATTGGTTCGAGGCTAAGTTCTGTTCAGGTGAAGGGTTACAACCCCGGTCCTTGTTGGTTTACGGGTTGTAACTTGGTTACCGGAATAGTCCTCTAGTTATCTTATCGTTTATTATCCTGTTTTTTTAACTCATGTCTTATGTTATTTCACCTATGATTTTTGTGCTGACATGCTGGTTTTAGTTCTTAAGTGAAGCCCCCTTTGTGGCACTTGCTCTTTCTGGGGTCTGACCCAGCTGGTTTTGTATGGCCAGATTTCGGAGCAGCTACCGAGGATCTCCCAACCTTCCAGCCAGATGGTGAACACTAGAAGGAATCCCGGCAACGAGTGGGTTTTATTTTGCTCTCCCACTCCCTTGTAAAAATATTATTTTGAGGCGTTTAGCCGACGAGCAAGTGTTAGCTCATTTGCAACTTTATTTACTGTCTGTCTACGGGCTGTAGCATGATTGACAAATCCTAGGGTTGATCATGTATGACTTAAACTCTTGCTAGTCTTCGTATTTTGTATGACTAGCTTCATGATCATCTGAATATGTAATGTATAGGACGCCTTACTTTGTATATCTGATGATCTACCATATTGTTATATCTACTTGTTGCTTGAGATTGAGATACTAGGCTTGTTATTGACCTTAAGAGACTGATGGCTTGTAGTAAACCCTCATGCATCTAGACAGCCGTGACCGTATTGTGATGTGAGATTCACTTCAATGTACGTAGCTGGCTGTGTCTGTCCCCCTCTCTCCAGTATTCTGGTTCTGTGGCGTGACAAAAGCCTTGATGGCCGGCTTTTTTTCTCTGTGGCTACGAAAATAGGTCGTACCAGGAACTAGTACGGTTGATAGAATCCACCGGAACGTACTATGGCCAGCAGTACGTTTGGTATTCAAGACCAGACTCAGCCTATTACCGGCAATGGTATGTCGGATAAATGATGGTCTGCGAGCATTTGGTGAGGAGCTGATCAATAACGCTCCCTACCGTAAAGATTTCCCTAGGGTAGAGATGCCCTACACTTATTTAATGGGCTGGTTACTGCATCACAACTGCAGTTTATTATAACCAGGCCCTGAAGATAATGCGGAGGTCTTCCTCCAGAAGTTCAATAAAGCCATGTGGATTGCAACTTCAGTGGCAGATACTCGAGTAGTACTAAACTACTCTTATGGATGAAACTTTTTCTGCACAAGACCACCAGTTCCAGCCGACTGCCTCGATGTACAATTTGAAGATATAGGTCAAGAGATGACTGGGCTCCCTGCTCCTGTCTTTAATTGGCTGATATGCATCAGACCATCACATTTGATGTATAGGATTGAGGACAGGTGCATCTTTGAACCGTACTTGCCCAGTCGGTTCGCTCGTCAATTCGGGTATGACCAACTTCACGTTGATAATCCCTCCACTGCCTTCAATTATTATTGGAAGTTAGTTGATGGTGCAAGGGCATGGAGATATTTCAACGCTAGATGTACAAGTGCTAAATTCTGTGTGTCAACTGCTACCAGTACAACTGAGCTAGGAATGCTTCATTCGTATGCTCGTTTTTATGCTTCCATCCGTTCCTTCGCAAATGACTACAACATGAAGGGAAGTCTCCGATGGGACAAGGAAAGAAACGTCGAAGAACCAGTTAGGGTACCTTCGGACGTACCTGATGATGCTGCTGTTCCAGATGAATATTTGGAAGTGATCCCAATGGGAGTAGGGGAGGCACCAGCGGGAGCAATTAAAATTTCTACCACTAGGAAGCGTAAATCCGACACAGCGGTTGCTGTCCGAGAGAAGAAGAAAAAGGTCACTGTTAAAGGGCCTTCCAGACAAAGGGCCGCTACTCCAGAAAGCGAAACTCCAGTCGAGGAAGCTCAAACATTGCATCTTCTTCATCTAATCTTGGAGAAGGGTCTTCAGCATCCCAATCAGCAGCAGCAACAGAAACTATGGGGCTCCTATCTCCCGGACGTCTCAGCACTTCGATGCATCTCACTTCGCCACAAAAGGTGCAAGCTATCACACCGCCACCACTCACACTGTAGATCTGGAACCCATCCCGTCGGATGAACCGGCTCTTGATTTAGAAGATGATGACTGGGATCAAGATTATGACAAACTCTTGGCACGTCCTGCACCTACTCCAGGTAAATATAAATTACACAAAATCTATACAAAATTATGTATTATAATTTTGTATATTATCATATTTTGCTTAATCTTTGTAGGTGTCATCGCTGCAGTAAAGCCCGTGGCTCCTCTTCCTCCTCAAGAAACTATTCATAAAGAAAACATAGAGTCTGAAGTAGAGAGTTCTTCTTCAAAAGAAGATTCTGCTTCCAAAGAAGACTCTCCATCTATGGAGATACCAGAAGAGCCTGTAGTGGAGGCCCACCAAGAATTGCCTTCTTTTGCTGAAGTAAGAGAAGAAGAACAAGCTGCAGAAGGACCAGCTGCAGACGAAGAACCAGTTGCATATGAAGAACCAACTATAACTGAAATAATGTCAGAGCTTGAAAGGCCTGCAGTCAGCAAAGGTGATAAAGACATTGTCAACCCATCAACCGAAGTCAGAGACATAGTAATAGCACCTTCAGCTATTACTACTAATCCGGCACAAGTTTTTGAGAATACAGTGTCTGAACCTGAATCGGTTACAACAATCACCATTCCTACCGCAATAATCACCGTCACCGAAACTCAAGTAGTTTCAGCTCCAGAAATGGCTAGAGAAATGATCCACAAAAGTGCTGAAGATATTGTCTCTAGAACTCCTGGGGACCAGTTATCTATAGTAACATAAACAACTACAGCTTTAGCTCAACCTGCTACCAAGGCAACAACGACATCTGCACCCAATCTTCAGAAAAAGGATTTAGCAGATCTTGCTGCCACACCGAGCTCCAATACAGAAATGAATCTTTTAGTTTAGATTCATACTGAAGCTTTCTATAAAACCTTGGCGGCCTTGATCAAGATGGTCTTGAAGAAGGGCTTAAATTATGAAAGCTTAAAGGCTGCGATTGCTCCCACCATTAGGAATGTTGCTATGTTCAATGATGCTGAGAGAGCAGCAGCTCTGGAGAAAGTAGTAGAAGGACTTGAACAGCCTATTAAGGAATATCTAAGGCTGTCAAGTAAAACCCTTGAAAGTCTCATCCAGACCGAGTATGATGCTTTATCAGCTGAATACATGACTCGGAAGACTATTTTTAAGGAATCTCTCCAAGACTACAGTAGCAAAGTTGCCAAGGAGCGAACTTTATTGAATGAAACTAAACCCCTGCTGGAGACACATAGAGAAGCCTATGAAACTTCAAACATGAGAATCTATCAACAAAATGATAGAATTCGTGAAGTTGAGGTAGAATTGGCTCGATTGAAGGCAGAGAGAGCAGATGATTGCAACTCGAGACAAACATCTGGCACAGACCTCAATACTGGAAGAGAAGGTCTTTGGTGCTGAAGCTACCATAAAAATCCTTGATGACACCAAGGATAAGATGATAGCTGCTTTTATCGAACTCTCGTATCTTTGTTCTGCAGAGGCTCGTCGCACCATAGCTACTACAACTGTACTGAGTTCTCGTGAGAGGCGTTTGGCAGAGCTGCAGAAAATGCTTGAAGATGTATCTGCTCCACCTTAGGAAATAAAGAAATTTGTATTCTTCCTTTCATATCATCAATAAAGAATTTTGTATTCTGTCTTTTTCTTTCTTTTATTGTAATATTTCAAATCATGCAATGAATAAAAAAAATTTATGGTTGTGAGATAGAAAACAATTATCAGAGGTAATAATATGAACATGATAAGTTTTCAAAACTCAACAAAGTAGATTATATCTATCCAGAGGTAATGTGGACATGATAGATAACAAATCTTGTTTTTCTTTTTAGAGATATAATACTATCAGAGGTAATATGAACATAATAGATCGTGATGACTCAAAGAAAATAGATTAATATCTTTTCAGAGGTAATGTTGACATGATAGATGAATAAAGAAAAGTAGTAGATTTAAAATTTATTCAGAGGTAACAAAGACATAATAAATAATAAATTTTTTCTTTCCGGAATCAGCTGGTAAGACAGAAAATCAAAATTCTCTTTTAGGAGAATAAATAAATCTTCAACTTAACCAAACCTTGGTAGCTGGAGAATAAGAAAGAAATTCAAACGTAATATTTCTTCAAGAATTTGCCATTAATTGGCATCATAATCAAATCTCCATTAGGTTTCGATAACCTATAGGCACCATTGGAGAATACTGTCTCGACTACATAAGGACCCTCCTATTTAGCTTAGAATTTGCCTTTGCTCTTATGAGTCATAACCATAGGTCTTCGGACAACTAAGACTAGCTCACCGACTTTGAATACCCTCTCTTTAACTTTACGGTTGAAAGCTCGAGATATGTGGGCTTGATATAGCTTGATGTGCTGTTGTGCTTGAAGATGCTGCTCGTCCAGCCTTCAAGTTCTTGGAGTCGTAAGCGATCATTATTTTCAGAGGTTAGCTTATTAGCAATGGCTATTCTAAGAGACGGGATCTGGATTTCCAATGGAAGAACAGCCTAGAATCCGTAAACCAGTGAGAATGGTGTAAAACCAGTGGAAGTTTGGACTGTTGTTCGATAAGACCATAAACATTCTCCAAGTTTCTCATTCCAATCACGTTTATTAGAAGAGATAAACTTTTTTGAAAAGTTTAATAATATTTTTGTTGAAAGCTTCTGCTAAACCATTAGCAGCTGGATTATAAGTCGTAGAAGCTATGTTCTGGATCCGATTCTTATAACAAAATCGATAAAATGCCTGACTGGCAAATTGTGGTCCATTATCATGGATTATCCTTCGAGGAACTCCAAAACGATAAATGACATGATGTTTGATGAAGCTAACCACATTAGACGTTTTTACTTCCACAAGCGGAACTGCTTCTGCCCATTTAGAAAAGTAATCGGTTATAGCCAGGATAAACCAATGTCCTTTGACAGAAGGAGGATTAATTGGACCAATAATATCCATACCCCAAGCTTCGAAAGGCCAAGAAGCAGCTATAGGATGTAAGAATTCAGAGGGTTGGTGAATAAAGTCAGCATGAATCTGGCATGCTTTATACCGTCTGGCATAATCTACAGCGTCTGCTATCATAGAAGGCCAATAATAACCCATTCTTCGAATACGGTCCTGTAATTTCTGTCCTGGTTGACGCACACCACAAACTCCATCATGAGCTTCACGTAGTTTTTGTTTGGCATGATTTTTTGAAAGACAACGTAATAAAAATCTGTCATAAGAACGACGATACAACTTATGCAAAGAAAAATTATAGTAGAATTGAAATGATCGTCTTTTGATTGATGCAGCTTCTTTTGGATCTTCAGGTAAAATCCCATGAACCGAATAATCAATAAATAGACTTCTCCAATCCCTTTGCTGAGAATTTGATTCAGTAGCATAACTGTGTTCGATATGTAAATTATTCTTGACACAGAATAGATCTCTATCCAACAAAGTAATGGTGTTTTGTCTTCTAATTGGAACTGCTAAATCTGTGGCTAAACTAGCAAGAGCGTCAGCTTTCAAATTTTTAAAACGTTGTACGAATTCAATGAAGAATCCTTTGAGTGAAAGTGCCAATTCGATTACCACTTGATGATAGGGAATGAGGTCAGGATTTCTGACTTCATATGTCCCTCTGACCTGATTGACAATCAGTTGTGAGTCTCCATAAGCTTCTAGGAACTCAATGTCCAATTATTTTGCTACTTGAAGACCAATTAGCAGAGCATTATATTCTGCTACATTATTGGAACATGGTTCATTAAGAGAATAAGCACGGTATATGACCATCTTATCAGAAAAGACCAAGACGATGCCTACTCCGGAGACAATATTGCCTTTAGGCCCAACTCGCGATGCTCCATCAAAGTATAATTGCCAAATGTCATCCCTCAAAGTCATGTTGCAATCTACAACTTCATCTGGAATATCTTCATATAACTTGGAAGTCTCAGGTATAGGGTGAGTTGCTAAGAAGTCAGCTAATGCTTGACCCTTCACTGATTTTTGGGGTATGTAGACCATATCATAGGGAGTAAGCAGCATTGCCCAGGTGGCTAACCAGTAGTTAAGGATACTCGGCTTTCTCATCAATACCCGAATAGGATTTATTCTGGATATGACATGAATAGTTTGTCTTGACACATAATGTTGGGTCTTTTGAATGGCGAAAATCAAGGCTAGATATTCTTTTTCTATAGAAGTATACCTGTGTTCAGCCCCAACCATCATTCGACTGAGATCATAAATTGTATGTTCATGACCCTTATCACTTTTCTATGCAAGGAGAGCACCAAGAGAATGATCTAATGCTCGAACATACAACAAAAATGGTCTTCCCAATACTTGGGGTACTAGAACATGTGGATTTGTAAGGTATTGCTTGATGTCATTGAAGGCTTTTTGACATGCTTTATCCCAAACAAATGATACACCTTTCTTTAATAGACGAGAGAAATGTTGACATCTCCCAGAGAGATTTGATATAAATCTCCTAGAGAGATTTGATATAAATCTCCTGATATAAGCAATGCGATCCTAAAAGCCATGGAGTTCTTTCAGATTACGTGGAGGACGCATTTGAAGCATTGCTTTGACTTATCAGGATCAACATGAATACCTTAAGAAGTAATGACAAATTCTAAAAATTTGCCACTAGAAACCCCTAAGAAAGACTTAGTGGGGTTCATCTTTAATTGATGTCGACGTATCAACTCGAATACTGTCTTCAAATCTTGAATGTGATCATCCTTTAATCGACTTTTGACAGCGATATCATATACATAACATTCAACTATTTTTTACAGATGTTCATAAAATATATTGCTCATGTCCCTTTGATATGTGGCACCAGCATTTTTCAGACCAAAAGGCATAACTGTATAGCAATAAACTCCAAGGGGTGTACGGTAAGTAGTATGCTTTTCATCTCCTGAATACATTTTAATTTGATTATATCCTGAAAATTCGTCCATGAAAGATATGTGTTCAAAACCACATGTATTGTCTATCATGACATCAGTGATAGGAAGTAGAAATTCATCTTTTGGACAAGCTGTATTGGGATCTCGAAAATCATTGCAAACTCGAACCTTTCCATTCTTCTTCATGATAGGAACAATATTGGCAACCCAATCTGGGTGTTGCTCTTCACGGACAAAGCCACATGTAATAAACTTTTTGACTTCTGCTTCAATTGCATCCATCATATCTGATCGAAAATGCCACTGCTGTTGTTTTACAGGTTTGGCATTAGAAAGAATATTGAGTTTATGAGTAGCTACTTTGGGATCCAGACCCGACATATCCTCATAACTCTATGCAAAGATATAAATATATTCTTTAATCAGCTTTATCAACTCTTCTTTTTCATCTTTAGAAAGGTTTTTACTGATGAATATTGGCTTAGACGTAGTTTCGTCTCCAACGTCAATCTAGACAATTTTATCTTCTGTAGGTGGCTGTCGTTGTTCAAACAGAAGCTCCTACTGAGTGTCCATTTGTTGTGCCCAAGGATCATTTTCAAATACAGATTCACCATCAGTTTGAACCATATTGACTGAAAAGACGTGCTCAGATTCAACATATTGGACTCCTTCATAATCTGAGGATTGTAAAGAACTAGAAGAAAATTCTTCTTCCATATCTTCATTAAACATGTGGGATGTATCAGATTCAATAAACGAAATTTCTTCAGAATCTGAGGATTGTGAAGAACTGGAAGAAAATTTTTCTTGTATATCTTTATTAAACATGTAGGATGGATCGTATCCCAACCCATAAAGAGTTTTTTGGTAAAATAGATCACCACATAATGGTAACCGTCTACCTTTGCCTTAATTGAGACCTAGCATAGTTTTCAAATCATATCCCATATTCTAGATAATCTTAAGAGATTGTTGACTATGTTTGTCAATTCTAATTTTTCTCTTATCTTTCTCTACGAGATTATCTGTCTGAATAACAGGGATATTTTTGGCCAAGCCAAACACAATTTGACACTTGTTTTTCTTATTAGACGGGATCACAAAATAAGATTCTTCGTGATGTCTATAAGTTACACAAGCTTGGATGATGAGGCTACAGGTCGAAGATAAGGAGAAGATGTTAGAAACCTCTGAGCATAGGGTCCAACATCGATATGAGGAGGAAAAGAATTCTTTTTATGATTAATATATAAGGTTTTCTTTGTATATATGTCAATTTTATGTTGATGACTTTGATTATCAGCAGATGAAGTCATTCTTTCAATAAATTTGACAGCCATATACTCCAAAAGGAAATCTTCATTAAAATAAGAGAATACAGAGTGATCAATATTTATATCATTTACAGACTAACTACTACGCTTTGGATTGATCATTAACGGAGCGTCATCCATCTTCAGCGTAGACTTGCCAAGGTTGATAACCAGTAGTTCTGGATCAGTTGCACGAGAAGTACGTCCTTTGACCTTGATCATGAGAGGTTGATCACCAGTGTTGGCTTGAACCCAATTATTGACCAGAATCCTTACAGCTTCATCAGACGTAGCTTGAGTTCTTCCTTTGACTTTAATCACCAAAGGTTCATCATTAACAGGTTGGGATTGAATTCGACCTTTAACTTTAATCATCAAAGGTTGATCTTCTGAAGGATCTTCTAAAATAGATTGATCTTCTGCAGGCGACCGATCTTCAGCCATATCAGATATTTTTTTCATATGCACCTGTTTGTAGAGTATTGAATCAGAGAAATAGGCTTCAACACCCATAAAAGGATTAATGTCGGCAAATTCAGTCTTCACAATCCCTTGAGAATCCACATACTTGAAGCATTGGTGGAGAGTTGAAGGTACAATATTATGCTCATGTATCCATGGTCTTCCGAGTAGGATGTTGTAAGATACATCTGAGTTGATAACATAAAAGGTCGTCATAGTTCGAAGATCACCTATTTGCATCTTCAGACGAATCTTCCCCAACGATTTACTCTTTCCAGAATTAAAACCAACAATTGTCGTACTAGTATAAGTCAAATCACTAGTAGGAATTCTCAATGGTCTTAGCATACTCTGAAGAATAATGCTAATAGAAGACCCATGATCAATGTAAATCCTGTCAATTTCAGTAGAATCAATCTACCCTGTATAACACAAAGGCATGTCATGTCGATTATGCTTTAACAGCATATCCTCTTGTGCGAAAGTAATGTTAGGAATTGATTCCATCACACTATGGCATTGAGGACACGACATCGGTATATTGTCGGGACTTTTGAGCTGAGCTAAGCAAGAATCTGCTTGTAATAATGCTTCGCTCAAGGTTTCTCGACTTTCTTTAGAAAGTCGGAGTAACTCAAAAATATAGAGCCTAGCCGGAGTATTGGCTAACTGGGCTAGTATGTCAAATTTATAGGGTTTTATTGACCCATGATTTGAACTAGACTTCAACGGGGCATCAAAACGTACAGCCTTCTGTTTCCCTTTTTCAACTACTGGGTGTTTAGAAGGCCTTGTCTCAGCAGGAACAGAAGATGACTGAGTCGGTAGTATTTCAACGGTGTCTTCTGCTTCTTTGGAAGTTCCCTCTAATCTTTGTGGTAGTCCTTTCCGGACCTTGTACCAGCAAAGACTTATTCTTCAGACTCAGAAAAATGAAGTACCATATTACAGGATTTAGTCTTCTTTTCCTTAGTCTTCTTCTTATGGGAATTTTTGCGAGGAATCTCAAATCCCAATCCGAAGGAGGATTTCTGGCCTTGAATTTGTAAAGGAACTCGTATACCTTTACCATAGTTCAAGCCTTTCGCTTTTTGAAAGTCATGGCCCATCTTTTTTATGAGATGAACCGATTATTGACTGTACATGTGAATGGGCAGCGGACTTTCAACAGATGGTCCGACAGATGAAGAAGGAACAGAGACCTATGTAGTCACAAGAGTGGAATCTTTCGGTACAGGAGGTAGAATCCCAACGGGAGCTTTCTCGTAAGCATCAAAAACTTGTTGTGCCCTGTACAAAGGGACACTGTTCATTGCTAACCACAGCTGATGAGTGAGCTTTAGTTTGGTATGAGGAGCCAAACTCGGAGAGCATATATTCAAACCTCGTAGTCTATCTTCCAAAGGGATGTCATCCCACAGATGATCAGAATCGTCATGATCTGTGGTAACAACATGAGAAATCATATTGCAGGTTCTGACTTTTTTACCTTTCTTGGATTTTAAAGTTTTACTTTCATGTTCCACTTCAGGTACTAAGTCAGGGTGTACCCATATGATTTCACTATTTTTTAAAGTGAGAGGAACTAATCCTTCACTTTGATCCCTGGCTGGTAGAAGATTCACAATCTTCATCGTCGCCTTCAGAATTGGGACAACCCTATCAGGAACTTGTTGTGGAGGAAAAGATCCAAATTGAAGAGAAACCATATTAGTTGTGACTGTATGATCATCATTAGTTAAAGGGATAGCTTTAGCATTTATAAATTCTTGAATCTTCTTCTTCAAGACATAGTAAGCTTTCGTGGGAAGATTTATGTATCTATGATAGATAGAATATTTGGGATTATCGACCAAATCCACTTTATTAGGTCGTTTTGGCTCTGGAATCTGAAGTTTACCACTCTTCATAAGACATTGAAATATCCCAGGAATATCACTATCATCGAAAGAGTATTCCTCTTTCGGCTTAGAAGACTCCGGATTACTTGGTGTTGTTTTGGATTTCAAAAGGTTTACCACTTGGATTTCCTTTCCTTTCCCATTGTGATTACCAGAGTTGTTGCCAGAAGAGGCTTTCTTTCCTTTGTCTTCTGAGGCGAAGATCATCCCATGTTCACGAGCCAATCTACCGTTGGTCTCGGCTGAAACTGCTGCTATAATAAACGAAGCCCAATCTGTGAATTTAGAGCCTGTAAAAACAGCGATGGTTGGTCGCAGATTCATTTTGTATGTATCAATCAATGCTGAATCTGGCATACCAGGAGGCATTTTTAATGTAGCCTATCGAAAATGTTCAATGAACGTCCGAGTATCCTCCTTTTCTTTTTGTTTAATTTCTGTTAAGGAGGAAATATTTATGTCCATTCCTCCTTCATAGAAACGGGAGAGAAACATTGCATTAAACTCATCAAAAGACGATATGCAATTGTCAGGTAGACTGCGATACCAGTCGTATGCTGAATCCGTCAAACACCCAATGAAGACTCGGGTGTGAAGAGCATCATTCTTCTGTAGATGCACAATCATAATATCAAAATAATTGATATATTGACTTGGAGAAGCCTTTCCATCAAATAATACCATAGATTGTGGCTTGAATTTGGAAGGAAAAGGCACACCATTCTAATGGGGAGGATAAGGTTGCTTGATCCCCAACCTCTGGAGCTGATCTTTGTGCTTAAGAACCTCAAACTGTGCTTTTAACACACATACTGCTTGAATAGCTTCACTAGTTTGAGGAAGCACATTTGATTGAATAGTAGCTGGATGTACCGTAACCCCCACCAAAGGTGATACATCCTCTGGAACAAGAGGATCAGGAGATGCGGAGTTTTGATTGATAGCAGGCTCTTTACTCAGATTATTCAAAGGTATGTCAACCCCTTGACTACCTTGAGTTTGTGCTGCTACTTGCACTGGTGTTACCACTGCTGGTTGGACTATTTATTGAGTCATCATTATTTGATGCATATTTTGCATCATAGCAAGCATGTCCTTCAGCGATTGTTCCACTATCGAAAGACGTTATTATGTATTAGAAGTAGACGTCTCTGGTTCTTCTCCAATAACATAAGATTCAACCTCCCTTGAACAAACAGAGGGATTGGTGTAGAGGTATGAATCAACGCTGTCAGTTTCTGACTCCAAGTACTGGGTACCCCCAGCCTCTGAATCTGAAGAATGCATCTTTAAAGGTCGTTGACTTCTTGACCGAGTATGTTGATATACTCCTTTAAAAGTGTCTAGAATTTGGTTAAACCTTTGTTAACCTGGAGTCCGAGACGAATTGCGTCTTGGACGTCGTCCTCTATTGATATGAGATGCCATATTGACTGATGCATAAAACAACTCACATCCTTGGTCATGAAGATGTTGCTGAGGTACGTTTTAGCTTAATCGGTCAAAAATTGACTGTTTAGTTGCAGAACAGCAACATTTTATCACAATTTGGTGACACTCATAATGATGGTTTTCTTGGGGGAGTGTCACAGGAGATTTTTTGTTTTTACGCTTTTGTACAAGCAACTCGCGTAAATCAGAAGAAGTAGAAGGTAATATCTTCTTTTTTATATTTGGGACAGAGAAATATCCAGTCCCTTACGTAAAAAGAAGATTACTAGCTTCATTGGCAGAAAGATGTGCATTTTTACGCGCTAGAAGGTGTGTGTGTAAATCTGGAGTTGATTTTTGTGCTGTACGAACACCATCAGCATTGCGCGTAATCCTAAGATTAGGTACTTTACGTCAAGCAGCATTAGAGGATTGTTGGCGTAAAACAGAAGCTTTGCCAGAATTTTTATTTTCCTTGGATAAACCAAAGGAATTGTCTATCATAGTAACAGAAGACTTATTTTACACTGCACGCGTGTAGGCAAGTTCACTTTAGGTACAAAAGCACCATTATGAACTTTATCTACCATGTCACCGATAGAAGATTTTTCTTTTCGTGAATAGCGCAAAACAGAAGTATCTGCCACGTCACAGACGGAAGATTTGCCTTTACGCGTAGAGCACAAGACTTGAGCGTCTACCACGTCACAGACGGGAGACTGAATTTTACGTACTGGGCGTAAAACTGAAGTAGGGACTGCCTCGTCACAGACGGGATCCCCAACAACAGGAGTAGGAAGAATTCCCTTGCCTTCAGAGACAGCAGGGAGATCAGAGGGTGCTTTGGACTTAGGAATCCAAACTTTTTGCACCTTTCGTGATTTTTGAACATTAGAGCAGCGAGTATTACCCCCAGTTCGGAGCATTTCTTCATAAGCAGTCTAGTCGAATTGAACAACCAGAGTCTTTTTTGTCAATCCAATTGACACATCATTATATTGAGCAATTGCTTCCTCGTCGGAGGAAAAAGCCGTCCCCAGCAGAGTCGCCATTTTGTTTCACTTAACAAAATGCCCTTGAAAGGCTTTTGAAAGAAAACGAGAAAAAGTACAAAAGTACAAATAAATTTTGGAAAGTATTGCTATGGGAGTCTGATCTGAGAATGATTACTTTGTTCCTTGGACCACACGATGATGATGAAGAAAAAACTGCTGGAAGATGAACAGCTGGAAGAATTAAGTCACCAGAAAGGTATCGACACACTGGGCACTGATGGCGAGGTCGAATGCTTTCCTGCTTTGCTTCACTCTGTTCTTGAAGAAAAGTTAAAAAGAAATGCTCTGGAAAATCACTTTGCCCTCAAAGTATGTGGGCTCTGATCTCTATGTTATCTGCTGTGTTTTTTGTTTAAAAATAAGTATATTTATAGACTAGACCCTCTGTGCGTAAAAAGTAACACAATTGGGTCTTTACGCAAGTAACTGCCACCCACGATTGAAAATCGACCTCTACGCGTGATGACACGTGTCCCATGAAGAGTTGTAGTCTCTACGCATGGTGATATGTGTCCCACAACTTTAACATGATGGGGAGAGCACGTACACACGTTCCTCGATAAGTGTGGCATGAAAGCCACGTATGCCGACCACGTTCTCACATAGCCAGAAAAGATTGAGCATAAAATAGCCCAAAGTAAGCTTCCTGCGTAAAGTGGCTAAGAAATAGCCTTGAGCGTATAACTAGCTCAAATAAACTCTACGCACACAAAAGTAGCTGAGATAGCCTTGAGCGTAAAAACTCAAATGACTTTCATGCGTAAAAGAAGCGGTCTATTGAGCGTAAAGTAGCTCATCTGCACATTAAACTACAAGCATTGGATTTGGTGCAAAAATCTTCTCGGCTTCTGTATAATATTCTGTCAGAAAATCATTCTGTCTGAACAGTATCACGTGCATTAAATGCAGTCTGGACAGCCTGTCGCTCTCAAGTAGAGTTTGAGGATGACTCTTGCGTAAAGGAGCTCGCATAGAGTTAGACTCTGTTTGATCTCTGCGTAGAGCTTGAATCTGACTCAGTAGAGTCTTTAAATGGACCTTGCGTAGAGTCTGACTTTACGTAAAGTTCTCAACTTATTTGACTTGGTCTATGAAGTTTATTTTATGCTTCTACACAAAAGTCGTCAGGCGCGCCAGCCTCTGCTCCGTCCTTGGCATGTGAATCTGGTGAACGCAGTGCTTGATCCAAGAAGAGACTGTCACGAAGGAGGCACATGCATGTGTCAGTGTGACTGTCTCCAGATGTGCCACTCTCCACTTCCTTTTTGGTGTATTGCTCGTAAAAGTGCACGCCACTCTTCCAGAAGAAACAATCACAAAGGAAAGGTGCACCTGATACTGGGTACGGTGCTCAGGACTTAGGCTCCACCTACTATGGGCCTAAGTCGGCACGAGCTTGGCGTACCTTACGTGCCGCTGTTGTCATGCCATCTTTCGATAAAAGACTCGCACTCCTGACCGTAACGCGCGCACTTGATGGAAAACTCTACAAACACACACCCACACCAAGGCTGGACCAAGCTCCAGGGTCTCCCAATTACCCAAACGTTCTGCAGACATAGGAATCGAGTCTGGAGGTACATCCACTAATATGCCACGACACTCGGTCTACCCAAGGAGGCGTAAAGGTAAGCTCCCTTTCCACGATCCGCGTCATATGATCAATCACAAATGCAAAGTTGTGGAAATCACGACAAACACTATACATGAAACCCCTTTGGGTATACATACGTGTGCTAGTATAGTCGTGAACTACTGCTGCATGTAAACCGCAGCAGTCCTTCAAAGTTAGTCCGTGTTTCAACAGCTCCAACCTGCTTCATCCGTCAGACGTTGTCTATACGAACGAAAGCAATCAGACGACGAAGAGGAACCTCTTTTTGTCTCATGCCATGTGGTAAGGGGTTCTCCTCTGATGGAGTGGAACCTCAACTCTTCGGTCAGTACACCAAAGAATCGACCCAAGAGGAGCAAATTGGTGATGCCCAGCACCGGGGTGTTCCAACACACCCGCTTCAAGTCCAAACCCTAAAAACTGGAGGTAGTCAGTGCTATGTACCAAGTATTGACCTAACAGGGTGTGCCCGTTCCTCTCTCATCGAAGGATCTAGGGGTAGCCAACCCCCGATGCTGCACCATAGTCCAATGTTTCAAAGGATCTGGGGGTTCCCACTCTCAACATGTTACTGAAAACTCGAAAATCGAGGACACTTCGAACCTCAACCCTGGTAGTTTTTTCCAGATGATCCCCTACACTGTAGACAGTGAGGTATAGGAATCAGGGACGAAGAGAGAACAGTAAGTCCGCACTTGCGTCATGCCGTCATACATGACGAGTGATGAACAGAGGTTCCAAGACAGCCGGTGCTTCGAAATGATCAAAGAAATGATGCAGACTATGAACGCCAACTTGGCACTTCTGACAAAGACTGTCACGGAGCTAAAAGTAGCTCAAACTTCATCCTAATCCCCAGCACATGCCCCAGAGCTGGGTAATGATGGGGAGTCCAATGCCCCAAATCTTTAAACTACGAGTCATCACGTAGTATTACCTCCTACAGCCAGTAATCATTCCTTGCAACAAGCATCTGAGCCAACAGTATCCGGAGAGGTCCTCGAAGCCATCCGAGAGCTTCAGGCCAGAGCTGACGCCAGGGATAGACAAGAAACTCGGCGAAAGCTGGGACTCAATCAATCCTTTCTAGTTGAATGGAACATGGTGATTTACCTTCCCAAATTCAAGTCGGTGACTATCACTCCTTTCGATGGGAAGGATTCCCCCGTTAACATCTCAATCATTTCAATGCTATGACGTGGCATTTATCGAGGGATGATGCCCTCCTTGCTAAACTTTTTGTCGGCACCTTGAGAGGGGTTACTTATGAATTGTTCTGTAGTCTCCAAGACAACTCCATGTCGACCTTTGACAACCTCCAGCATCTGTTTCTGTCTGGATTCTATGAGCCAGTGATGGACATATCGATATCTGCCGTAATGGACACCACTCAGAAGGACAAAAAATATGTCCGAGTTCATATAGAGCGGTTTTTGCAAGCTGTACTAAGACTACAGCCAGGGGTTTCTAAAGCAATCTTGATAGATACTTGTCGGAAGGGCTTGTCCCCTATGACGAGACTGTGGAGCGGCTCCTCCGGCCACACAGACTGGGCGACATTTATCATCAATGCCGAAGATGCCAAGAAGAAGGCCAAAGAGGCCCACTTATTGGGAATAGGCCTTCCAAATGAGAGAGGCAGGTGGCCTACTGCAGCACCCAATAACAGTGAGCGGGAGCCCAAAGCAAAACAAGTTATGACCGCGAGTCTCAACCGGTGTACAGCTCATGTTCAGAAACCTGAAAGACCTCCAATCCAAAAGGGGAACTACTCCATCATAGATGAGGATGTCCTGGAGTTACTTAATGTTCTACTCGAGGGCGAGAAGCTTATATTCCCACCTCCTAGATGTCCTAATGAAGTAGACAAGGTGAATGATCCCAAATACTGCCATTACTACCGGTATGTCCACCACTCGACTAGAGGCTGCTACATTCTGAAGAATCACATATAGCGACTAGTAGACGCCAACATGCTATCACTGGACTTTAAGGAAAAAGTGGTCTCTGCCAACATGGTAACCCTTCAGTTCGAAAAGTTTCCGCCTATGGAGGCACAGGATGGGGTCACTCCAATCCCTAAAGCAACTATGGAGGTTATTAACCTCTCGACTGCTCAAGCCTCGGGGTTAGTCCCTGTCAAAATACCTCGAGGGGAGGTCATGTGGGTACATTCCGATCTCACCGATAACTTGACCAAGCCTGTCGTACGTCCTACTGTTAAGACCAAAGGCAGGAAGGTAAAATCTTGTAATGCTGTCTCTGCCCCATCCAAGGACAAAAGGGTCAAAGCAACTAGGACTGGTCTAGAATACTTGTGTAACTATGACTAGACCTCGCCAAAAGAAACAGTACTAGTACCAACAGCTACAGTTCTCGGCACTTCCAAGCTAGGTCTGTCCCAACCTCCAATGGCGGACTAACAGAAGCAGAAGGAGGCACGTTTTGACAAGCCCCTTAGAAAGGATACCACTGCAGGGTTGGATCGACCCTACAATTTTGACATACTGGCTCAATTAGCCAATACTCCTGCCAGACTATCGTTATTTGATCTTCTCCGCCTTTCTAAGAAGACTCGAGAGGCTCTGGCTGAGGCATTACAAAATACCGAATCCTATATAGCGGAGATACGACAGCTAGACGAAGACCCTTCTGCGTGTCCCAAATGCCACAGTATGATAGAGGCAATACCCAATATCATATTTTCACAACAGGATATATTGTTAAAGAATAATAGGATTGCCCGATCCCTATACTATATAGGGTACGTTGGCACTATCAAGGTCGATCATATGCACATCGACTCTGGTTCGTCCATGAGCGTTATCCTCCACCGTCTGCTGCATACATTAGGGATCCCAATGCATTAGCTTTTTGTAACTCAAACCACGATCAGTGGTTTCAATAACGACAAGAGTTGCCTAGAAGGGAAATTCTGCTTGAAAATTCAGATTGGTGACCTGAAGACTGAAGTGACGTGCTATGTCATTACCGCAGATGTCTGCTACAATATCCTGTTTGGACGACCTTGGATCCATGAGCACATGGTCGTGCCATCTACCCTCTACCAATGATTTAAATATGTCAACCGTGACCGAGTGGTAAAAACTGAGTTCACGGACATTGACCCCTTTAAAGGGGTTGAGATTTACTACACTGAGTCTCGATTGTTCCAAAAGAAACATTGGAAGGACTAAGATGAAGGCGTTGATGATGAAGCCGAGGCTGAAACAGCCTTCGAGGATCCCATCAGTAGCGTCTAAAGGAATGTCCTATGACACCCATAGCTGAGACTACTGCCCCTCTGATAGTCCAATTGAAAGGAGGGCCACCTACCAAAGAATGCCCTACGACGTCTGCAGTTGAAGCTCCAACTCCTTTGGTGATGCCATTGAAGGAGAAACCGCCATTGAAGGGAAACCCTTCTGTCAAGTCGATTGTGGTGAAGCTGCGTAGCCCGTCTCATCCTACTCCATCATTGCCTATCTCAGCTGCTGGGGATAGAGGTCTTGAAAATACGGTTGTATCCAACCTTTCCGCATTTGACAGAGTAATCCTTAAGGATGATTTGTCCTATTTTATCAATAAGGGAATTCTTTTGAACTACTCTCTTGATTTCTTTGCTTATTCTTTAGACAAAACCTGAGTTTATCACTACAAACACAAATTACGTCTGTTTATTCAGTAAAACAAGTACTCCATGTACGCGGTGCCGATTTTATAGTACTAGCGCAGAAATAGGAAGAAGAACCCATCATCTTTGGCCGAGTAGATAACTCCCGGACTCATACTCTTTGTGAGCCAGAACCTGAAGTTGGTATAGTTCAGGTTCACCAATATACCCTGCAAGCTAGGCATATCATCTAGAAGATGGGTTATGACATGGACAATAATATGGGTCTTAATTACGGAAAGGGTCGGCACATGTCGATCAAGATTAATGTTCTTAAAGGCAAGTCTGGCCAGTATTACCAGAAAACTCGCTACGGCCTCGGATATGTCCCACCTAAAGCGCTCGAAGTTCTGTGACGCAAGGTAGTGATGCACTCATACTCTTCAGACTCCTCTTATGACTCCGACGTCAGTATCAGGAAGGTATTCCATAGAACATTGTCAGTGAATATGACGTCAGCGGACTAAGTCGATGAAGACGATGAGCCATTCTTTGAACCCCTCGAAGTTGAACCCTGGGCTCAGCAACTTGATGCTCAATGGGAGAAACACTTCAAATTACGAAACCGCCTACCGAAGATGAGGGTGTACAAATTGACTTAGGAGACGACTCTTCTCCTAAATCGATCTTCATAAGCAAAAGTTTGAAAGGAGAGGATCGCGAGTCTCTTATTGAGCATGTAAGAGAATACATAGACATTTTTGTCTGGAGCTATGAAGATATGTCGGGCTAAGACTCGAATGTCACCGTACACAAACTAAATATCTTGCCTAAAGTTAAGCCAATAAAGCAATAACAATGGTATTTTTGCTCCGATACCATGAACACTCTCGAAAAGGAAGTCAACAATCTAACAAAAAGTGGCTTCGTCCGTGACGAACAACACCCAGATTGGGTGGCCGATATCGTCCCAGTTACCAAGAAGAACGGAAAGATCCGAGTGTGTATAGATTTTCGTGATCTAAATGGCGCTTGCCCGAAGGATGAATTTCCGTTACCCATCACCGACGTGATGGTCAACAAAACCTATGGGTTTGAGCGCATGTTGTAACGCCCCAGTCCCAAAATATGTAGGACCGAGCACGTGAACATGCCAGCTGTACATATACGAAGAATACTCCAATGTATGGAATCCTCATATACGTACATAAGCTGTATAATAAATCATCATAGGCCAGAATAATATAATCTAATCTCATCACAGCTCAATACAGAAAATAATAAAGTCCAGATAATAAATGGATGTATCAAAAGATAGCCGGGTGAACATACTCACTCCAAACAACTATAAGAATAGTCTCATATAATCGGAGTCCAACCTCTGGAAAATACAAAGAAATGAATGTAGAAATATCCACTAATGTCTCAAATAAGGAATAAACTAGAAATCAGCAGGTAATGCCTTGTCATTAATGTATACAGGATCCAAAGCCGCTCCGTACTCCTGCGGGAAGTCGTCTAATCCTGGAGAGATAACCAGGCCCTCAGAGGGACGTAGCAAGATACAAGGAAACACCGTGCCATATAAAGTGTGATAATATAATAGAAAATAAAGGATGCATGCAATCGGGTTCCTGGCCAATCTACTATGAATATACTGTTGAGATACAATCCTTCGACGCATGAGCCCTGGCCGAATATAGGATCCGATATAGTCCCCTCTTGGGCACCAGTGACCAAGCGCATAACGTTCAAGAATGTCAGTGGCCAACCTGAGAGGATAATCATACCCGTATGTCCAGCGGAGCTTCCGGGTTACAGGGGAAGTGTAATCGAAGCCCATACGTCAGGTATTGTTCTTCCCACCCAATGCCTAGTATCATCATCTCCATGACTAATATGAGCCTCTAGTAACCACCAAGTCTTCTAGCATGCAATTCTATTGACAGTTACTCCTATCCGTCGCACGCTCCATACGTATCGGTGGCCAGCCGACTACGCAGGTACGTGTCCTATATGTGACTCACAACATGTGGTAAAGTAAGTGTCAAGGCCGTACGGTATACCAATACCTCATCAACAATGGGTGGTCACTACACTAAGTCAATGCAAGAGAAATAAAGAAAAGTAAGAAAACGACCGATAGAGTCGCTTGCACCCAAGTGTGACTTGGACGCACAGTTTTATAATAGCAACAAATAAGAAATGCTAAAAATAACAACTAAAAATAATAATATAATAATCACGGAGTAAGGTGGCAAGGTATCTTGCCTGGTGGTGCGAATTTGGCAAGTCCAAGAATTACAACATCAGCAAAGAATGTCACAATCTCCAAACAACTCCGGATGCTGAAACAAACAACAAAAACGTGTTCGAAATAAGTGATATACCTAGGAAATGCCTGTCAAAAAGTCAAATTCTTGAACATGGACAAAATCGTAATTTTGGGTCAAAACGATGTCCGGAGTTGGACCCGTTTTGCACCGAAACGCCTGCCAATGTCTACGGTCTCTAAAGTCATCAAACTACATATCTACGGATCCGGTTTGAGGAGACGAACCCAACGATATGTCCAATTTTAGATTCTGATTAGCCGTACACAAAATCGCCTATTGGTTTGGGTTGCGGGCCTGCCAAATTTTGGCGCTCCGATCAACCTTCTCAGAATTGAACCAAATTTGGCATACAGGACCAGAAAATTGATACAGTCCTGATGGTGCAAGTTTCGTGTCGATCCGACAAATGTGTACTTAGTTATGGCTAATTTCGCAAAAGATCGATACGGGGGTATCTCGACGGATACGCACTGATTTTGTCGCACACACGCAACAAAATTGGGTTCCGTCAGTTTCCACACGTCGGCAACATCTATACGCGTCTTTCTATGCATATAGTGCTCTAACACGTCGCCCAGTTTGTCGGGGCGAACGCCGTATCGGGAAGTTTTCTAAAAATTTTGTAGTTTTGAAAATAGTTTTTATTTGATTTTTAGACTCACATATCTTTCTGTATAATGAGCGAAAAATGGTTCTACAAAAAGTATTGTAATCTCCTATGGGTTATCTAGGACTGTAACAAACTAGTTTTTGAAATTATTAAGTGTTTTGTTCAAAAAATTCTTCCAAGTCGAGGGTTCAGGCTGCCCGAACTGTCCCATTTCGACAGTTTTTCGCTCGACTTCGTATCGAACTTTCGAGCGTTCCTTTGGGTATCTAAAAATTCTAATTGCTGGATCTCTAGGGGTTATCCCATCTATATGTAGGATGTTACAGATCGAAAAACGATTGGAAAACGGAGGAAAATTAAGTCTTAAAAATAGGGTACCTCGTTGTCGGCCCTTGAATAGAGTCTACTTGGTTCCCTGTCGACTTGGTGCGGCACGACGGTGCTCCGGTGTCCTCTGGCGACTACAGGGGATTGGAGGGTTTCGCTGGAGGTCGGGAAAGCCATGGGTGCTGGTGATTCGCAAGAGGACGAATTTTTGCAGGGGTTTCTATCGATCCCAAGTCGTGGCCTTATATCCGAAATTATACTCCTATATTGATTTGAATCCAAACAATCCTTGCGAAGTTCGACTTTATCCATTGGAGAGCTGGATAAGGTTAAGAATTGAGATGGATTTGGTTAAGTGGGGTTTTGATTTGAATTTACATTCAAATCATTGGGAGCTAACAGCAGTGGCTGTTCTGGCGGTTCGAAGGCGTTGGGCCCCTTCATTGTACTGTAGCTGCGGCTACAGTACTCTCTTATTCGTTTCTTTTTCTTTCTTTTTTTCTAAACTTTCATTCATTATATATATACACATATATATATATATATATATATATATATATATATATATATATATATATATATAAATATATATATATATATATATATATATTTTTTTTTTATATATAAATATAAATATAAATATATATATATATATATATATATATATATATATATATATATATATATATATATATATATATATTTTTTATATATATATATATATATATATATATATATATATATATATATATATATATATATATATATATACACTATCTGTTAATTACTAGAGTTTGTATACATAAAAACTCAAATAAAATTTCTATATTTTTATACACTAGTATAATTCCATATATATATTCCCATATACTTCAATATATATATATATATATATATATATATATATATATATATATATATATATATAATTATTTAATTCAATGTATAAGTTATAAATACTCATATATACAGGTATACATGGGTATATCAATAATACCATAATAAATTAGAAAATCCAAAAAATTTTCCAAAACATAATACTCAAAATAAAACATTATATTACTACTAGGCATTACGAGTAGTGCATATATATATATCATATAATGTGCACCACTATGCCTTATATATATCAAATAAATAAATCAATAATTACATATATAAAATATAGGGGGATTACATCCTACCCAACTTAAAGAAATTTCGTCCTCGAAATTAAACTAAGGTCGGGGGGTATGGAATGCAATGCGAATTTAAAGGATCCCCTGCAAGACGTACCTTGGTTTACGAACAAATGCGGGTAGCGATTCCGAATGTCGTCCTCGCGCTCCCAAGTAGACTCTCCTGGTGAGTGATACTTCCATGCCACACGAACCAATGTATAGAGTGATTCCGCAATACCTTCACTCGACGATCGAGGATACCTACCGGTTGCTCTTCGTACGACAAACTCGGTCCAACGGTGATTTCGGAGTGATTGAGCACATGACTGCTGTCAGTTACGTACCTCTTTAGCTGAGACACGTGAAATACATCATGTACTCCCTCTAACGTCGGTGGCAATGCCAATCTATAGGCAACCTCTCCAATACGTTCCAAGACATCAAAAGGGTCGATGTATCTTGGACTCAACTTGCCACGTCCTCCGAATCGAATCGTGCCCCTAGTGGAAGATATCTTCAAGAATACATTATCGCCTTCCTTGAACTCCAAGCGTCGACGAGGATTATTTGCCCACTGCTTTTGTCGATCTTGCGCTACTCGTAGGTGGTCCTGTATCTACTTCATCTTCTCTACCGTGCTCAAAATCAACTCGGGTCCCAATATCTGCCGCTCTCCTATGTCGCTCCAACACAGAGGAGATCGACACTTCCTACCATATAATGCCTCAAACGGAGCCATCTGAATTCTTGCTTGATAGCTACTTTTGTAGAAAAATTCTACAAGATGAAGGTGGTCTTCCCATGATCCGCCAAAGTCAAGCATACACGCTCTCAACATATCCTCTAGTGTCTGAATCGTACGCTCTGACTGGCTGTCTGTCTGCGGATGGTACGATGTGCTAAACTTCAAACGCGTACCCAAACTGTCCTACATACTCCTTCAAAAGTGTGAGATAAATCTCGAGTCACGATCCGACACGATGCTAATTAGTATACCATGTAGCTTCACTATTTGCTTCATATATATATCCACCAAAACTTCTGTGGACTGCCCCACTCTAAAAGGTAAGAAGTGGGCCGATTTGGTAAGTCTATCAACAATTACCCATATCGCATCTCGTCCACTAGGACTCCGAGAAAATCCTGTGATGAAGTCCATCGTAATGTGCTCTTATTTCCACTCGGGAATGGGTAGCGGCTGCAATAACCCTGCCGCCCATTGGTACTCGGCCTTCACTTGCTAGCATACCAAACACTTGGCCACGAAACGAGCTATCTCCTACTTCATTTCCTGCCACCAATAATACTGTCTTAAGTCCCGATACATCTTAGTTCCTCTGGAATGAATAGATTAAGTCGAACTGTGTGTTTCTGCCATCAACTCATACCGTAGCTCTCCATTAGGAACATAAATACGATCATCGCATCTCAATGTCCCATCGGAATGAATCCTCAATCCCGTCTGCTTTCCTACTTCAGTCCTTTCTCTAAGTCGTCAAAATCTAGCATATGTGGGCAATGCCTGTTTGCAAAAACAAAAGTTTGATTACAAACGAAGAAAAGTGTACAAGGAGTACAATAAATTCTGGAGAAGTACAAATGTAGGAATCTGATCAGAAGACGATCACTTTATCCCTTGGACTACGTGAACTTGAAGACTAGAGCCTCTGGAGAATGCAGCAGCAATTTTGCAAGAGTACTTGATCTCTGTGATGCCTTGATAATGATTAGAAACTCTATTTATAGAGTTCTGGAAATAACTATTTTAGCAGTTATTCTGATTTGCGCGAGGCTGAACTGTGCCACTTTGGGTTGCGCCAACGTTATGGTGCGCCAACTTTTATTCAGTTACATAATCATGTACTAACTGTATTTAGATGCGTGGCATCATGTGATTGAGATACGCATGGTCATGTACAGAATAGTGGACACGTTTTGAAAGATTAGTGGCATGTGCGCCACGTCATCCTGTTTTAGAATGTAAGTTGTCTCAACTTTATCAGGTTGCGTGAGCTTCAGTCAACAAGTCAAACTGTGCCTGATTGGGTTGCGCCTAAACACAACCTAGTGCATAGGCACGTGGTAGTTATGAGAAGAATTTATTCAGATTGTGCCTAGACGCAACTAAGGAATTTATTTAGATTGCGCCTAGGCACAACTTTACAGGATGTACAGGACCGCTGTCAACCAAATCTTCTCGAGTGGCACGCTTTGAGGGATTCGAAGAGATTTTCTTTGTTTATTATGCTGTCAGCTGTCAGTTCTGTTAGGCAATGATGGCAATTAATGTCAGATGCCACGTAGGCTTGGGCGCAATGTGATTCGGGCGCAGTCTGTTGTCAGGCGTAACATAATCAGTGTCGCAGTTTGATTCTTTAAGCTTCAAACTGGTGGCGCAACTTGATTTCTGGGGCGCAACTGGATTGCTGGGCAATAAAAATATGGTACAACTTGATTTTTAGGCTCTACAAGTCCCCCTTCAAAGTTTTTGAATTTTGAAATTTTATAAAACTTCGAAATGCTTTGAATCATCACAATGACTGAGTCAAGTTGCACCTATCTCGCGCAGTCTGTTGCAAACCGTTATAATTTTCTATGCGCAACTTAAGGCGACTGTTAGGATTCTGTCTGCTAGGCTATAAATAACCCTTGATTAATTGATTGTAACTCTTTACGTTTACTTCTAATCTCCTTTGAGCCTTTGCGATTTTTCTTCTCCGACTACTCTCTCAACGTCACGGCCCCAAAGAAGACCGTCGCCAACAAAGGGAAGGGTGTCGCCGCCCTATCAACTCGTGCTCTGTCGACTCACGCAACTCAGTACGCGCCACCCTCTTCTCGACGAGAAACTACGAACCCAGCTCTGGAAGGTGATCGAAGACGAACAAGTTGAACTTACGAAGGATAGAACCGACTTGCGCCCCTCTTCTTAGAGTGTGGCGCATCACAAACTTTGCGCCACCCCTTCTTAGGGTGTGGTTGCTTGAACACTGTTCGTTATTATGACTATGTTGCGCATGCTGTTGCGCAACTTAGCTTTTTATGTAATCAAAATATTGTATAACTAATTTAAGGCGCAATCTAGTAGGTGGCGCAACCTGAGATGTTGCACAACTTAAGTTTCGCGCAACATAGTATGTGGCGTAACTTAAGTTGTCGCACAACTCGGGATGTGGCACAACTCAATTGTTACGCAACCTAAGATGGTACGCAACTCAGGATGTGGCGCAACTCAATTGTTGGCGCAGCCTAAGATGCTTGTGCAACTTAATAGTTTTACTCTTTTATAAAGTTTGTACATCCTTGTTGCCTCTAACTTTCTTGTTTATGTACTTCTTTGCAGTTGATCTTAGGAAAGATCCAAATGCCAAAAGATTTGCTTCAACATTTAATATCCCGGAGTACATAGAAAATTTGTCTCATGTCACTTTCCCTCGGTACGACGGTCCTGAAACACGAAGAACCCTCCTTATTGCCCAAGAGAACCAAACTTTGTTGAACTTAATGAATGGAGAACCTCTTGAAAGTTTGGATACTGTGGTCCACAAGAAACCTGCCTTTCTATTTGGAGATGCCATCAAGAAAGCCTCCCTGCCAAAGACAAAGAAAGAGTAGAGAATTTTCACCAAAGAGGATAAAGTCATATACCTTACGAAAATATCAAGGTCTATGGCGTTATCCCAATATACTTTTACCAGCTATCCCAGAAAAATGACATGGGATCTGACTCCCATTCAGCAAGCAAGAGTCGACAAAATCTGTTATAAAGTAGGTCCGAGGGACAGGGACCTCTTTTACAATACCTCTGAAAAGTATAGTACACATTTAAGAGGTTTGAAGCTGAGCTGCATCCCTCCCGATGATTCCCTTCTGCTCCTTGCGGTCAGAATACCTATTTTTGCAAATACATTTGCAAAAGTTGAAGGAAGATATCCAGACCGCACTATGCGTATGATAGGTCTGGTGAACCCAGAGATGAAGCGCTGGAGAAGCTTGTCAATTTGGATTTTGGATCAATTTAAATACAAGCTCATTGATCTGGGTCTCTACAATGCCATTTGCACTACAGTATATGGCATTCGCCCGAACGCTAATATGTTCTTGGCTCTAGTAGAGAGGTATAATGAAAGTACTGGGACTTTCACAACTCCCCATGGAGAAATGCGATTTGCTCTTCATGAGATAGAATATATCTCTCTCCTACCAATGGACGATAATCCACACGAAGAGTATGTGCCCACAAATGATAAATTGGATGCTCTGGCAGAGGAGAATCCTCAAATGATCGCCGTCTTCCATGAGTTGTTGTTCTATTATAAGATCTGCTCGCTCTATTACAAAAGTGCCACTGCGGGTACTTGTTAAATCACCAAGTGGATGCCATATCCCTTCTTGGGTCATATACGGGAGGACAAGCCAATGGACAGTCAAGCCTGTGCTCCTCGTTTCTTTGAACCTTTTGATAAGAGTGATATACAATATCTGATAGAACAACATGACCATGGAGATGTCTCACTGGCTGAGGACATGGATCCGTTCAAGGCTGGCGATACTCTGCAGAGTTACCTTAGACAGGGTTACAGACCACGAAAAAATAGGCCAAGGGTTACCTCATCGACGGGGCTAGGGCGATCCGTCCCTCCATAAATGATGGACTTAGCTGAAGGATCACTCCATTTAAGCCCACCTATTTTTCGTGGCTGAAGGCGATCCGTCCCTCTCACCACTTGCCTACAGGCCAAGGGTTACCTCATCGACGGGGCTAGGGCCTGGAGTTATTTCAACGCCCAGGGCACAAAAGCTATATTTTCTATGCCCAACGATCTTCTACAAGGCCCGCGTATGTTATATACATACGCAAACTTCTATACTTCAGCAAATATATTTGCTAAAAACTTTTATCCTGCACATAGCTTCACAACTGAAAAGAGATCCAAACAAAGGAAACATACTCTTCACTCTTTCCGGGATGCAGAAGAGAAAGATCCTGCCGATATACCACTGGAGGCATCAATTTTAATGAACTATGCTGATCAAGTTGAAGATCCTCTGGACGTGTCTATAAAGGTACGGAAAGAAAAATCCCCTGTTAAGGGTTTGAAGAAAAGAAAGACTAAGGAGACGACGGTACCTCCTCAACGGGATAATATACCCGATTCTCCAAGGGCTCCGGAGAAGAAGAAAAGAACGTCACTGGTTATCAATGAACCAGTGACCACGAGAACAACACGTTCTCAATCAAAACAGATGCTCCTTAGTTCCTCCTCTGGAGAGAAGGATATCACTCCTCCTTCTATTCATAAGCCGGGGAGAGCCATAGAGGATGGAACATCAACTTCTTTGATCGATCCGGAGAGTGATCGTACTGGGGTTGTTGCAGAACCGGTCGTATCACTACCCAGAGAGGTCAGAAAGAAGTTGGTAATTACTGAAAAAGAACCATCTCAAGAAGGTAATATCAAAATTGTGACCTACCCTAATATATCAAATTTTTATCAAAGATATATATTTAAATTGATCTCTTTCTTTACATTGGTTACTTCAGCAGATGTCCAGCCTCCTACTACCACTGTAGAAGCTTTGAGATTAGAAAATATGACGGTAAATCTTCCCGCAAATGTACTTGCTGTTGCGGGGATAACAATTCCATCTCCAACTCCCATGAGTCCGGAAGCCTCCTCTCTAAAGCAGGATTTGCCTCTACAAGATACTCCAAAAGCTCAAGAGTCGACTCATTCAGAAGATGTGATGATTGAAGCCTTGGCTGACTGTGACTTTGGTGATAGAACATATGATGATGATTGGAATAATATAACTAAAGAAAAACAAACTTTAGTAGATGTACCATCATTACAGCTGACGAAGATCACTCAACTGATGAAGACGAGGAGAATGTGGTTATCGATGAGGAACATATCAATCCTCCTGAGATCGATGAACCCGTAATTGCTGAGGAGCCTGAAACGTCTGGGATGGCAGTAGAAGCAACAGATCAAACTCCACTAATTCTGCCACCTCAGACTGAATCCGGAGTAGGAAGTAGTCAGGCTACTATGTCTGCAGAGACACTATCAAAGCATCAATCAGAGACAGTCAGACTTATTGAGACTCTTTTTGATGTACCCAATTCAGGTAAATTTTGAAACATAATTTATTTGTCGGAATGCCTTCAATCATTATATATTATTAATGTAAATGATATATGTGATTTATAGAAGAACCTGCAGGGACTGTAGTAGGTGAGGGAAGTTCTTCACATATTAGTGCTCAAGATGAAGTGCCTCTACCTACTAAAACTGTGAAGACTCCAGCGGACATAGTAGCCACTCCAGGAGCTATGGCAACTAGCAAGTTTGTGGTGGCTTCCTTCACAAGAGTCTTTTTTACGTCTCTGGAGTCCCTAGTTTATAGAGTGATGGAAAGAGAGGATGTCCCTTTCAGCACTATCAGAACTCCCTCAACATTTTTGATTGGAGGTATCCGAAGCCAAGGAGATGAGGCTCAGGCTACATTTTTGGAGCACATTTTGGATGAACTGGAGAGCTCAATTAAAGCTTATAAAGAGCTTAAAAGAGGAGATATAAAACAACTAATAAACACTGAATATGAGGCTATGGCCCAAGAAGCAGAAACTAGTAAAGCCAATTTTGAGACATTTTTGCTGGCCTTCACTAGAAAATCCTATGAATTAGATATCCAAATTGCTGATGTAGTTGTTTTTGCTGAGAGTCACAAGACTAAAGCTGCAGAGGAAGAGAAAAAGGCTACTGACTTGGAGGCTAAAATTCTGAGCTTCAAGCAGAACTCCAGACTGTCAAGGAGAATGTAGAACAAGAAAATCAATTGTACCAATCTGTTGTTGATCAAATGGAGGCTCTGAAGGATCAGAAGAAGGAATTTGAACATCTTCGGAATGATGAACTAATACGTCGAACTGCTGCTCTACAACCTTTCGATCCCGAATCAGGAAGAGTTGAAGCCAGGCAGAGAGTGCTAAATTCTCGTGATGAAAGAGTTCAAGTTCTGAAGAAGCAAATTGCATAACTTCTTACCTATCCTTCAGAGTAGAATGAACAAATTTTGTTGTCTTCCCGTTTTCTTTTACAATGTATCCCTTTTTTAAAATAAAAATAAAATGAGAAACTTTTTATGTGGTTCCATTACTTATTGCATATCTTGTTATAGATATAAGTAATAGAATAGAAAATATATTCAGAGGTACTGGACATGATATATTTCTTGATTTAGAAAATAATAATATTTATTATATCTGCTCAGAGGTAATGTGGACGTGGCAGAATATAAAGTTTTAGCAATATTGTTATTTCAATGGACAACTTTATCACAGGTAATAGGGACGTAATAAGTTGCTGATATAAATAATCGAAATTCAGAGGTTTGGAGGACATGAATTCTTGTTATTTACAATAAAATAAAAGATAATAAATGCAATGATTAATGGATAAATAAATGGTAAGTCACAGAAAATGAATGAATGAACAGTCACTTCGGTTTTTTTTTTAAAAAGAGACACTTAATGAATGAACAGTCATCTCAATTCTCGAGGAAGGGAGTGAATGAATGAACAGTTGGACTTCTTTTGAAGAGTAAAAGTCGCATCGGTTCTCGAAACCGACTATCTAGTCATTCTGTTTATAAATAGAGCAAAACTTTCGTAGATATCGTCAATTTCTTTTTTTTCTTTACAAAATGTCTTCCAGAGACTTGCTCACTCCGAAGATCGAAGGAACAACCGAGACGCCTACTGCTAAGCCTCCTGTGCCTTTTCAGAAAGAAGTGGGTGAAGACTCGACTGTTCCTATACCAGAGCAGGACTTGATTACCAAGCTGGTAGAGCCTGGAAAGACTACCAAAGAAGAAGCAGTAAGGGTGGCTGCCTGTGAGTTGCTAGCATGTTCAGACCATAAAATGTTTGAACTACTGGCCAATCATGTATTTAGTCAAGAAGGATTGGGTCGTCGTCCCCGTCCTTAATATTATGTAACTCTTTTCTACTTTTGAATAAAATGAACTTTATTTACATTTCTCTGAAATGAAGTACATTTTGCTTTTATACATAATATTTTTTAAGAAATTTGCCATTGATAGGCATCATAGCGACTCTGTCGTCCATATCTGTTAATTGATAGGCTCCATTTGAAAAAACTTTATTTATCATATACGAACCTTCCCATTTCGCCTCAAAATTGCCTTTGCTCATGTGATGTATAGTCATAGGACGTCTGACTGTAAGAACTAGCTCGCCTTCCTGAAATGTTCGCACCTAGACTTTGCGATTGAAAGCTTTTGAAATCCGGGCTTGATAAAGTTCAATATGTTATTGAGCCAGCAACCTTTTCTCAACGAGAGCCTCCAATTCTTGAAGCCGAAGACGATCTTTATTATTTGTAGTAAGTTCATCAGCGATGGCAATTCTCAATGATAGAATTTGAATTTCCAAAGGTAAGACAGCTTCACACCCATATACCAGAGAAAAAGGTGTATAACCTGTAGGATTACTGACTGTAGTGCGATAAGCCCATAGGCATTCCCCAAGTTTCTCACTCCAATTATGTTTGTTAATAGAAACAAACTTTTTAAGGAGTTTGATAATAGTTTTATTGAATGCTTTAGCTAATCCGTTAGCTGCTAGATTATAGGGCGCATAAACAATATTATTGATTCTGTTGTCATCACAGAACCTATTAAACTTCTGGCTGACAAATTGTGGCCCATTATCATGGATAATCCGAAGAGGTATACCAAACCTGTATATCATATGATGTTTGATGAAGTTGATGACACTACTAGTCTTCACTTCAACTAAAGGTATAGCTTCAGCCCACTTAGAAAAATAATCGGTTATAGCTAAAATGAACCGATGTCCTTTAGATGAAGGAGGATTGATAGGACCAATTATATCCATGCCCCAAGCTTCGAAGGGCCATGAGGCAGCAGTCGAATAAAGAAACTCCGACGGTTGGTGAATAAAATCTGCATGAATCTGACATTCACAGTATTTCCTTGCATAGTCAATGGCATCTGATACCATAGAGGGCCAGTAACAGCCCATACGCCGGATACGATCCTATAATTTAGGATCGGGCTGATGTGCTCCACAAATGCCATCGTAGGCTTCACGTAATATCTGCTATGCTTCATTACCAGCAAGACATCTCAAAAGTAATCCATCAAAAGTTCTTCGAAAGAGAGTTTTGGTAGTATGATTATAATAGAATCGAAGCAGTCGGCGACGAATACTTGTAGCTTCATTAGGATCTTCTGGCAATATGTCATATACTGCAAAATCGATAAAAGGTGCTCTCCAGTCTTCACTAATGATATTGACTTCAGTTGAATTGCTGAATTCAATATTATGGTTATTTTTAGCATCAGTTTCTGTATTACAGGCTAGACGTACATGTTTGATGAAGAACCCTTTGAATGAAGAAGCTATTCTGATTGCTGCTTCATGGTATGGTACTAGATCTTGATGTTGAACTTCATATATGCCTCTAACCTGATTAACAATCAACTTAGAATCACCATATACTTTGAGATATTCAATATTCAGTTGTTTGGCTAATTGGAGTCCAATGAGTAAGGCATTGTATTTTGCTACATTGTTGGAGCACGACTCATCTAAGGAATAATCTCTCTGAATAGCTAATTCATCTGGTGAAACAAGAACGATTCCTACTCCAGCAATAAGGGTGCCTCCAGGTCCAATTCTAGAAGCTCCGTCGAAGAATAACTGCCAAGTAGGAAATTCTTCTGAGATTATATTTGATTCTAATGTCTCGTTTAGGATTTCATCATAGATTTTAGATGTTTCAGGGACAGGATGAGCTGCTAGGAAATCAGCAAGTGCTTGGCCTTTTACAGACTTTTGAGAAACATAGACCATATCATATTGTGCTAATAATATAGCCCATGTAGCAAGCCTAGAGTTGAGTGTACTGGGCTTCTTCATTAAGACTCGAAGAGGATTCACTCGGGATATAACATGAATAGTTTGGCCGATGATGTAATATCATATTTTTTGAACAACAAACATTAAGGCTAAGCATTCCTTCTCTACCGGACTATAACGATGTTCAGCTCCAATCATCGTCTGACTAAGGTAGTAGATGGCTTGTTCATGACCCTCTTTGTTCTTCTGAGCCAGTAACGCTCCCAATGAATAATCCATTGCTCGGACATACATCAAGAAGGGTATTCCTGAAATCGGTGGTACTAGCACTGGTGGATTCATCAAATACCGCTTTATGTCATCAAATGCTCGTTGACATTCTTCTGTCCAAATGAAAGATACACCTTTCTTCATTAACTGAGTAAATAGTCTGCAACGTCCAAATAAATTTGAAATGAACCGCCTGATGTACGCAAGTCAACCTTAGAATCCTCGTAGCTCTTTGAGGTTACGTGGAGGAAGCATCTCTTGAATGGCTTTGATCTTCTCGGGATCAACATGTATACCTTTAGAGGTAATGACGAATCTGAGAAATTTTCCACTAGAGACACCCAAGAAAGATTTGGTTGGGTTCATTTTGAGTTGGTGCTGGCACATTAGATTAAAAATAGTTCTTAAATCTTGAATGTGATCTTCCTTCAGACGACTTTTGACAGCAATGTCATCCACATAGTATTCGACAGTCTTTCATAAATAATCTTGAAAGATAGTACTCATAGCCCGCTGGTAAGTTGCACCTGTAGGACCGTTGAGCACCTCTAGAGGGGGGGTGAAAAGAGTGCATGTGTGCAGCGGAATATAATCACCAATTAAAAAATTAAACTATGGCAGATATATAAGAGACAGTAAATAGAGATAGAAAATTCAAACTCAATGACACGGCGATATATACTGGTATCCCTCCGAGAGGACTAATCCAGTCTCGAGTACTCTTGCTCGATGTTAATCCACTATGGCACAAGCTTTAACTGAGAGCTTGCAGTCTCTTACAACACCGTGCTTGGTGACGAGCGCACGACCAGCTCCACACACACACCGTGCTTGGTGACGAGCGCACGACCAGCTCCACAACAAGTAAAGTTGTTGAAACTTGGAACGACCTCTTTACAACTCTTGAGTAACCAAAAGACTCTAAATCAACTCTGATAGTACTGGCTTTTGGTTAAGAGATGTATAGGTGAGATTTGAAACTCTTGGATCGTTTGAAAACACTTGGGTAATAGAGAAAAGAGAATGAAGAAAAATTGATGATTTGAACTGAAAAGTTCTTCTCTATTTATAGGTGTTTTCTCCAACCGAACTCGGGCAGAACTCGGGCAGAGTTCGGATGCAAATATCTCGCAAAGAGACGTTGCTCGCATATTTGGAGGCAACAGAAATTTGAATAACTTTTGACCGAACTCGGACAGAGGTCGGACCGAACTCGGGCCGAACTCGGTTAGGAGTTCTGTCAGGAGATATTTGAAAATCTTTTGCAAAAACAGTTTTCAAATTTGTTATTGGTTATTTGTAAAATCATTTTGAAAGACTATTTTCGAAATATGTTTTTGAAATACTTGTAAACGAAAATACGAATGGTAAATAGGTAGGCTTTTTGGAATGTAGACAGGTTTAACCCTAAGCCAGTAATACCACAATTGATTTTACAAAATAAATCCTAGACTCAATAAAATATAAAATACAGAATAAAATGAGAAATGAGTCTCCAGTAGATTTGATAAAGTTGACGCTTTGATTGATGCGGTACATCGTCCGTTGAATATGATTTCATGAATCCTGAAATGATTAGCAGTATTTGCTATATTTTGTGTATTGACTAAAGTGTATGTTGATTATCGAAATCGGGTGTGACCATGGAATGGGCCAACAACCTCCTCCATTTTGATAATTGACAAACTTGAGTCTATACCAAAATATATTTATATCAAATAGAACAAAATACAAAGTACCTGAAAAAAATATTTGGTTTTTGTTTTTGGATTGTTGTATATGCTGCTCGCGCTTTGGTATACTCTTTTTCTCCCCCTTTGTCAAGTAGTAAAATGAATAGGCTCTCCCGTAAAACGTGAAGCCAACAATAGACAAACACAAGACAAAGTGAAGCAAAAGAAATAATCACAGCATAGACATATATGGAACAACTAATATAGAAGAAACCAACTCATAATAAACTGAAATAACATAGAAGTTTCTACTAGAAATCCAAACGTACAACTAATAAAAACTAAACAGTTTAGACATAAAAAGAATGAAAAACTACTACATCAACTGCATCAACTAGTCAAATCAATATCCACTATCCATAGCTGAATCCACGTCACATCGTGTGGTCGTCCGCACCGGGAGGATCATGTGGGAAGTAGGCAGCAGTCGGGTCGAAATACTGAAAGGTAACCTCATCAGTAAAACGAGGACCCAGAAAAGCAGGGTGAGGAAGGATGGTGACCGGATGGACTGGATCCTGAGCCAGGCTATAGTGGAGATCAGCAATACTATTTCTCAGCACCTAGGCCTGAGAAATGTGCCTGAACTCTGAGTCCTGATGACGTTGCGTAGAGACCGCAACAAAATCATCGAAGCGCTGGTAGAAAGTCGGATCGAATCCTGGGGCTGGGGCTGGAGCAGGATGAGCATCAGCTGGAGGGACCTCAGCAGTAGCAGCTGGAGCAGGAGCAGCTCCAGGTGGTACAGGAAATCGACGAGAGCGAGTCAGTTCAACAGGAGGAGAGGAGATGGCACACGTCTCAAGATCAATCTCGAAACGTCGAAATATAGAAGCAAGGTGCATAAGATATACTATATTCCTACCTGTATTTTTGTAGTTAAGCATCCAGGACATCATAGTTTTGGGAACAGAGAATGGGATGCCAAAGTGGATGTGATATAGAGCAGATAGTTCCAAAAAGGTAACTTCATCGGTAGAGCCTTTCTTCAGAAGAAGAGCAGAAAATATCATATGATGAAGCTCATAAAAAGTTTGGTTCAGATGTTTGGCAAAAATTCTCCGAGGAGGAGGGTTAGGATGACAAATTAATTCCCTAAAAGAAGCCAAAGTGACATCAGCAGGGAACTGAATGTGGTAGATGTCAACTAATGCATCACCAAGATCAGGAATATGAAAGTATTCACTGATGTCGGTGGCGCTGAATTCTAATTCTTGCCCAGCAATGCAAGAATAGAAATTGTCGTTTGGTTTTACCTGCAGATTGCAGTAAAACATATGGACTGCATTGTCATAAATGCTCTCTTGGACCTCGAAGAAATCACGGTATCCAAGTTGGTCAAAAATTTGAGCATATTCAAAGAAAGTAGTAAAATTAACGAAAGCTCCAGAGCAAATACGACTACTAGAGAAAGAATCGAACCAGAGATCCGAGAAGTCTTTGTCGGGGAACAAAGTAGCATCGTACTCTTCGGGATCTTTCGGTCGTACTGGACTAAAGAGACTAGCAGGGGTATAGTCAGAGGAAGAGGAAGCACCTTGAGAAGAGTTTCCTCTTTGACGTTTGGGGGCCATGAGGAGATGGAGAAGAAGGAAGATGACCACCCACTGGAACTCGTCGAACCCTTGCTAAGAAGGAGGAGGAGAGGCTTCTAGTAGGAGAGGAAGGCTTTCCACGTTTTGTTGTGAAGAAAAAGTGGAAGGAAAGTTGGATTATATAGGCACTAGGGCCGGCTGTTCGGTTCTGGAAGTTACCACACCGCCGACCGAACTCGGTCCGAATTCGGTCCGAACTCGGTCAGAGTTCGGGCCGAGTTTGGCCACTTGCATTCCCGAGATAAACAGTGCAGGCTGGTAAATTTAAAAGTTAAATTTAATAACATTGACTGTTTTATTAAGTAACGATTGTTATTTCTGAGTTAACTGTAGGGGTTGTCCCAGCTAACGGAGGTTCGCCGGGAAACTCTTAAATACTGCTTCGCTTCGACCGTAGCCGTGGTGACAGACATACCCTTTTTAAGTTTGTACCCAAAAATAATTTTCGTTAAAATAAAATATCAAGTCATAAATTCAATTTTAATTATCATATGCACTATGAGTCCGAGAATTCAAGAATGCCGAGCTCACGCCTCAAAATGTTAAAACGGTCTTCAGCCAATGGTTTAGTGAATATATCTGCCAGTTGATGATCAGTATCAATAAATTCTAAGCAAATATCCCCGTGTTGTTGATGATCACGAAGAAAATAATGTCTAATTTCTATGTGTTTTGTGCATGAATGACAAACAGGGTTCTTAGTCAGATTTATTGCACTAGTGTTGTCACAATAAATAGGAACATTTATATAGTGCAGATTGTAGTCCTCTAGGGTTTGCTTCATCCACAAAATCTGAGCATAACAACGTCCTGCGGCGATATACTCAGCCTCAGTTGTTGATAATGCTACTGAATTTTGTTTCTTGCTAAACCAAGAGACTAAGGCCTTTCCTAAGAAATGACATGTGCCACTGGTACTTTTACGGTCCACTTTGCATCCTGCAAAATCTGCATCCGAGTAACCTATAAGGTCAAAGGATTTGGTTTTGGGATACCATAAGCCAACTGTAGAAGTTCCTTTAAGGTATCGGAAGATACGCTTAACGGCACTAAGATGTGATTCCTTAGGGTTTGCCTAATAACGTGCACATATGCAAACGCTAAACATAATATCAGGGCGACTAGCAGTTAAATATAATAAACTACCAATCATACCTCGATACTTACGCTGATCAACAGGTTTGCCACTTTCATCAGCATCAAGCTTTGTAGATGTAGCCATAGGCGTCCCGATTGGCTTTACATTCTCGAAGTCGTACTTTTTCAGTATGTCCTTTGTGTACTTAGCTTGGTTGATGAATGTTCCAGTCGAGTGTTGTTTGATTTGCAGTCCTAGGAAGAAGTTCAGTTCTCCCATCATACTCATCTCAAATTCACTCTGCATACACTTGGCAAAATCTTGACAAAGTTTTTCATTAGTAGAACCAAATATAATGTCATCCACATAGATTTGCACTAGAAGTATATCATCATTCATGGATTTTATAAATAAAGTAGTATCAATCTTTCCTTTTGAAAATCTATTATCAAGTAAGAAGGCACTTAGGCGTTCATACCAAGCACGGGGTGTTTATTTGAGTCCATAAAGTGCTTTCTTAAGCTTGAAGACGTGATCAGGTTTTTGAAAATCTTCAAAACCAGGGGGTTGTTTCACAAAAACCTCTTCTTTCAAAAATCTATTTAAAAATGCGCTTTTCACGTCCATTTGAAAAAGTTTAAAATCATTAAAACATGTAAATACGCAAAACATGCGGATGGCTTCTAGTCTAGCAACAGGAGCATAGGTCTCATCATAATCAATTCCTTCTTCTTGATTATAACCTTGTGCCACTAGACGTGCTTTGTTGCGTAGAACTTGTCCATCTTCAGTGAGTTTATTTCGGAACACCCATTTGGTACCAATTATCGATTGACCAATAGGTTTAGGAACGAGTTCCCAAACTTGGTTTCTCTCAAATTGATTAAGTTCCTCTTGCATGGCAGAAATCCAAAACTTATCAGTAAAAGCATCATCTACATTCTTAGGTTCTATTTGTGAAATAAATGCTACATTTGCTGCTATATCAGAATCTTTAAGAGATGAACGTGTACTTACACCTTTGGATACATCACCTATAATGAGAGTTTCTGGATGATCTGGCTTGAATCTCAATGATTCAAATCTTTGGGCCATACCTTTCACAAGGCTCTTCTCAGTTCCTGCATCTTCGGAACTTTTATCAGTCCTTGCCTCTTGGGTCAGATCTTTCTCAGAACTCTTCTTAGTCTTTGTATGTGTATCTTCATCATCACTGTCGCTAGATCTGTGACTATTTAACTCATCAAAGGTAACATTAATACTCTCTTCAACAATCATAGATCTTTTATTAAAAATTCTATATCCCTTACTCTTAGCAGCATATCCGAGAAATATTCCGTCATCTGCTTTGGAGTCGAACTTTTCCAAGTTATTCTTGGTGTTCAGGATAAAACAGCGACAACCAAAAACTTTAAAATAAGAAATGTTTGGAATTCTTCCAAACCAAAGCTCATATGGTGTTTTCTTCGAGATTGGTCGAATTAACACCCTGTTTAAAACATGACAGGCTGTACTAACAGCTTCTGCCTAAAAGTATTTAGGAAGATTATACTGATTCAGCATGACTCTAGCCATTTTGCTTAGAGTACGGTTCTTCCGCTCCACAACACCATTCTGTTGGGGAGTTCTAGGACAAGAAAATTCGTGGTAATATCCACTATCAACACAAAACTTTTTGAAATCAGAATTTTCGAATTCGCCACCATGATCACTTCGGATACGAGTAATCATGAAGCCTTTTTCGTTTTGTACCTTTTTGTAAAATATCTGAAATTCAAAAATAGCATCACTTTTATTTGATAAAAAGTAAACCCAAGTAAATCGAGAGAAATCATCAACAATAACAAAAGCATAGAGCTTACCGCCAAGACTAGCAACTCTACTAGGACCAAATAAATCCATATGAATCAACTGCAAAGGTCTCGAAGTACTTACAGCGTTGATGGATTTAAAAGTAGACCTATGTGCTTTATTCTTTTCACAGTCTGCACATACCAGATCTCTCTTGAATGGAATTTTAGGGAGTCCTTTTACCAACTTCTTTGTATTCAGACGTGAGATAGTATCCGTGTTTGCATGTCCTAGTCTCATGTGCCATAGCCAGCTTTCATCTTGATTGGCTACTAGGCACCTTCCTGCATTATTAGTATTCTCCAAAAAGAAAACATAAATGTTGTCTTCTCTAATCCCTTTATATACGGGATCACCAGATGACATATCATATATGGTACATTTATCTTTCACAAAATTGTTACCATAACCATTATCTGCCAAATGGCTTATGCTCAATAGGTTATGTTTCAATTCAGTTACTAGACAAACATCCTTTATTATTGGATAAGGAGAAATACCTACAGTACCATTACCTATTATATCACCTCTCAAGTTGTTTCCGAAGGAGACGTATCCTTCTTTCTTCATCGATAGTGTAGCGAATAAGGATGCATCACCAGTCATGTGTCGCAAATATCCGCTATCGAGAATCCATTTGCTTTTAGCATGAGAGGGTTGAGGGTCCACCTACAAGACAAGTAGATGAATCCTTTGGTACCCATTTTTTGAAGGGTCCACACAGATTAGCTTTAGGTCTCCAGACTAAAGTATGGTTGTTAACAAGCTTTCTTGCAAGACAATATTGTGATATGTGTCCATGCGTACCACAATATGTGCAAGTCAGTTTAGTGGTAGAAACTGTATTTGCAAGCTTGTTTTGTTTGGAGAACCTGTAAGTGAAAGCATGATGGTGTTCGTGTTTCTTCTGTGCTTTCTTGTGTTTAGTCCTTCTAGGTGTATGCTTCGCATTAGGACTAATCTTAGGCTGTGTCACAGGTATTGCCTGTTTGCCTAACTTAATTTCTAACTTTTTAGAAATCGCAATAGACTCTTCGTATCTAGCAGTCATATCAAGGAGTCTTTGTTCAGTTACTAGGTGCATCTTCTTTGTTGACACAAAGTCACAGTCAACCAAATATTGACTATATTGACCAAATAATACTTGTATAAATTCAATACGACACACGACGACTGCATTCAGTTCAAGACAGATGACAGCTCAGTCTTCAGCTCTCAGTGTGTTCTGGAGTCTGTATTTTATGATTTCATTGAGTCTAGATTTATGTACTCTGAGTTATGCTGAGCTCTTGGAACTTAGTATACAAGCCTACCCAAAATCCCAAGCTCCACCAAAACCAAATTGCCCACAAGTCCCTCTTAGGACCATTCTGTGCTCTGGAGACAGAGTTCGGGCCGAACTCTGCCTCCACACAGAGTTCGGGCCGAACTCTGTCCCCTAGAAATCAGGAACCCTAATTTTAGGGTTAGCTGTTTGCTAGCTGTCCAACGGCCAAATTTTTGAATTTCCTTACCCGAATTCTGGCCGAATTCTGTCCCTAAAATCAGTATAAATAGGGCATGAATTCTCTCATTTTGTATTACTCAATCTTCTCTTCTCTTCTCTCCTACAAGCTCTATAAGCCATACCCTTCCCATCTACTAGCCACAAGCCTCCTAAGTCTCGAGTGCTCAGCATCTCTCATTTAGGATTCTTGTGCAAGAGTGAAGAAATCGCTTGGACAATTCCAAGCAAATCGCCACTGCGATTCTCTGTAAGAAGTTGACGTGCTCTTCTGAAGAAAAGGCACGGGTTGTAAGCTACTATTTCACAAATAGTGGATTTAATCCTGAGCTAGAGTTCTCAGGCCTGGACTAGTCCTCCACGAGGGAAACCAGGTTAAAATTGCTGTGTTTGCGTATGCTCTCTTGTCTTTCATTTACATTCCGCATTTTACTCTGACTATTCATTGTTAGTGAAAGAGTTAATTTTTTATTGGTCATTATACATATATACTCTATTCACCCCCCCCTCTAGAGTTGCCAAACTGTTCTTCAATTGGTATCAGAGCTCTGTTCTCTTTATAAGGACTAACATCCTAAGAGCTGATCCATGGCAACCACACAATCCTTGATCTCCAATCATGGTGAAGGTCAGTCCACTCATAGGCCTCCCCTATTTGATGGGACTAACTACACATATTGGAAAACAAGGATGAGTTTTTATCTGAAGTCTCTAGACTTTGACCTGTGGACTGTCGTAACTGACGGTTACAAAAAGCCCGCCAGAATAGTTGTCGATGGTGACCTCACTGAGAAGCCACACGACAAATATTCTGTCGAGGAGAAGAAACAGGCAAGTCTAGATGCTAGGGCTATTAATGCTTTATTCTGTGCTATAGACAGGAACGAGTTTAACAGGGTCTCTACATGCACCACTGCTCATGAAGTATGGAGACTTCTGGAAGTGACGCATGAAGGAACCACTCAAGTCAAGGAATCAAAGATAAGCCGTCTCACTCAAGAGTACGAAGCCTTCAAGATGAAGCCAAATGAGACGATCACTCAAATGTTTACAAGATTCCTCGACATCATCAACCCGTTATCCTCGCTCGGTAAGCAGTACTCAAACCATGAGAAGATCCGCAAGCTACTCAGAGGGTTACCAAAGATTTGGAACCCTAAGGTGACAGCCATCATAGAAGGAAATGATCTCACAAGTATGTCTATGGAGACTTTGATGGGCAAGCTCATGACTCACGAGCTTGACCTCAAGGACTTCGAAGAGCCTGCTCCGAAGACCAGGGAGATAGCACTCAAAGTCCATCGACGAAAGGTTGATCACGATGAGACTGAAGACGATATCTCAGATGATGAAGACCAAGCTCTCATGGTACGTAACTTCAAGAAATTCCTTCGCTTCAATCAAAGAAAGAAGGAACCACAAGAAGACGATGAAGAAGAGCCAACTTGCTATGGTTGCAAAAAGACTGGACACGTCAGAAAAGACTGTCCGCTCTTAAAGAAGAGCAACCGGTATGAAAAGCCCTACAAGAAGAACTCATCAAAAAGATATGCCAACACAAGCATTTGGCATGAAAGCGAAGCAAGTGACTCCGAGGAAGAAAAGAACTCTCCTCAAGACAAAGCAAATGTTTGCCTCATGGCAAATTCCACCAAGGTATCAAACGAAACTTTAGATGACTTCTCTTTTGATGAACTTGGCGATGCCTTCACCGATTTACTTGATGATCACAAAAAGATTATCGGTAAATACAAGCATGCCAAGGACAAAATCAAAAGTCTAGAAGATGAGATACAAAGAATTTCCTTGCTTCTTAATAATGTTAGAAACACATCTCCCACAAATGACACTGATGAAGTATCGAAGCTTAAATTAAGCTTACATGATGCTGAAGCACGCATTGAGCAACAAACTCAAGAAATCACTACTCTCAATACATTGCTTGCTGAAGAAAAGAGTAGACACAAGATTTCTCTGACTAAGATCTATGGCTTGAATATTAAAGTTGATGAATTACAAGCTGTTTCTAAAAGATTAGAAATCAAATTGGGAAAACAGGTGGCTAAACCTCAAACCCAATCACATGAGCACAACACCACTCATGCTAGTCAACCACGTCACCCTCATACAGCACATAACCATGCATTTATTTACACAAACTTTCACAAACCACATGCACGTAAAAATACTCCTCATACTCATCATATTGCACAAAGACACAACCAATATCACTCTACACATAGACAAAGTCATCATACCATACCTCATCAACATGCCATGCCACATAAGCAAAATCATCATATCATGCCACAACATCACACTATGCCATATAGACAATTTCAGCATGCCACTCCTCACAGTCAATATCATCATGCTATGACACACAGACATCATCATCATGCCACTCACTCTAAGCATAGTCATCATTACCATGCTAATTCTCCATATCATCCTCATCCTGTTGCTCATAGATATCATTCTCATGCTCCTAGTATAAATAAAAATGCCATCTGTACTTACTGTGGAAAACATGGACACATTTCACCACAGTGTAGAGTTAGAAGACTGGTAGACAAGAAAATATATGCTTGGTTTCCAAAAACTAACTTTTCAGGACCCTCAAGAAAATGGGTACCAAAGGTCACATCTACTCTTGATGTAGGTGGACCTTTCCTCCTCAACTGAGAGTAAGTGGATTCTCGATAGTGGATGCTCGCGACATATGACGGGAGACGCAAATCTTTTTGCATCACTATCGATGAAAAGAGAAGGATACGTATCCTTCGGTAACAATTTCAAAGGGCATATAATAGGTAACGGTATCATTGGTCATCCTCCTTCTCCTGTTATAAAGGATGTCTGCCTAGTGACCGAGTTAAAGCATAACCTGCTCAGCATTAGCCATCTTGCTGATCATGGATATGATATTAACTTTGGACAAAACTGTTGCTACATCTACGATAGGTCAACAGGAGACATTGCTTTTGAAGGGAAAAGAGAGGACAATATCTATATTTTCTATCTCTCTATAAATACTAACCATGCAGGTAGATGTTTATATGCACACAAAGACGAACGACTACTATGGCACCAGCGTCTCGGTCATGCCAACATGGATGTTATATCCAGGCTTTCTACCAAGAAGCTAGTGAGAGGATTGCCTGACATCACATTCAAAAAGGACACGGTATGTGCCGAATGTGAACTTAACAAGGCAACTAAATCCTCATTTCATTCCATCAACTCTGTAAGTACTACTAGACCCTTGCAATTACTCCATATGGATTTATTTGGTCCTAGTAGAATAGCTAGCCTTGGTGGCAAACTATATGCTTTTGTTATTATTGATGATTTTTCGAGATTTACTTGGGTTTTCTTTCTCGCTAATAAAAGCGATGCTATCTCTGTTTTCAAAGTTTTTGTAAATAAAGTTCAAAACGAAAAAGGCTACATGATTACTCGAATCCGAAGTGATCATGGAGGCGAATTCGTAAATTCAGATTTTGAAAGTTTTTGTAATGCAAATGGTATTGATCATGAATTTTCCTGTCCTAGAACTCCTCAACAAAATGGTGTTGTGGAGCGGAAGAATAGGACTCTTGGCGATATGGCTAGAGTCATGTTGAATAAATTTTCTCTTCCGAAATATTTTTGGGCAGAAGCTGTAAGTACAGCATGCCACATTTTAAATAGGGTGCTTATTCGTCCCATTTCGAAGAAAACACCCTATGAGCTTTGGTTTGGGAGAACCCCAAATGTTTCTTATTTCAGAGTTTTTGGCTGCAGATGTTTTATCCTTAACACCAAAGACAACTTAGGCAAATTTGATGCCAAAGCTAACGATGGTATCTTTCTTGGTTATGCTGCCAAAAGTAAGGGATATAGAGTTTTCAATAAACGCTCACTTATTGTGGAGGAGTCAACAAATGTGACTTTTGATGAAGATAACAGTGCAGTAAGTACTCTTGATGATGATGTTGTGCCATCAACTTCCTCTACTCCAATGAATACTTCAACTGAAACTAATTCTCTGGAGGGTTTGCCTAAGAAATTCTCATTCAAACCTTCACATCCAGAAAATTTAGTCATAGGTGAAGTGTCACGTGGAGTTACTACTAGATCATCATTAAGAGACTCTGTTGCTAGCACTGCCTTCATTTCACAAGTAGAGCCTAAAAACATTTCTGAAGCTTTTACTGATGAATTTTGGATCTCTGCTATGCAAGAAGAACTCAACCAATTTGAAAGAAGCCAAGTATGGGAACTAGTTCCTAAACCGGCCAATCATTCAATAATTGGTACCAAATGGGTGTTTAGAAACAAAGTAAATGAAGATGGTTCAGTCACACGTAACAAAGCTCGTCTAGTAGCTCAAGGATACAACCAAGAGGAAGGTATCGACTACGATGAGACATATGCTCCTGTTGCTAGACTTGAATCCATTCGGATGCTTTGTGCTTTTGCCAATCATCAGAACTTTAAATTATTTCAAATGGATGTTAAAAGTGCTTTCTTGAATGGCTTTATTAAGGAGGAAGTTTATGTCAAACAACCCCCTGGCTTTGAAAATCACAAATTTCCCGACCACGTGTTCAAGCTAAAGAAAGCGCTTTATGGCCTTAAACAAGCTCCCAGAGCTTGGTATGAAAGGCTAAGCAGCTTCCTGCTTGAGAAAGGTTTTTCTAAAGGGAAAATTGACACTACACTGTTTATCAAATCTTTCAAAGACACCATTCTATTAATTCAAATTTATGTTGATGATATTATTTTTGGATCTACTGATGAAACTCTTTGTCAAGAATTTGCCAAGTGTATGCAGACAGAATTTGAGATGAGCATGATGGGAGAGCTCAACTACTTTCTTGGCCTGCAAGTAAAGCAACTGGCAAATGGAACTTTCATCTGTCAATCGAAGTATACCAAGGACATGCTGAAGAAGTTCGACCTTGACAACGTCAAACCAATTAGCACGCCAATGGCTACTTCAACCAAACTCGAACCAGATGAGAGCGGCAAACCTGTTGATCAACGTAAGTATCGAGGTATGATAGGCAGCTTACTTTATTTAACTGCTAGTCGCCCCGATATCATGTTTAGTGTTTGCCTATGTGCTAGATATCAAGCAAATCCTAAGGAATCTCACATGACCGCGGTTAAGCGTATCTTTCGATACCTTAAGGGTACGGTTACAGTGGGCCTATGGTATCCCAAGTCAACATCATTTGACCTCATCGGTTACTCTGATGCTGACTTTGCTGGATGCAAGGTCGACCGTAAAAGTACGAGCGGCACGTGTCATTTGTTAGGAAAGGCTCTAGTCTCATGGTTTAGCAAGAAGCAGAACTCTGTCGCACTATCCACAACAGAAGCTGAATATATAGCAGCTGGGCGTTGTTGTGCACAGATTCTGTGGATGAAGCAAACCCTTGAAGACTATAAGTTATCTTTCATGCATATTCCTATATTCTGTGACAATACTAGTACCATCAATTTGACTAAGAACCCTGTCTGTCACTCACGCACTAAACACATTGAGATCAGACACCACTTTTTGCGTGATCATCAGCAAAATGGCACGATTAACTTAGAATTTATTGACACTGATCATCAGCTGGCAGACTTCTTTACTAAGCCACTATCCGAAGAGCGCTTCAATTTTCTTTGTCGTGAACTTGGAATCTTAGATGAAGCAGTCATAAATTGAAACTCACCTGCGTAAATATCGTGTATATTGTGATTCCTTACAAAGAATTTGGTATGGGTACAAGCCGAAAGGGTCCTTCTGACAACAAGGCGTAAAAGCCTAAGCGACACGGTGCACTAGTCCTCAGGACTACCGCTAGCTGGGATCCGGCCCCTGCAGCTAACCCATGGCAAATTTGGACTATTGAACCACAGTATATGTCCTTATTTATTATATGGCTTGTTTCAATTTAATATTGCCTAATTGACATTTTCTAAAAGTTCATTCTATTTTCTGTATACCTCTCTATCTATTTCTTTCATTCAACACTCTTTGTTATTCCCGACTGTCATTTTTGAACATTTTCTTCCTGACTTTTGCCTTTTTAAGTTCTGGACTAATGAGCCAGAACTCGGGCCGAACTCTGCCCATATCAGAGTTCGGGCCGAGTTCGGTCCCTAGGTTCCAGAATCGGGATCTGGCTCCACCGTTGGATCTTTTCTAATCCAATGGTCCATATTTCACCCGACCAAAAGACAAAACCCTACTTTATGTCGGGATTCTACCTCTCTCCTTCACTATTACCACCTTTTTTTCACCTATACACATTCTTTCCTTGAATCCCTAACCCTAGTTTTTGATCCAGAGTACCCCATTGTTTCTCAAATCAACAAAAAGGTGTCTCCTCTCCATTATCCTCCATTGCTCTTTACCTGTTTGAGGTATCATTCATATTTTCTATCTTCTAGTTAATATCTTTTAATGGCTCCTTGCTTGTTCAATCGTGGGAAGAGGATTCGCATTGAGAGTATTTCCTCTTCAGATTCTTCTCCATCAATTGAACAAATCATTGAACTTCCTCAACCACCTCACCCTTTATTCAATCCACCTCGTCCTCTACATCCTTCCACTTATGACAATAGACTTTTTGTCTCACTTGATGCATCAAACAACTGGTTTAGTGACTTTCGGAATCGTCAGGTATTCACGGGACATCCTATCAATTTTTCAATATTCTCTCAATATGATTCTTTATTCCATGACCTTTATATTGATGAACTTGTCACTACATCCTCTGCTATTTATCATCATGCCATTCAAATGTTCTACTGCAACTTAACCTTTGATGATCTTCGTATTTATTCACGAGTTGCTGGTATCGATATCTCGTTTGATGACTTTGAATTAGCAGAATTTCTTGATCTTCTTGAGCCAAGTTCTTGGGAAAGACTTGTTGATGCTCGCTCGTTCCATTTTCCCAACGGACTTTCTCTTGAAAGCTTCAAGGACGATTTGTGCACTCCTTACACACGTCCTCGAAAGCTCATGACAAAATATCTCAACCCATATTTTTCTGATCTTCATTGGATCATTTCTAACACCATTCTACCCAAGATCGGTTCCCCTGATGAAATTACTTATCTTGAAATTTCTGCTCTTTATCATCTTCACTTTGGAATTCATTTCAATCTTCCACGTACTATGATGGACTGGATGATTCGCTGTAGGAGGAAACCACGAGCTTTGGTTTATCCTCTGTATCTTCCTATGATCTTTCGTGCTTTTCACATACCACTTGATGCTTGTCCGTTTCTGCCGGCACCTACCTTTCTATCTCCGGCACGACTCCTTCAGCCTGTTGCTGCTACTAATTCGTCTACTGATGAGGAGCCTAACGCCCCTCCACTCGGTCAGACTGCACCTCCTGCTACCTTGGATTCACTTCAGACTATGCTTCGCGATCGTTTTGCTATTGAGGACGATCGCTGGACGCAGCATGATTACCGTACCACTCTGCAGATTAGTGCCCTTGGGAACTCTCTGCATGATATGCGGTATTCACTTGCTCGTCATCCTGATCTGCATGTGCCTATTGAGAGGGATCCAGCGCGCGCGGGTTATCGCATTGATGATCCGTGGGTCATGCAGTATATGGATCCAGATGATACTTTTGTGGATCTTCAGATGTTCCAGGACCTTTTCGTTGGATCTTTCCATGGTCCATCAGATGTTCCAGGACCTTCTCGTGCTCCATGATGGAGACTGGCTACTATCTGCTGCTGCTGCCACTGCTGATGGTCTTAGTTATTTTTGCTTTCAGTTATTTAGTTTCTTATGGATTCATGTAGCTGGTTTTATATACTATGTTTATGAGTTGGCCACTTGGTTTGGTGGATGACATTATCTATCTTTATTATCATTCTATGTCAATGCTTATTTTGCTCCATATTATACTGTTTCTTCTCTTAGTGTGGTTGCATTACTATTCATTGTTTATTATATTGCTAACTGCCAAAAGGGGGAGAAACATATGTATATTTTGTGCTTGTTTTGGGATACTATTACTGGCTCTATGCATTCGTATATCTGTGTATATCTGTGCTTCTTGCTCTGGAAAATATCATCTATCAGATCACAGGAACTATGCAATTTGTACGGGGGAGAGCTATAGCTTATAGCTCGACACCGCTCATGGTTTACGGGGGAGCTATTTTCGCTTAGCTCAGGCATCGTTTATGGGGGAGCTATGGAGCTATATTACAATCAACTGTGTCCAGGTATGAATATTGAAATATACATATATTATTTTGTCAATTATCAATATGGGGGAGATTGTTGACACAAAGTCACAGTCAACCAAATATTGACTATATTGACCAAATAATACTTGTATAAATTCAATACGACACACGACGACTGCATTCAGTTCAAGACAGATGACAGCTCAGTCTTCAGCTCTCAGTGTGTTCTGGAGTCTGTATTTTATGATTTCATTGAGTCTAGATTTATGTACTCTGAGTTATGCTGAGCTCTTGGAACTTAGTATACAAGCCTACCCAAAATCCCAAGCTCCACCAAAACCAAATTGCCCACAAGTCCCTCTTAGGACCATTCTGTGCTCTGGAGACAGAGTTCGGGCCGAACTCTGCCTCCACACAGAGTTCGGGCCGAACTCTGTCCCCTAGAAATCAGGAACCCTAATTTTAGGGTTAGCTGTTTGCTAGCTGTCCAACGGCCAAATTTTTGAATTTCCTTACCCGAATTCTGGCCGAATTCTGTCCCTAAAATCAGTATAAATAGGGCATGAATTCTCTCATTTTGTATTACTCAATCTTCTCTTCTCTTCTCTCCTACAAGCTCTATAAGCCATACCCTTCCCATCTACTAGCCACAAGCCTCCTAAGTCTCGAGTGCTCAGCATCTCTCATTTAGGATTCTTGTGCAAGAGTGAAGAAATCGCTTGGACAATTCCAAGCAAATCGCCACTGCGATTCTCTGTAAGAAGTTGACGTGCTCTTCTGAAGAAAAGGCACGGGTTGTAAGCTACTATTTCACAAATAGTGGATTTAATCCTGAGCTAGAGTTCTCAGGCCTGGACTAGTCCTCCACGAGGGAAACCAGGTTAAAATTGCTGTGTTTGCGTATGCTCTCTTGTCTTTCATTTACATTCCGCATTTTACTCTGACTATTCATTGTTAGTGAAAGAGTTAATTTTTTATTGGTCATTATACATATATACTCTATTCACCCCCCCTCTAGAGTTGCCAAACTGTTCTTCATTCTTCTCTATGTCATAAAGCTTTTGTACTTTGACATAGTCCTTTTCTTTCTTTTTAATATTGAGGATAGCCTCATGATAGTCTGCTTTAAGTTTGGCTATCTGTTTCGTGTTACCGGTAGTAGATGTCTCTTTGATATCTTCAATTAGATTAGACAGTCTAGCTATCTCGGTTGTGTGTGCCTTAATCTCTTTTCGAGATTGCTTATACTTGTCGAGCACAGTTTTGTGATCTTCAAGTAGTTCGCTAAAGGCGTTCTCTAGTTCATCGAAAGTAAAATCATCAAACAAAGGATTAGATGATACCTTTTCAAAAGCCATGAGACAAACATTTGCATTGCTGCAGGGTCTGTCTTCTTCTTCTGAATCACTGGCATCGCTTTCGTGCCAGATGCTTGTGTTCGCATACTTTCGACCAGATGTAGCTTTTCTGCTTGATCTTGATCTATCGTATGGACTGCTTTTCTTGGTGGTTGGACAGTCCTTCTTCATATGCCCTGATTTCTTGCATCCAAAGCATATAGTTTCATCTTCATTGCTTTCTTGGACGTCTTTCTTCTTTCTGCTTGTGAACTTGAGATATTTCTTGAAGTTTCTCACAAGTAGGGCTCTTTCATCACCACTTGATGATTCTTCATCGGAATCGTTGTATGTTGATTTTCTTGCTTGGGCTTTGAAGGCAATAGTTTTCTCCTTTGGTGTTGCTTCTTCAAAATCTTGCAAGTCGAGTTCATGGGTCATGAGTTTGCCCATCAGTGTCTCTAGAGTCATCGTGGTGAGATCGTTTCCTTCAATGATTGCTGTGGCTTTTGGATTCCAGTTCTTTGTTAGAGCCCGCAGCACTCTCCTGATCTTCTCGTGATTGCTGTAATCCTTGCCAAGAGATTGTAGAGGATTAGTTATATCAAGGAAACGAGTAAACATCTGTGTAATTGGCTCACCGGGTTTCATCTTAAAAGATTCATATTCCTGTGTCAGTCTACTAATTTTGGATTCCTTTACTTGGGAAGTCCCTTCATGGGTTACCTCAAGGAGTTTCCAAATTTCGTGAGATGTCTTACAGGTTGAAACTCTGTTGAACTCGGTTTTGTCAATTGCACAGAATAGTGCATTGATGGCTCGAGTATCAAGACTAGCCTTTGCTTTTTCAGCATCGGTGTACTTGTCATGAGGCTTTTCCATAAGAATGCCTTCAACCACTGTGGGTGCTGGCTTCTTATAACCATCAATGACTATTGACCATAGATCAAAGTCAAGAGACTTTAGAAAGAAAGTCATTCGTGTTTTCCAGTATGTGTAGTTTGTTCCATCAAATAGGGGAGGTCTATTTGTGGATTGCCCTTCACCGTTGAATATAGATTTCACGGCTGCCATATGTACTCTCTAAGGTATGTTATATAAGAATATAACCTGCTCTGATACCAATTGTAGGACTGTTGAGCACCTCTAGAGGGGGGGTGAATAGAGTGCGTGTGTGCAGCGGAATATAATCGCCAATTAAAAAATTAAACTATGGCAGATATGTAAGAGACAGTAAATAGAGGTAGAAAATTCAAACTCAGTGACACGACGATATATACTGGTATCCCTCTGAGAGGACTAATCCAGTCTCGAGTACTCTTGCTCGATGTTAATCTACTATGGCACAAGCTTTAACTGAGAGCTTGCAGTCTCTTACAACACCGTGCTTGGTGACGAGCGCACGACCAGCTCCACACACACACCATGCTTGGTGACGAGCGCACGACCAGCTCCACAACAAAAAAAGTTGTTGAAACTTGGAACGACCTCTTTACAACTCTTGAGTAACCAAAAGACTCTAAATCAACTCTGATAGTACTGGCTTTTGGCTAAGAGATGTATAGGTGAGATTTGAAACTCTTGGATCATTTGAAAACACTTGAGTAATAGAGAAGAGAGAATGAAGAAAAATTGATGATTTGAACTGAAAAGTTCTTCTCTATTTATAGGTGTTTTCTCCAACCGAACTCGGGCAGAACTCGGGCAGAGTTCGGATGCAAATATCTTGCAAAGAGACGTTGCTCGCATATTTGGAGGCAACAGAAATTTGAATAACTTTTGACCGAACTCGGGCAGAGGTCGGACCGAACTCGGGCCGAACTCGGTTAGGAGTTCTGTCAGGAGATATTTGAAAATCTTTTGCAAAAATAGTTTTCAAATTTGTTATTGGTTATTTGTAAAATCATTTTGAAAGACTATTTTCGAAATATGTTTTTGAAATACTTGTAAACGAAAATACGAATGGTAAATAGGTAGGTTTTTTGGAATGTGGACAGGTTTAACCCTAAGCCAGTAATGTCACGACCCGCACCCTAGAGTTAGGGCACGAGAACGTAACGACGCCCAGCCTACGCCGCAGTGTAGGCGGTAGAACGCTGTCCTAGGTCACAACATCTAACAATATAAAGCTAAGCAGTTTATACTCCCCGAATGGGGGTGACATAGCAGATACAAATTCAATCACATCTAAGGTAGAGCATGATAAGGATAGATAAAACATGAAATCCAAACTAAATACAGGAGATAGAAGTCTAAGTGTCTAAGATACATGAACCCAGAAGTACATCTCAAAACTCAAATAAAGATACAGTAATCCCCAAAGTAAATACAACTCCAGACAAAAATGAAATAACTACCTAAACAAACCCTACTGTGTCTCCTCTAGGCTAGCAGGCACCTCCAGGCTATCTGTAAAATTTATCAACAGGTCCAGTCAGGACTGGAGCGAGCACAGTACATCTCAACAATTCATAGTAGGTTAGAAAATATGAACATGCAGTAAAGTAAGATACAAGTACTGAAAGAAGTGCAGTATAAAAATAGAGAGAGAACTGTAATAGAAATATCTACTATACATAGGGAACTAGCAGTGACTAGTGAGTCAGAGTACAATATGAACATGTAATACTCTCCCGTACCCCCGATCAATACACAAGGATCCAGCCAGGTTATGTTATATGATGCTATGTAGCAGACCCCGAAGGTGATAGACCCCGAAGGTGGTAAGCCCCCGAAGGGTGGTAGACCCCGAAGGTGATACATAGTAGTCCCATAAAAATAGGGATTCTGGGGGTAACCCAACAGTGTAAGTCCCATAAAAATGGGGATTCTGGGGATAACCCAACAGTGTAAGTCCCATAAAAATGGGGATTCTGGGGGATACCCAACAGTGTAAGATTCCAGGAAGACTCTACGATCATGAGGGTACATGTCGTAAGTGATCAAAGAACCAAGAAGCATATGATACGCTATGAAAGTGAAACGCACAGAACATAGAGTACCTGATGCTCCCTAAGGATAACATCTCAAGAAATGATCCATATAGTACCAATCCGTGTGACCGTCGTGACAGTACAAGTAAAGTAATCTACTGCAGGAAATAATTCTAAGCAGGATATGAAATGATCAGAGAATGTACTCGCCTCGATAACCTGAACAGCTGATAAGTATAGGAGGTCCCACTGAAGCCACAGAGTCCTATTTAAAGCAACACAGGTTACAAGGTGTTTAAGTTGAAATAAATGAATCCCTACAGGCAATCTATATTATTCTAGGTTCTTCTAAGTCAAATTAACTCTAGGTCGACTCCGGTCAATAATCTAGTCAAACTAGGTCAAGTGTTGACTTACAGTTGACTTTTGGTCAACTGGTCAACTCTGGTCAAACAGGATAAATCTAATCTAATTATTAAAGTGTACTTCGTTATTTGTACGTCGAAACTTACGGCACGTAAATCGAGATAAGAAGATTATCGGTAAGGTTGATGATCTTATTATAGTGATCTACGTATCCAACTTGTCAATTTCAGCAATGTGAGATCACTGGAATTGACTGGTCTCAGTTTCGTTGTACTAATCCCGAAATACGAACATTATATGAATTAATTATTAATTAATTATAAAAGGTTAAACTTAGAGAAATTATCAACAAACATTGTCGAACGATGAAATAAACATCGCCAACGTGTCCAGAATGGTCAAATTAGCTAGGATAGCCTACCCAACGGTCCAATTTGGACACAAGAGCAAAAAGGTAATTTTGGGTCAAAACGGTGTCCGTGTCGGAGCCGTTTTGCACCGAAAAACGTGCAAGAAAACAAGTCTATAAAATATAACAAATTATATGTCCACGAAACCAGAATGTCGATACGAACCCAACGGTATCTCCAGAATTGGATTCCGTTGACCCGATCTCATTTGGCCCGTTGACCAGAACTTAGAATTCCGGTTTGCACGGAAATACGTGCCGGAGCCAAAGTTCTCAAAACTCAGCAAACTATCTGTCAACGAGTCCAGAATGATGATACGAACTCAACGGTATCTCCGAAATTGGATTCCGATGAGCCGTCGTCAAAAAGTTCCGTTGACCCAGAAAGTGGGACCCGCTTTGCACCGAAAAACGTGCCCGGGCCCACGTTCTCCAAATCTAACAAATTTTATATGAAAACATGCCAGAACGACGCCACAAGTCTAATGGTGGTGTCAGAAATGAAATCTGGAGTCCCGTGTTCAAAAATAGAATTTTATAAGTTGGAAATTACGAATTCGGACGACCAACTTTGGCGTCGAATTCAACCAATCAAACAAGCTCACAATGAAACGAAACTGGAGGGGTAGTAAGAGGGTTATACCAGCTTCGCACCGGAACTGGTAGCACGCCAAACGGAGCTGCGGTGGAGGAGATACAAGCTGACGAAGTTGGCCCCGCAAAACTGTCCAAATTTAATACAATTTAAACGGTCAACTTAGTGGCCGGTTTTCATGTATCAAACGATAAAATCAACGGACGAAAATTGACAGGGATAAAGGTGGATATACCAAGATTGCGACGGAGCGAAGAAATCGCCGATCCAACGGTCGGATCTCCGGGAAAACGTGTGCAAAGTCGCTGCGATGGGGCGTCAAAACGAACTCGATCCCGCGCGCGTCACGACGGGACGTCGTGCAAAACGCACGAATCGCCTCGACGGCGCGTCCCGGAGGACGGTAGCCGTCAGGGAGAGACTGCCTGAGTTTGCCCAGCCGAGGGGGGGCACGGCCACGGCGACTTGGCCGGCGGTGGCGTGGCAGTGCCGTTCGTGCGCGCACATGCGCTGGTGGCTGCTGCCATTGCTGCGCGACGCTGCTGCAGCCACTGCTGCACGACGCTGCTCGTGGCGGCGCGGTGGCCGGCCACGGCGAACGCGGCGGTGGCTCGCGCGGAGGGGGGTGGCCATTGTGGTGGCCACGGCGGTTAAAACAGTGGTGGTGAAGGTGGCGAAAATGGTGGTGGTTTGAAGAAGGAAGTTGGAGGAGGAGGAAGAGGAGGAGGAGACTGTGGAGCTGTGTAGGTGGCCGGCCGTGCTCGGCCACGGCCAGGGGGGGTGGTGGCCGGAGCATGGGAGAGCAAGGTCGGGCCATGGAGTTGCTGTCGGCTTGGCTAATGCATGGAGAGGTGCATGGTTTGTGTGAAGTTGTGTGAAGAGAGAGAGAGATAGATGTGTAATAATGATGGAGAGAGGGAGAGAGAAAAAGTATTGCTCTCTACATAAATTTTAGGGCCGGCAAGGATGTTGGCTGTGTGAATATTTGGGATGGAGGGAAATCAATGGTTGAGATGAATTGAGGAAAATCAATGGTTATGATTGTATTAGTTAGAAATGATTCATTCCAAGGGATTAAATAAATGGAATTTACACTCAAAATTCAAAATAGAAAAGTAGGTATGGAATATTATTTTTGGACAATAAAATATGAGGGTGTCATGATGGAGAATAACACGGAGCTGGGCTGGACTCGGTGGAGCCGAATTGGATCGAAACTGGACATTGTGCAAAAACCGAATTAAAATTAGGAATCGATGATCATGGGCAAATAAGTAGCACATGGGGATTCCAATAAATGGGATACAAGTGGCGGACGGATAGTAGGCTCAAAGTGGGCCATGTCCATAGTTGGGGCCGACAGGTTTTGGTCGACAGGGGACCCACAAATCAAGTTGGAATATAAATGTGATGCCGTGGAGTGAAATAAAATAGGGTCACGTGTCGAAAAAGTTGTGCGAATCAAATGGAGCTCAAAATGACGTGTCTGAGTGGGACACAAAGGTCATGGGTGACGAGCGTCTCGAGTAGATCATCAATGAGGAGTTGGTTTCAAGAAACTGACTGGTCTTGCGCTCCCAATTTAAATGTCATGGTAACGCGCTGAAAATGATCAAGAAAAAGAGTGGAAAAATAAATAATAATCAAATGGTCTAAATTGACCCGAAGTTCAGCGAAGCAGAAAGAGCACAAGGGAACAAGTTTGAGTGGGACACTATATACCGTCATGAAGGTAATCGTGTCCACTCCAAAACTCGTGAAGAAGATTTCCAGAGTTGAACATCCCTGATACTCCAAATATCAATGGCATGAAAGAGTACACTTACAGAAAAATAACAAAATAAATTATTTCTCAAAACCAATCAATCAGAAAATAAAATAAAAATAAAAAAATCAACCCGAAATTTAGGGTGCTCACATCCTACCCACCTTATAAAAATTTCGTCCTCGAAATTAAAATGTCTCTACTCCCTCTAGGTCAAACCCCCATAATCAAGTCTCAGAACTTAAATAAACATACCATCAAAAAGAGAACGGCATACAGGGTCATGGCATACGGTGGCAGTGAAAGTCCCATCTAGGTATACTAGTCATGCTAAAACAAAACGGTCATAGGGTATCAAAACACACAAGCAATCTAGGGTGCTAAACCAAAGTTACGAAAACAACAAACCATCAAAACTGTAAGACAAAATCAGAAAAGTTAGATCGTTCCCGACAGAATCATCTTCGTCATTGTCTGAGAATTCAGCAGACACGATGTTAAAAGATACTGTTACCCGATGAACATGACCAATACTGGTATCAGAATCCCATGAGATAGAATCAGAAAAGTTAGATCGTTCTTCTTCATCGGATTTGGAAGGTTCTGGAGTCGAAAGTGGTGAAGTATAACCTAATCCCCGTTTTGATTTACTATAGTATTGTTGTGATTTTTCTTTTGGTACAGAAATACGAATAGGAGTTCGCCTTCCTTTGCCGCTATTGAGACCAGTTCTGAAATCATAGCCCATTTTACAGATGATTGCCTTAGATTGCGGACTATAGAGACGTAACTGTAACCTTCTTGTATTATCCTTGTTATCATTATCAAGCATGATTTTTTGTTCTTCTTGTTTATTAAAAAGTATAGGCATTTCATCTTTCTTTCGAGACGGTACTAAGAAGTACGATTCTTGTATTGAATCCAATGATACCACATTTCGTAGAGATAATACGACTCCTATTGTAAGTGGTTTAAAGCTATCTAGCAGATCCAAATAACATTGAGTATAATAAGAGACATCAGTATACTGCAAAGGAGATGCTTTATTGATTTTTACACCATCATTTACAATAGGACCTTTAGCCTTAACAGGCTTAGTTAGATTGATAACTAAAGGGGGAGAAGAAGAGCGAGAAGGAGGGGGCCTTTTACGACGAAGGTTGATTACAAGCGGCTCAGAAGAGGTGAGATCCCTTTGTTCCTGACTAACATCAGGAGGCTGCTTCTTATGAGAAGGAAAATAGATAGTCAATGGTTTGGAATATTGAGGATAGGAAGTGCGTCCTTTGACCGGAATCACCAAAGTATCATTCGGCATACCTTTCTGTTCTTCATCTGTATCCATTGCCAGTACCACCTTCATGAATTCCTCTTTATACATGCGAGAGTCATTGTAGTATGCTTCAACCCCCTTGAAAGGATTCAGGTCTGCAACTTCTTTCTGGACTTCTCCATTGCCATCTACATATTTGAAACATTGGTGAAGCGTAGAAGGTACAATGTTGTGTTCATGGAGGAATGGTCTTCCCAGTAAAGCATTATATGATCCATGATTATCAATCACATAGAAAGTTACTTTGGTACGAAGATTGCCGATTTGAAGTTTCAGGCGAATCTTCCCCAAGGGTTCACTTCTTCCTTGGTTAAATCCTAAGATGGTAGTGATAGTTGAAGAAAGATTATGCACTGGGATCTTCAAAGCATCCAACAATGATTTCGACATGATACTTAGAGCAGACCCTGGGTCAATCAGAATGCGATCGACTTTTATGGTGTCCACGTATCCCGTAAAATAAAGAGGACGATCATGACGATTATCTTCTAAAAGTATGTCATCTTGTGTAAAAGTATTGTTGGGCATTAATTCAAATACACTATGACAATGTATACAACTAATTGGCTCCTTTTCAGGCTTTTTTAGAAAGGCAAGACAAGTATCAGCCTGCATCAAAGCCTCAATTTATGTCTCTCGAGTTTCTTTTGAGAGACATAAGAGTTCAAAGATTGACAATCTTGCTGGAGTTTTGGCCAGTTGTGCCAATATGTCAAAATTATATGGCTTTTCAAGTCCAAGAGATGAGGACTTCTTCAATGCTTTGTCAAAATGGACAGGTTGTTTTCCCTTGTCTGCTGATGTTGGTTTAGAAGGAGCTGGTTCTACTACTGGCGAGGATGTAGATGGTATATTCTCAACAGGAGAAGATGATGTAGGAGGAATATCAGGAGATGGGGCAGGATTCTTTTAAGTTTCAGGATATTTTCGAAGATAAGGTTTCCTAAATCTAGTGCCAATTAAAATTTCTTTTTTCTGTTATTGGTTCAAAGGATACCATGTTGCAGCTTTTGGATTTATTTTTAGAGCGCTTCTTTTGCTTGGAAGAGGAAGGCGCTTCAAAATCTGCTACCAAATCTGGGTGAATCCACTTAATCTCTCCTTTGTCAGTTGACAGGGGAACAAGACTCTTATTTTGGGGAGGTAGGAGATTCACGATCTCGAGAGTAGTTCTCAGGATAGGGACAATACCATCTTATACAAGTTGTGGTAGAAAATCACCAAATTGCACAGAAACAACAATAGCTGTCACTATCTTCTTATTCCGCTGAAGAGTAATTGCTCCAGAGTTGACCATCTCCTAGATTTTGCCTTTGAGCACGTAGCATGCTCTGGTTGGATGTTCTATAAATCTGTGATAAATATAATATTTAGGGTGGTCAGTTTTACCAACTTCTTCTGGTCGTTTTGCCTCTGGCAGTTGAAGTTTATTACTTTTTTATCAAGCAATCGAAGATGCTCATAGTATCATCTTCGTCAAAAGAATACTCTTCTTTTGGACGAGGTGCTTTCTGTGGTGATGCTGATGGAGTGGGTGCTGTTTGAGCAACATTAACAGCTAATGACTCCTTGCCCTTGAGATTGATGGCCAATATTTTTTTACCCTTGTGGTTGTTCTGGCGATTATTACAATCGGGTGTAGAATATTCAGCTTGATTAGAATAATTCATTTGAACTCCTAACTGTTTGAACTTTTAGGCACTAACCTCTGTCGCCTTGGCATTCACAATAAAAGAAGGCCAATCTTGGAATTGTGTAGATCTTGTCAACATACTGATAATAGGCAACAAGTTTGATTTGTAAGTGTCTATTGTTTCAGCAGATGGGGTTCCTAAAGGCATTTTAAGTGCCTCTCGACAGAATCTTTCAATGAAACTTTATGTGGATTCATTGTGCCTCTGTTTAATTTTGATAAGGGCAAACATTGTCATGTCATTGACTTCCTCATAAAATCGTTCCATTAACATTTGCTTGAAACCAGCAAAAGAAGTGATACAGCCATCAAGCAAACTATGGTACCAGTCGTATGCTGTACCGGCTAAACAACCGATGAACACCCTGGTAAGGAGAGCATCATTTGGCTATAATTGATTAGTCATAACTTCAAAATGATTGATGTACTGACTGGGAGAAGTGCTGCCATCAAACAGCATAATAGTGGAAAGCTTGTACTTAGGAGGAAATTGAACCTCTTTCTATTTTGCAGGATAAGGTTGTTTTATCCCAAGTCTTTGTAGGCCATCCTTCTGCTTGAAGGCCTCGAACTGAGTGCGTTAGATTTTTACAGCCTCATTAGCATCCCCTGATGTTTGGGAATTAGTAGGCTGATTTGAATTGTTAGGAGAAGGAACGGCATTGTAATTACTACCCCCATCACCAGACTAACTGGGAGCAGCTTGGACTGGTACAGAAGCAACCTGAGGTGGTGGTACCCCCAGACTAACATTAACCGGTACCGAAGATGTTATGAGTTTGGGATTAGTAGCAGGACTTATAACCGGTGGCACTGTATGTTGAGCCACGATTATAGTATGCATAATTGTGATCATTTCAGCCATGGTCTTCAGTTTGTCCTCTAATGCAGCAATTCTTTGTTCTTGATTGACCGAACTAGAAGCATCTTGGTCTTCTGTAATAGCATACGCTGTCGCTTCTCTTGCCATTATCGACGAGATAGTTTGTTTAGAACTTTCACTATATGCGTCAAAATCAGAGAAAGATTCTTCTCCAAAATGAGTAATGGGAAGATCTTCCTGATTGAAGAAATCCTGATCCATATTCCGATCTTTCGATCTGGTATGTTGAAAGACCCCTTCGCTGGATTCATGGAATTGTCTTAGTTATCGTTGACTCGGATTACGAGACGTGCCAGGCCTTGAAGACTTTCTACCCCAGTGTCTCGAGAAGTCATATTGATAGAAGCATATAACAGCTCGTCTTTATCTTCCGTCAATAGTTCTGGAGTTGAAGTATAGTTTAAATGATCGAAGATAAATCGTTTAGCTGATTGGCAACAGCACTTGATAACCACTTTATGACGGCAGTGGCATTCTGAAGAGTAATTTAGAGGTGAATGAGACGTCTCTGTGATTTCACGTCTTTGTGTAAGACGTTCCCGGAGATCAGTTACTACCACAGGACGAGAACAAGTCGAAGAAACATATTCTTTAATGATATTAGGAACATGCCTTTTGTTCTTAAGATACCTAGTTCCATGAGTGTACAAAGAAGTACTTAACTCATTGGCATAAGTGATTGGTTCTTTATTTTCAAATTTTTGTTTCTGGTACAGATTGGCCCTCAGCATAGGATTCTTGCATTTCACTGAGGTTGATACTGATTGACGCCTATTGAGATAAGCGCGTAAATTAGAGAATTCTGCTCTGGGTGCCTCTATTTGAGATACCGTCAATTTCACTTGTTTGGATCTTGAGATCTGCAAGGTTGGAAGATCTTGAGCAGTCCCCATAGGGGTCGGCAAGATACCTCTTTGATCAGTATTCTTTCCTATAGCAGAGATTTGGAAACCTCTGTTTAAGAGAATGGAATCTGATATATCATCCTCTGAATCATAGACTAGGAAAGTTTGAGAAAAGACCAAAGGGTGCTTTACTTTATTTTCTAGAGGGTTAGCTAAAGAGCGTTTCCTTCTGTTTTGTTGTGGCACAATCTTAGGCACAGGTTGCGCCAGTTGAGGAAGTGTAACATGGCCCTTTCCTTTGTTCTGTCTAGTTTTGGCACTAGAACATTATTTCTCTAAGTTCAGGACTGGAGATTTGGAGGAAGGAATAGCCAAAAGACTAGTTCCCTTGGGTTATGCCAGAGCAGTATAGTGAGCAGACTGCGCCTGGACAACTGATTGCTTGGGTTGTGCTATAGCCGCATAGGCTACTGTTTGTACCCTACAAACAGGTTGCACCTTGGCAGCATGAGTAGACTGTGCCATGGCCGCAGCATGAACAGACTGTGTCTTGGCAGCAAAAGGAGTAATGGACTGCGCCTTGGCAGCAGGAAGAGTGGACTGCGCACGGGAAGCAGTGAGAGTAAGTTGCACACGGGCAAGAGGAACAGGAAGAGTGGACTGTGCACGGGCAGCAGAAGCAGACTGCGCCTGAGCCACAGAGACAGATTACGCCTGGGCAACAAAGACAGGTTGCGCCTGAGCAACAGCAACTGTAGAAGACCTAGAAGTCCACACAGTTTTGTTCTTGGTGATAGCCATAGTGCGCTTGTTGCTCTTCTTATTGATCATATCTTCATAGGCTGTCCGGTTGACTTGCACAACCAGAGTCTTCTGCGTCTTGCCGATCGACGCATCATCACATTGAGTTATGACCTTCTCATCGGAGGAGTAAGTCGTCTCCAGCAGAGTTGCCATTTTGTTTGCAAAAACAAAAGTTTGATTACAAAGTAAGAAAAGTGTACAAGGAGTACAATAAATTTTGGAGAAGTACAACTGTAGGAATCTGATCAGAAGACGATCACTTTATTCCTTGGACTATGTGAACTTGAAGACTAGAGCCTCTGGAGAATGCAGCAGCAATTTTACAAGAGTACTTGATCTCTGTGATGCCTTGATAATGATTGGAAACTCTATTTATAGAGTTCTGAAAATAACTGTTTTAGCAGTTATTCTGATGTACGCGAGGCTGAACTGCGCCACTTTGGGTTGCGCCAACCTTATGTTGCGCCAACTTCCATTCAGTTATACAATCGTGTACTAACTGTATTTAGACGCGTGTCATCATGTGATTGAGATGCGCATAGTCGTGTACAGAATAGTGGACTCGTTTTGAGAGATTAGTGGCATGTGTGCCACATCATCCTGTTTTAGAATGTAAGTTGTCTCAACTTTATCAGGTTGTGCGAGCTTCAGTCAATAAGTCATACTGCGTCTGATTGGGTTGCGCCTAAACACAACTCAGTGCATAGGCACGTGACAGTTATGAGAAGAATTTATTCAGATTGCGCCTAGGTACAACTAAGGAATTTATTTAGATTGTGCCTAGGCATAACTTTACAGGATGTACAGGACAGCTGTCAACCAAATCTTCTCGAGCGGCACGCTTTGAGGGATTCGAAGTGATTTTCTTCGTTTATTGTGCTGTCAGCGGTCAGTGCTTTCAGGCAATGATGGCAATTAATGTTGGATGCCACGTAGGCTTGGGCGTAATGTTATTAGGGCGTAGTCTGTTGCTGGGTCAGAGGCATGAATGTCACCTCCAGTTTTCAAAATTGAGGGCAAATTTGTCATATTCAATATTTTAATATTTTTGTGAATATTTATTTATTAATATTGTGTTTTGGGGTTTTATTTCATCGGGTTTGAGTTTTGTCTCATTTCGACTTGTGCTAGCGACCCGGATCAGTTTTGGACCCAACTAGACCCGACCAACTTGTCATGACCAAACCCAGATATTTATATTTGACTAATCTCATTTAATTTTAGTGGAATTAGGGATTAGAATTAGATTTAGAACTTGAAATTAGGAGTTTTCAAGTTACCATTTCGACCCCAACTCAAAACTACTCATTTCTTTGACTTGGAGGACATTTTGGTAAATTGTTAAATGCCCCCAACCCTCTAAATTATGGCCGGCCAGCAGCAAGAACCCCCTCCCTTCTTTTCATTTGCAAGAAACCCTCTCTCTCATTCTTTTCTCTCATTCCACAAAATCCCTTTCCTTTTCCTTTGAATTTTAAGCTCCAAAGTAAGTCAAATCTCTTCTAATTCTCTTCCATACTCTAGATCTCTCTCTAATCTTGGTGTTAACCCTTGTTTATCTTTTATTTGTGGTTTTTATCTAGGTAGAACCTAGCATAGAGGGGTTGGAAGATTAGATTTGGCTTTGACCCAAAAAGAACCAATTTTGGGGCTTTTCCTTGGGTTTCCAAATCCCGAAAGGTAAACCCTAACTCTTGTAATTACTCCTAATTAGTTTTATTTGCATATTAGAGGACGTCCGAGGTGTAGGATAATCCATTAGAAGAGGTTTGGAATCCATTGGACTCAATTTGGGACTTTCGGGCTAGGTTTAGTGCCAATTTTGGGAAAAACCCTAAATTGACATGTTTGGGTGTTGCCTCTAGCATATTTAGACCTAATTAGGTTAGTTTGGATGGGATGAGACTAGTTACGTATCCATATTTGGATACGTGGGGTCGTTTCGTGAGAAATCATAAAAATAGGCTTTTTCGGGATTTTCGGGTTCCAACACACGGGTGACTTTTTGCACCGATAATAGAATCGGCAAGTTAGCACTTAGAATAGGTTCTAATCATTATTTAGAACTCGTGGGTAGAGTTTGGGTCGATTTCGGATAGGTTTGGTATCCGTATCGCACGGTATCGCGAATCGGACACTCTGGAGTCGCCAGAATGGCCTTTTGGCCATTCGGGCCTCGTTTCTCGTTTTCGCTTGCGTGCGCGTGTTAGATTGCTTGTGTGGGATACATGTCTAGGCCCTAGAGGGTAGAATTGTGAGGATTGGGATATTCGGATAGGTTTCGGGATGTTTTGGAGTGTATGTGTGTATATATATGTGGGGGGGGTTATACATATGTATATATATCTATATGTGTGTGTGTGTGGATATGTATATATGTATGTGTGTGTGTGTGGAGTGATATAGAGAGGAGAAGGGAGAGTAGAGAATGTGATTAGAGAGTGAGAGTGGGGAGTAGAGATAGATATTGAGAGTGTATTAGAGAGTTTGATATTGAGAGAGTAAGTTAGAGAGTTAGAGTTGAGAGAGTATTAGAGATTGAGAGAGTGATAGAGAGTAAGATAGGTGAAGGAATGGAGGGGGAAACCTGTTGATTTTATAGCAGTTTAGAGCAGCAGTAGTAGCAGCTACTAGCTGCCATTGAGAGGGGGGTGGGGCAGCCCATGGACAGTGACAACCCCTATTTTCTATTGAATTCAGTCCCCATTCAACCCTACAAATCAGCCATATATTAGCCCATATATCAGCCTCCAAATCAGCCAAAAAATTAGCCCCTATATCACAGCCATTTCAGCCACCTTAACCCCCAAATTGTTGACAAACCAGTCCCCAATATCTGTCCCAAAATAGCCCACTTTAACCCCCTACAAATCAGCCCATATTCACCTATATTCGGTCCTGAATTCAGCCACATATCACCCCACAAATTAGCCCTTACATTCAGCCATAAACACCCCATAGGACAGCCCATAGGCACCATATTTCAGCTCCATATCATCCCTTGGTTCACTCATTCATTCACATGTTTCATCCACCCATTTCTTCATTCATTCTCCTACTCATCCATTCATTTTCCATTCAATACATGTACCGTTCGAACCCGTGTTGCCCCACAAATTGATCCCCTAGATGACCAATATAAACCCTTAGTTAGTGTCTAGTTGAGTGTTGTCTAGTGTGGGTTGAGTATCAAGTTAGAAAGGTTAGTTAGTGTTGGTGTTAGCTTGATGTTTGTGTTAGTGTTAGTAGTGAGTTGGATAAGTTAGTGTCCTAACTAGGTTAGTATCCTAGAAGACTAGTTAGAGTGGCTAACCTAGACACTAGGAGAGTGTTGGAGAGTGAACTAGGAAGGTTGGATAGAAGATAGAGTGTGGTATCTCACGATACCATAGTGTATCATGACGATACTTAAGGTAATATTGAGATGACCAACATGACCATAAGATAGATTAGATGCCCAAAAACCCTAGATTTCTTGGTTGGTAAACCCTAGATAGGATAGTATCTAGCTACCCTAAGAAGCCTAGGCTAGTATCCTAAGATCTAGAGGGGTTTCCTTTGTAATGGGCATGGTATTGGTATTTACCTTGTGAAGGATAAATGTAGGTAATGGGGTATTATTAAGATATTGAGTTTGACTTCTAAGATGGGCTTAGAAATAGGTTGTCTTGGTAGGTAATGACTAGATGAGGGTAGTTTAGGCTAGTCTTGACCTCCGTTGACCAAGAGTTGACTTTTTGACCGAAACCAACTTCAAGTCAACACTTGACTTAGAATTGACTGAAACTAAATCAGAGTTGACCAGTTGACTGAAAATTAACTGTTAGTCAACATTTGACTTGTTTGACCTAGAGTTGACCCAGGGTTGACTCAGTATTGACCAAAGTTGACCAGAGTTGACTTTTTGACCAAAAGTCAACTATAAGTCAACCCTTGACCCAGATTGACCTAGTTTGACTTGGATTGACTTCCTGTGACCTTGTTTGACCTTGGTTGTCCTAGTGTGACCTCGTTTGTCTCAGTATGACCTAGTATGACCTAGTTTAGCTTGGTGTGACTTAGTTTGACCTAGTTTTGACTTAGACTTGCATATCATGACTAGATTAGCTTTTCTTTTATTATTAAATCCTGTTTGGACTCATGGCATCTCATCTATAGGTCTGTGATTACTCTGAGCATCTGTTCACCTTATCAGCTCAGGACCACAGGCGAGTACATTCACTGATAGTTTTCATTGTCTTGATACCTGCTATATCCGATTCAGTTGTAGTGTCTTACTTGATTTCCAGACATGATAGTTCACGGACTAGTATATGTCGGATCCTGTCATGAGATGTTGTTCCCGGATTACTTGGTATATTAGTACAAGAATCGACTTGTTACTTGTACTTGTATAGACATGGACTTGGGAGTGGGCTGATCACCTGCTTTTGAATCCCATGTCATGACGTGTTATGTCCGGATCCTTTATACTACTCGTGGATGGGAAGTTATTAGTGGTTGTGTGATCAAAATCCCCACTTGTTCTTCACACTTGGACTCGTCACTTGTCCATAGCTACTTGTTTATAACTTTCCATGGTGACCGGCCTTATTCTTTACACTTATTACTTCACACTTGTTACTTGTTCGTAGCCGGTCAGATAGAAAGCCTGAACATATTTTTCCCAAGCCGATCACATAACGCACTAATAATTCAAGGGACCTTTTATATTTATTTATCATAGGAGGCTAAGTTCTGTTCGGGAGAAGGGTTACAACCCCGGTCCTTGTTTGGTTTAAGGGTTGTAACTCGGCTTCCGAATGGTTCCCAAGTCATCCTATATATATATATACATATTGTCATCCTATTCAGTACTCACATCTTGATATATATTTTCTGTTGATTTTATCTTGTATCTCATTACACTGTCTCTTATAGAATTTGTCAATTCATATGGAACTGCTGTTGGTGTTTGTACTTACTCATTTTTCTGACAGGATACCGTTGATATATTACAGATGATTCTGAGGCAGATTGCCCGACCTATTATGGGGTCGAGTTAGATGGAGTAGACCAGGACCGTGGCTTGATAGTAGAGCCACTATACTTTGCACTCCCAGAGTAGTTAGTTTAGTTAGGTTTGCCTGGACTGCGAGCCAGCTAGTACTTTTTAGACTGTAGATTTTTATACTATATTTTTGTGACTATGTGGTGTTGTGTATAGCTCTGGACTTGTGTGGATCTTGAACTTATTTCCTGCTTTTATCTATCATATTTCCTTTTCGTGCTATCTATCTTAGTTTTATTTTGTGATTGAGACTGTATTGCTATGTCACCTCCATTCGGAGTGTATATACTGTACAGTTACCTTTATCTGTTTAGTTGTAGTATTTATAGATGACCTTTACAACATTCGACCGTCGATACTGCGGCGTAGGCTGGACATAACCACGTGCTCGTACCCTCTTCAGGGTGCGGGTCATGACACATTTTTGTGGTGGCCCATGCAGGTCAGTGTCGCAATTAGTACGATCTCGTAATGGTTCTCGACTTTAAGTGCTAATTACGAGCCTACGACTAGGATGTAGGATCTAGGGTATGATAGGAGTTACTCAATCACATTTTAGGAAAATTCTGATCTTTTGATTATCATGACAACTCTTCTTGCATTTGAATTCAATTGTCCTCCTTTGATAATATCTTATCTTGTGCCATATTGATCTCTTGGGTTCAATTCGTCTTCAGGATGACAGTGACTCGTTCTCAGGCAGTAGGGCCTAGTACAGTTCCATGGAGGTCTGATCCAGTAGGACTTCCACCTACGGCTACGGGAGTAGCAGCAACGGTTCCAAGAGGTCTTCCACCTCCAGCAGTGATACCATCCATAGTCATTCCTGATACTCTTCCTCCGCAGCCTCCGCTACTGACTGATACTCAGTAGATGATAGCCCTTCTGTAGTAGATATTACAGACCCAGAGAGCACAGGCCGAGGCACAGCAGCATCAGGCTGATGCGTCCCACCGCCAGACAGAGGTGTTGCAACAGAGCATGGAGAACTCACACCAGCTGGTGATGGCAGCAGTAAAGAAAGTTGTACCGGGTACAGTTCAGGGTGCCCCAGTTCAGTAGCAGGGTCAGGGGAGGCCTGGCACGCACCTAGATTTCAGGAAGATGAAACCGAAGGAGTTCAAGGGTACCGAGGGCATCTTATATGTGGATGACTGGTTGGAGGATGTCCAGCGGAGCCTGGAGTTGGCAGAGGTCCCGAGAGGGCTTTGGATGACGTCTGCAGCGAGCCAGTTTTTCGATATAGCGCTGACTTGGTTTTGCACGGGTCCTCGTGCGTCGGTGAGGGGTTTGACTTGGGAGAGCTTCAGGAAGCTCTTTAAGGAGAAGTTCTACCCAGATGTGGCCTTGACAGCTCTGGAGGCCCAGTTCGTCGTAATGGAGCAGAAGAACTCATCGGTAGATGAGTATGTAGCGGAGTTCTCCCGCCTTAGTAGGTTTTTACCGGGTCTGATCCAGGATGAGGGGTACAAGGCCCGCAAGTTCCGGAGGGGTCTTATCCATGTAGTACGCACTCGTACCTCTGGGCGACGTGACGCAACCTTCGACCAGATCCTGATGGAGGCACAAATTACAGAGGAGGACTTCGGCCTCAAGCCGAAGAGGGACAGCTACGTTCTAGGAGCGAGCTCGAGTGCGGAGCCGGCAAAGCGCCCTCATTTCTAGCAGAGGCAGTTTCAGCAGCAGCCTCAGTTACAGTTTCAGCAGGCACCAGCACATGCCCAGCAGCACCAGGGACAGGGCCAGAGACAGGCCATCCAGTGTGCCTTCTATAAGAAGATGGGGCACACCCAGGAGGTTTGCAGGATGAGGCTGGGAGTTTATTTATTCTGTGGAGCTCCAGGTCACCAGATGAAGAACTGTACTGCTCATGCAGCCAGACAGGCAGGTCAGGACAGAGTGCAGCAGGCTAGAGGAGGCCAGCAGGGGCGTGCTTTCGCCATGACAGTTGAGGGCACTCCGGTAGTAGCAGGGCAGATTGTAGGTTCCAATCTTTCGATCTCATTTTCGTATTTGCCTCCTTATAAACTGTCTTGAAATTTGATTCCATCTGTTCCTTGATCGTTTGATAAAATTTTGTTCTTCTGATGTGATATTCTTCTGAGATAAGTCGTATGGGCTAGGTCGTCTCGATTATGAGATTTTAGAATCCTTTAGGGTCAGGCTAGCAGGCATAGTAATGACATATAGTCGGATTATGGACGTATTTCTAGGGTGTAGGAATTTAAGGTTTTCGCTGCCAAGCAAACGACAATGCAAAAATTTTAAATACCATAATTCTAGAGGTATGTACCTTAGTCGAGAATTCTGTGATTATCGTAGCCTTGCTCACTAGCATGACGGAGATTCTGAGTATCATGATTTTGGACAGACGCATCTGATTATCGAACTGCATGATTTTCTGTGATTGCTTTATTTTAATTTCGATGACAAAAATTTTTTAAGGTGGATAGATTTGTCACCTCCAGTTTTCAAATTTGAGGCCAAATTTATCATTTTCAATCTTCTAATATTTTTGTGAATATTTATTTATTAATATTGTGTTTTGGGGTTTTATTTCATCAGGTTTGAGTTTTGTCTCATTTCGACTTGTGCTAGCGACCCGGATCAGTTTTGGACCCAACTAGATCCGACCAACTTGTCATAACCAAATCCAGTTATTTATATTTGACTAATCCCATTTGATTTTAGTGGAATTAGGGATTAGAATTAGTTTAGAACTTGAAATTAGGAGTTTTCCAGTTACCATTTCGACCTCAACTCAAAATCACTCATTTCTTTGACTTGGAGGGCATTTTGGTAAATTGCCAAATGCTCCCAACCCTCTAAATTATGGCCGGCCAGCAGCAAGAACCCCCTTCCTTCTTCTCATTTACAAGAAACCCTATCTCTCATTCTACAAAATCTCTTTCTTTTCCCTATGAATTTTAAGCTCCAAAGTAAGTCAAATCTCTTCTAATTCTCTTCCATACTCTAGATCTCTCTCTAATCTTGGTTTTAACCCTTGTTTATCTCTTATTTGTGATTTTTATCTAGGTAGAACCTAGCATGGAGGGGTTGGAAGCTTAGATTTGGCTTTGACCCAAAAAGAACCAATTTTGGGGCTTTTCCTTAGATTTCCAACTCCCGAGAGGTAAACCCTAACTCTAACTCTTGTAATTACTCCTAATTAGTATTATTTACATATTAGAGGATGTTCGAGGTATAGGATAACCCATTAGAAGAGGTTTGGAACCCATTGGACTCAATTTGGGACTTTCGGGCTAGGTTTAGTGTCAATTTTGGGAAAAATCCTAAATTGACATGTTTGGGTGCTGCCCCTAGCATATTTAGACCTAATTAGGTTAGTTTGGGTGGGATGAGACTAGTTACGTGTCCATATTCGGATACGCGGGTTCATTTTGTGAGAAATCATAAAAATAGGCTTTTTCGGAGTTTTCGGGTTCCAACACACGGGTGACTTTTTGCACCGACACTAGAATCGGCAAGTTAGCACTTAGAATAGGTTCTAATCATTATTTAGAACTCGTGGGTTGAGTATGGGTCAATTTTGGATAGGTTTGGTGTCCGTATCGCGTGGTATCGCGAATCGGACACTCCGGAGTCGCCAGAATGGCCTTTTGGCCATTCGGTCCTCGTTTCTCATTTTCGCTTGCGTACGCGTGTTAGATTGCTTGTGTGGGGTACATGTCTAGGCCCTAGAGGGTAGAATTGTGAGGATTGGAATATTCAGATAGGTTTCGGGATGTTTTGGAGTGTATGTTTATATATATATATGTGTATGGGGGGGGGGTTATACATATGTATATATATATATATATATATGTGTGTGTGTATGTGTGTGTGTGTGGATATGTATATATGCATGTGTGTGTGTGGAGTGATATAGAGAGGAGAAGAGAGAGTAGAGAATATGATTAGAGAGTGAGAGTGGGGAGTAGAGATAGATATTGAGAGCGTATTAGAGAGTTTGATATTGAGAGAGTAAGTTAGAGAGTTAGAGTTGAGAGAGTATTAGAGATTGAGAGAGTGATAGAGAGTGAGATAGGTGAAGGAATGGAGGGGGGAAACCTGCTGATTTTATAGTAGTTTAGAGCAGCAGTAGCAGCAGCTACTAGCTGCCATTGAGAGGGGGGGATGGGGTAGCCCATGGGCAGTGATAGCCCCTATTTTCCATTGAATTCAGCCCCCATTGAACCCTACAAATCAGCCATATATTAGCCCATCTATAAGCCTCCAATCAGCCAACAAATCAGCCCCTATATCACAGCCATTTCAGCCACCTTAACCCCCAAATTGTTGACAAACCAGTCCCCAATATCAGTCCCAAAACAGCCCATTTTAACCCCCTACAAATCAGCCCATATTCACCTATATTCAGTCCTGAATTCAGCCACATATCACCCCACAAATCAGCCCTTACATTCAGCCATGAACACCCCATAGGACAGCCCATAGGCACCACATTTCAGCCCCATATTATCCCTTGGTTCACTCATTCATTCACATGATTCATCCACCCATTTCTTCATTCATTCTCCTACTCATCCATTCATTTTCAATTCAATACATGTACCGTTTGAACCCAATGTTGCCCCACAAATTGATCCCCTAGATGACCTATATAAACCCTTAGTTAGTGCCTAGTTGAGTGGTGTCTAGTGTGGGTTGAGCATCTAGTTAGAGAGGTTAGTTAGTGTTGGTGTTAGCTTGATGTTTGTGTTAGTGTTAGTAGTGAGTTGGTTAAGTTATTGTCCTAACTAGGTTAGTATCCTAGAAGACTAGTTAGAGTGGCTAACCTAGACACTAGGAGAGTATGGGAGAGTGAACTAGAAAGCTTGGATAGAAGATAGAGTGTGGTATCTCACGATACCATAGCGTATCATGACGATACTTAAGGTAATGTTGAGATAACCAACATGACCATAAGATGGATTAGATGCCCAAGAACCCTAGATTTTTTGGTTGGTAAACCCTAGATAGGATAGTATCTAGCTACCCTAAGAAGCCTAGGCTAGTATCCTGAGATCTAGAGGGGTTTCCTTTGTAATGGGCAAGGTATTGGTATTTACCTTGTGAAAGGTAAATGTAGGTAATGGGGTATTGTTAAGATATTGAGTTTGACTTCTAAGATGGGCTTAGAAATAGGTTGTCTTGGTAGGTAATGACTATATGAGGGTAGTTTAGGCTAGTCTTGACCTCCGTTGACCAAGAGTTGACTTTTTGATCGAAAGTCAACTTCAAGTCAACACTTGACTTAGAATTGACCGAAACTAAATCAGAGTTGACCAGTTGACTGAAAATCAACTGTTACTCAACATTTGACTTATTTGACCTAGGGTTGACCCAGGGTTGACTCAGTGTTGACCAGAGTTGACTTTTTGACCAAAAGTCAATTGTAAGTCAACCCTTGACCCAGATTGACATAGTTTGACTTGGATTGACTTCATGTGACCTTGTTTGACCTTGGTTGTCCTAGTGTGACCTAGTTTGTCTTAGTATAACCTAGTTTAGCTTGGTGTGACTTAGTTTGACCTAGTTTTGACTTAGACTTGCATATCATGACTAGATTAGCTTTTCTTTCATTATTAAACCCTGTTTGGACTCATGGCATCTCATATATAGGTCTGTGATTACTCTGAGCATCTGTTCACCTTATCAGCTCAGGACCACAGGCGAGTACATTCACTGATAGTTTTCATTGTCTTGATAACTGCTATATCCGATTCAGTTGTAGTGTCTTACTTGATTTTCAGACATGATAGTTCACGGACTAGTATATGTCGGATCCTGTCATGAGATGTTGTTCCCGGATTACTTGGTATATTGGTACAAGACTCGACTTGTTACTTGTACTTGTATAGACATGGACTTGGGAGTGGACTGATCGCCTGCTTTTGAATCCCGTGTCATGTCGTGTTATGTCCGGATCCTTTATACTACTCGTGGAAGGGGAGTTATTAGTGGTTGTGTGATCAAAATCCCCACTTGTTCTTTACACTTGTAATTGTCACTTGTCCATAGCTACTTGTTTATAACTTTCCATGGTGACCGGCCTTATTCTTCACACTTGTTACTTCACACTTGTTACTTGTTCGTAGCCGGTCAGATGGAAAGCCTAAACATGTTTTTCCCAAGTCGATCACATAACGCACTAATAATTCAAGGCATGTTTTACATTTATTTATCATAGGAGGCTAAGTACTGTTCGGGAGAAGGGTTACAACCCCGGTCCTTGTTTGGTTTAAGGGTTGTAACTCGACATCCGAATAGTTCCCAAGTCATCACATATATATATATATACATATTGTCATCCTTTCAGTAATCACATCTTGATATATTTACTGTTGATTTTGTCTTGTATCTCATTACACTGTCTCTTATAGAATTTATCAATTCATATGGAACTGCTGTTGGTGTTTGTACTTGCTCATTTTCCTGACAGGATACCGTTGATATATTACAGATGATTCTGAGGCAGATTGTCCGACCTTTTATGGGGTCAAGTTAGATGGAGTAAACCAGGACCGTGGCTTGATAGTAGAGCCACTAGACTTTGCACTCCCAGAGTAGTTAGTTTAGTTAGGTTTGCCTGGACTGCGAGCCAGCTAGTACTTTTCAGACTGTAGATTTTTATACTATATTTCTGTGACTATGTGGTGTTGTGTATAGCTCTGGACTTGGGTGGATCTTGAACTTATTTCCATCTTTTATCTATCATATTTCCTTTCCGTTCTATCTACCTTAGTTTTATTTTGTGATTGAGACTGTTTTGCTATGTCACCTCCATTCGGAGTGTATATACTGTACAGGTACCTTTATCTATTTAGTTGTAATATTTATAGATGACCTTTACAACGTTCTACCGCCGATACTGCGACGTAGGCTGGACGTAACCACGTGCTCGTGTCCTTCTTCAGGGTGCGGGTCGTGACAATGAATCGGGCAGAGGAAGAAGGATCAGATGGTGCTGCAGCAGGTGGAGTAGGTTGTGGCTCCTGGGAGGCTGAAGCACGAGAGGATGAAGCACAGATGCAGAGCGGGATAAGGCCAGAAAGGGAGGAACACCGTCCGACTGGCAAAGAGAGAGGTCGACTCCCTTAGCCTCAAGAATGAGAGTGATGAACATGCCGTAGTTGAGGGCCTGCCTTCCCGATGAGTGGATGGATGAGAATGCATTCAGCAGAGTTGTAGCAAAGGACCAAGTCTTCTTTGAGTACAGATAGTACATATAGACCAGAGCATCGTTGGTGATGGCATCGTAGTTGCCAAATTTGGGTACAGGGTGTGGCAAATGATGTGATACAGCTCATAGTAGAATGGCTCGAGCTGCTTGGAGAGGGCAGGAATGGCTGGAGGGTTAGGTCCCTTGCAGATGATGGCATAGAACTCGTCGAAAGATACTTCAGCGGTAGGATAAAGACCGGCCAAAGTTGGGAGAGCATCCCCGCGATTAGGGATCTCGAGAATCTCTGCAATGTCGCGGGTAGTGAGACAAAAGTGACGGTCATTGACAAGAGTTTTAAGAGCATTGTTGGCTAGGTCCGACACCAGATTGCAGTAGAAGAGTCTGACAGCCGCTGGATAGATGGAAACTTCGCGACAGAGAAGAGTGGAAAGGCCAGCGGTCTCAAAGAGAGATAGATGACCGGAGAAGAGGTTCCAGTTTGTCACGACCCGCACCCTAGAGTAAGGGCACGAGAAGTGGGTACGTCCAGCCTACGCCGCAGTGTCGGTGATAGAACGCTGTCCTAGGTCAAACATCTAACAATATAAAGGTACATGTACAGTATATACACTCTGAATAGAGGTGACATAGCAAATACAGTCTCAATCATATCTAAGGTAGAGCATGATAAAAGATAGATAAAATATGAAATCCACAAAGAAATACCGCAGATAGAAGTCTAAGTGTCTAAGATACACAAACCCAGAAAATATCTCAAATCTCAAAAACAGTAATCCATAAAGTAAATACGACTCAAGACAACTAAACTAACTATCTATACAATCTCTACTGTGTCTCCTCTAGGCTAGCAGGCAACCTCCAAGCTATCTGTAAAATTTATCAACAGGTCCAGTCAGGACAGGAACGAGCACAATCTCATCTAGAAAACCCAAGTAAATGACGGAGAACTATAAAGCAGTTATAGACAGTTATATTGATGAACATAGAAGTTTATATTCAGGTGATGGTATAGAGAGACAGATAAGGTACAAGGAAAGTAAGTAACTAAACAAGAGAAGAATAATGGCAATAAAGACTGTAAAATAAAATCTAGTTGAACTAGAGTAACATGATGAGTCCAAACAGTACAATATAAGTCGCGTATAATCCCAATGTGAGTCTAATACAAGAATAGTTGAATGTGATCCCAGTACAGTATGAGTCATTGTTCTAATAAGGTGATTCGAATAAGGTGATGCGAATAAGGTGATTCGAATAATGATTCACATGATGATCTAACAAAGATTCGAATAAATTCTCCAAGTGTGTTTTAAAATACTTAGATAGACATGTAAATGGCTATGGGTAAATCCGGCACATCACGCACTGATCAGGTGAGAGATGGCTATCGTTCGAATATCATTCACAGGGGGTAGTTCGAATAGTGGGAATGTTCACATGTCTAATCAAGTATTTCCCCGCCCATCTAATATAAATGAATCCAAAATTCGACACATCAATCGAATACAAGTCCAACCAGCACATAAAGATACGAATAGGTGGCTCGAATAGTGATTTATATGGTGATTCGAATAATAGAGGCAAAACGAGTAAGTATGTGTGTCGTATACATGGATTCAGTAATAACAATACGTGTTTGAAACAGAGAATCACATACAACTAACTAGAACTGAAGTACAGTAATTGACAAGTAAATGAGAGAACTATCAGAGAATGTACTCGCCTGATAACCTGAACAGCTGATAGGTATAGAGGTCCAAACTGAAGCCACAGAGTCCTATTTAGAGCAATACAGGTCAAGATATATACGAGAGATGATAAATGAAATGTACAATGCATCTGCATGCTGTCTAGGTTAAACTAGACTAATGTCAATACTTGGTCAACACTTGGTCAACACTTGGTCAACTCTAGTCAACCACACTAGTCAAATTAGGTCAACTAGGTCAAGTCATAGCCCAAACAAGTCTAACAAGTCTCACTATGCCTAACCAAGCCTAGGCTAGCACTCACACAATCACAAGACAATGTGAACCACAATAATGCATAATATAAAATATATAATATATATAAATACATACCTTCATACATACATGCATATCCATATTACATACATATTTATATATATATAGGCACATGTTACATCATGCATATTTACATAGTTACATAGATATATACATTCATGCACATTTACATACATACTTTTATACATTATATATGTTAACATTCATTACAATGCATTATATTTTACTTATACCTTTGATTGAATCATTCATTCATATATGACATTAATTCATGCATATTACATACTTAAATGCATCTATAAATTATATACATTGTATATAACATGTAAAAATAGAAAAGGAAAAAAAAGGAAAAACTGAAATGGAAAGGGAAGGGAAGGAAAATGTAAGGAAAAGAAAAAACAGTAGACATATACTTGCTTGCATCATATATTCTATATTACCATACATGCTATCATTATATATTGTATTATATTATTTATATATTATGCATTCATATCTATCATTACATGTATACCTTGCATTCATATCTAGCATTCATTATATACTTTCATGCATATATTGTATATCATTCTTTCATTCATGCGTTTATGTATTGCTTACATACATTATATTAATTGCATTCCTACATGCTTGCATTCAACCATATATACACATTAATGTAAAGAGGATATATATCATATATATATATATATATATATATATATATATATATATATATATATATATCATTTCATTCATCTAACATATCATGTATTACATACTCTATAATCATTTAATACCCATACTACATAGGCTCATAGGTTACACAAAATGCATATATCGTATAGTCACTCATCTACTTAAAACCAATACTACACAAATTAGGACTCTACTAAATTCTAGGGTTAAAGTATGTTGTAGCCCTTCGTGTTAGCTTTCTGAAACTTCAAACGGATCACATTTTCGTGTCCGAAAGCTCCCGGAATCGCAAAAATACCGAAACGCGTTTGTCTTTCGTACAGCTGACACTTAAATAATTCTACAGAAAGTTACAGAAAGAATTTGGCTTATTAAAATATATATTTGGAAAGCTAACTTCGATACAGTTCTTTAAAAAAGAACGGAAGATAAATCAGAGTTCTAAGCTAAAAGTTATGACATTTCTAAGTTGCTTTGGTTAATAAAAACGTGGATGAATATTATGACGAATTTGAGTTATTTTGGACAAAAGAACACATATAGGCCAAGATACTTGGATACAAACATAGGTATCCATATAAAACTCATTCTAACCATCCTAACTAAGATCAATCCACTCTCTAACCATTCTAAAATGAATTTAAATATCTATTTAAACTATTATCATACATACATACACATGGGGGGTCCTAATTTGGGATCTATCAAGTAGGACACAAGACACATATCTAAAATCCTCAAGAGAGCTCCAAATGGCCTTAAATTTAACTCTAAATGGGTCACATGCATGAGAATGGATCCTACAGATTCAAAACTAATTTATATGCAAAGGAAATCGATTTAGAGGATGGGTTTTACCTATTAGGAGTGGAATCCCAATGAAATCCTTTAGGATACGGCTCTGATACGAAGATCCCTCAAAGTGGACACTCCTCCTTGCACTCCTCTTCCAATCCTTGGTAGCACCCTTCCCTTGGAGAATGGGAATGATTAAGGGAAGGTTTGGTGAAGGAATGATTTGATTTGGAGATCAAATCAATGGGAAGGCTCTCTAAAATTAGGGAAGAACAAAAGAAAAATAAAAGAGGCAAGATTGTAATGAATGAAATGAATCATTCTCCCCTAAAGGTGGCTGCCATAAAGCGTCCGTTAGGGCTAATGGGAAATGTTCTAATTTCCCCTCTCTTGTCTTATATGGTTAAGTCTAGACTAGGTTCAAGTTTGGGGTCAAAATGATCTAGTTTTGAGTCTCTAACTTAACCATTCTAACATGATAAATATTAGTTTAATTAACTAACTTAAATGTTGGGTCTTGTGAGCCATGCTTAACTTAATATTGGGTTCCATCTAGAGTTTAAGCTACCCGGGTCACAATACAAGTCGGAACGAGACGAAACTCAAACCCGACTAAACAAATCCAATAAAAACAATATTAAAAATATAAAATTTTCCTAAAATATTAAAATTTAAAAAATGACCAAAATCATAATACATCAATTTAAATATTATTAAAATAATCTAAAATTCACCAATTAATCAAAATTCTAAATAATTTAAAAGTCACAAAATGACCAAAATACCCTTAGCCTAAAAAGTTGTAAATAGTCATTCTAATCACATGGTTAGGTCCCCATGGTCATGGTTAGTCTCCAGGCTCAACAGTTCTAGAGTTCACTAGCTAACACATCAAAATTATAATTCACCAATTTTAAATAGTATTAAATTAATTAAAAATTCTCATAAATCATAAATTCTATTATTAAATAATAATCTTTTACAAAAGTTTAAAATTACCCTCATTTTAGAAAAGTGGGTGTTACAAGTCTACCCTCCTTAGAAAATTTCGTCCTCGAAATTAAGATGGTCGTACTTCTTCTAGAGTCTCGTCCCCAACAATCAAAGTCTCAGAACTTACCTAAATCATACAATTTAAAAGAATGGCATACAAGGTCATGGCATACGGTGGTAGTGTAAGTCTCATCTAGGTATACTAGTTAAACTAGACCAAAACAATCATATGGTATCAAAACTTACAAGCAATCAGGGGTGTTAAACTGGAAAAGATACAGAAATAACAAATCATCAAGGCTTTAAGGCATAATCAAAATCAAAATTTAAAGCACAAATGTCGAGCATTAAAATCCAATCACAATATATATATATATATATATATATATATATATAGAGTGTTAGAAGGGAAAAAGCTAGCATTATGTAAAGGTTATGTGATTAGTGTGTGTATGGGTGTATGTGGACATGTTCATAGGGTTAGATAGTAGACATATGTGTGTGTGTGTGTGTGTGTGTGTGAAATATACATGAAAGTGTATATGAGGATTTGGGTTTCAAAACAATAGCTATCAAGTTACACTACTCACGGCATATTGGTTAAACAATCTACAATGCACAACCTATTTACTCATAACATGCATAGCTAACCATATATATACATATATCTATATGTATAGAGAGGTAGAGATTTAGTTATATATCTTTATACATTATAACATGTATGCATAAACCATATATATATATATATATATATATATATATATATATATATATATATATATATATATATATATATATATATATATATATATATATATATACCTATTTAGATATATGAACATAACATAGAGATGAAGGGTTAGGTTTACATGGCAGTTGTGATCATTAGTGTACATTAGTGTAGAGTGTCAAGAGTACAGGGGTTATAAATTAAAATGAAGGGTTCAATCATTCAGTTCAGTTTAACATTACATATTAAATCTAAAATTGAACTAACATTTAAAATCAATGTAGAAATATTAACATGTATTCAGTTTTAGGATTTAGGAGAAATTCGAACATCAAACCATTCCAATGTTTATCACAACCTAACATGTAAGAATATGAAACCTAAAATCATATCCCTACATACAACAATGTATACAGCTCAAAATATTACATTTAAAAATAGCAAATTGAACTAATCACTTAGAATCTAGTATTAAGGGTTAATATGCACACAGTCTCAGATTTGATAAATTCAAACACAAAACTCAACCAATTTCCTTAAGAATTGAAACCCTGTATATAACATACATGTGCAGTGATGTAAACAAAACTAATAACATGAATTTTATATTTAAATTACAAATTTAAACTGGAAAAAGCAGAGAACCAGTCTCTGATACTGTACTGTATCAGAAATATTGGGGTTGTGGGAATTTAACATCAACAACATATTAATATGTATTTAGATAGGTTGGTAATCAAAGTGTAGCATGCATACGTGTTAGGAAAAGTGGCCACTATATATATTCTCATGTCCCAAGATACAAATCAAATTATATATCACGACCAATATTTAGATTTCTACCGAGATTGCAAGTAGGTGATTGATGTAATCAAGACAGTTTTATTATTATTATTATTATTTAATACAAGAATAATAGCAAGAAGGAAATAACGATAAAATTTGTTCTGCTTATCTGTTTAAAGAAAGAACCATTTTGAAACCCAGAGCTAAAATATCAAATCCAAGATAAGGTCTAGCAAAAACATCGATTCATTGTATTATGAAAAAATTCATAGCAAAAAGTCACACAAGGTTTATAAAAACAGCTAAAGCTACTCCAAAGTTAAATAATGATAAGCAAAACAAAACAAAACAAACAATTTTTTTTTGGGAATGACTAAAACAAAAGTAGAGAAAACATGTTCAAGAATATTTAAGGTACAATCTGAAAATCATATGCGTCTATCCAAAATCATGGTACTGTAAATCCTCGTCATACTAGTAAGCAAGGCTACGATAATCACAGAGTCCCCGACGAAGGCACATACATCTAGAATCATGGTATTTAAAATTTTCGCGATGCCGCTAGCTTGGCTGCGAAAACCTTAAATTCCCACACCCGAGAAATATATCCAAAGTCAGACTATATGCCCTCACCATGCTGGCTAATGTGACTGTAGAAGACTAGATTCCATAACTTAGATGATTTAACCCATATAATTTCATCTTGACACAAAAAATTAAATCAACAATGGATACCAAAATCAAATTTTATCAACGAACATCAAGATTCAAAACTGAACAATAATCCATTAAATCATATAAATACAAACTCGGATGCAACAGCTAATATCAAGATTCAAAATTCAACAATCATCCATCAAAATCAATAAATACAAACTCAAATTCGACAATAATCTATCAAAATCAAGTTCAACAACAGAAAGTAAAGATAAATCAAATCAAGAGAAGAAGAGTTTTCAAATCGAAGTTAAAATAAGATTCTCAAGGGTCATCCCAGGAATCTTTTAAGAAATCCTAACTGTGATTGAGTACCTTCAAAAATATATCCTAATCCTACTGTAGGCTGTAGTGGTACTCTAGTTCGAATACCACTACACAAACTCGACCTGCATGGGCCACCACTAAAAATGTGTCACGACCCCTACCCTAGAGTAAGGGCACGAGAAGTGGGTACGTCCAGCCTACGTCGCAGTGTCGGCGGTAGAACGCTGTCCTAGGTCAAACATCTAACAATATAAAGGTACATGTACAGTATATACACTCCGAATGGAGATGACATAGCAAATACAATCTCAATCACATCTAAGGTAGAGCATGATAAAAGATAGATAAAATATAAAATCCACAAAGAGATACCGCAGATAGAAGTCTAAGTGTCTAAGATACACAAACCCAGAAAATATCTCAAATCTCAAATACAGTAATCCATAAAGTAAATACAACTCAAGAAAACTAAAATAACTATCTATACAACCTCTACTGTGTCTCCTCTAGGCTAGCAGGCAACCTCTAAGATATCTATAAAATTTATCAACAGGTCCAGTCAGGACAGGAACGAGCACAATCTCATCTAGAAAACCCAAGTAAATGACAGGGAACTATAAAGCAGTTATAGACAGTTGTATTGATGAACATGGAAGTTTATATTCAGGTGATGGTATAGAGAGACAGATAAGGTACAAGAAAAGTAAGTAACTAAACAAGAGAAGAATCATGGCAATAAAGAATATAAAATAAAATCTAGCTGAACGAGAGTAACATGATGAGTCCAGATAGTACAATATAAGTCGAGTGTAATCCCAATGTGAGTCTAATACAAGAAAAGTTGAATGTGATCCCAGTACAGTATGAGTCGAATGTGATTCTAATCATTGTTCTAATAAGGTGATTCGAATAAGGTGATGCGAATAAGGTGATTCGAATAATGATTCACATGATGATCTAACAATGATTCGAATAAATTGTCCAAGTGTGTTTTAAAATACTTAGATAGACATATAAACGGCTATGGGTAAATCTGGCACATCACGCACTGATCAGGTGAGAGATGGCTATCGTTCGAATATCATTCACAGGAGGTGGTTCGAATAGTGGGAATGTTCACATGTCTAATCAAGTATTTTCCTGCCCATCTAATATAAATGAATCCAAAATTCGACACATCAATCGAATACAAGTCCAACCAGCACATGAAGATACGAATAGGTGGTTCGAATAGTGATTCATATGGTGATTCGAATAATAGAGGCAAAACGAGTAAGTATGTGTGTCGTATACATGGATTCAGTAATAACAATACGTGTTTGAAACAGAGAATCACATACAACTAACTAGAACTGAAGTACAGTAATTGACAAGTAAATGAGAGAACTATCAGAGAATGTACTCGCCTGATAACCTGAACAGCTGATAGGTATAGAGGTCCAAACTGAAGCCACAGAGTCCTATTTAGAGCAATACAGGTCAAGATGTATACGAGAGATGATAAATGAAATGTACAATACATCTGCATGCTGTCTAGGTCAAACTAGACTAAAGTCAACACTTGGTCAACTCTAGTCAACCACACTAGTCAAATTAAGTCAACTAGGTCAAGTCCTAGCCCAAACAAGTCTAACAAGTCTCACTATGCCTAACCAAGCCTAGGCTAGCACTCACACAATCACAAGACAATGTGAACCACAACAATGCATAATATAAAATAGATAATATATATAAATACATACCTTCGTACATACATGCATATCCACATTACATACATATTTATATATATAGGCATATGTTACATCATACATATTTACATAGTTACATAGATATATACATTCATGCACATTTACATACATACTTTTATACACTATATATGTTAACATTCATTACAATGCATTATATTTTACTTATACCTTTGATTGATTCATTCATTCATATATGACATTCATTCATGCATATTACATACTTACATGCATCTATACATTATATACATTGTATATAACATGTAAAAATAGAAGATGAAAAAAAGGAAAACTGAAATGGAAAGGGAAGGAAAGGAAAATGTAAGGAAAAGAAAAAACAGTGGACATATACATGCTTGCATCATATATTCTATATTACCATACATGCTATCATTATATATTACATTATATTATTTATATATTATGCATTCATATCCATCATTACATGTATACCTTGCATTCATTCATTATATACTTTCATGCATACATTGTATATCATTCTTTCATTCATGCATTTATGCGTTGCTTACATACATTATATTAATTGCATTCCTACATGCTTGCATTCAACCATATATATACATTAATGTAAAGAGTATATATATCATATATATATATATTATTTCATTCATCTAATATATCATGTATTACATACTCTATATTCATTTAATACCCATACTACATATGCTCATAGGTTACACAAAATGCATATATCATATAGTCACTCTTCTACTTAAAATCAATACTATACCAATTGGGCCTCTACTAAATTCTAGGATTAAAGTATGTTGTAGCCCTTCGTGTTAGCTTTTCGAAACTTCAAACGGATCACATTTTCGTGTCCGTAAGCTCCCGAAATCGAGAAAATACTAAAACGCGTTTGTCTTTCGTATAGCTGACACTCAAATAATTCTACAGAAAGTTACAGAAAGAATTTGGCTTATTAAAATATATATTTGGAAAGCTAACTTCGATACGGTTCTTTTAAAAAAATGGAAGATAAATCGGAGTTCTAAGCTAAAAGTTATGACATTTCTGAGTTGCTTTGGTTAATAAAAACGTGGATGAATATTATGACGAATTTGAGTTATTTTGGACAAAAGAACACATATAGGCCAAGATACTTGGATACAAACATAGGTATCCATATAAAATTCATTCTAACCATCCTAACTAAGATCAATCCACTCTCTAACCATTCTAAAATTAATTTAAAAATCTATTTAAACTATTATCATACATACATACACATGGGGTGTCCTAATTTGGGATCTATCAAGTAGGACACAAGACACATATCTAAAATCCTCAAGAGAGCTCCAAATGGCCTCAAATTTGAATATAAATGGGACACATACATGAGAATGGATCCTACAGATTCAAAACTAATTTATATGCAAAGGAAATCGATTTAGAGGATGGGTTTTACCTATTGGGAGTGGAATCCCAATGAAATCCTTTAGGACACGGCTCCGATACGAAGATCCCTCAAAGTGGACACTCCCCCTTGCACTCCTCTTCCAATCCTTGGTAGCACCCTTCCCTTGGAGAATGGAAATGATTGAGGGAAGGTTTGATGAAGGAATGATTTGATTTGGAGATCAAATCAATGGGAAGGCTCTCTAAAATTAGGGAAGAACAAAAGAAAAATAAAAGAGGCAAGATTATAATGAATGAAATGAATCATTCTCCCCTAAAGGTGGCTGCCATAAAGTGTCCATTAGGGCTAATGGAAAATGTCCTAATTGTCCCTCTCTAGTCTCATATGGTTAAGTCTAGACTAGGTTCAAGTTTGGGGTCAAAATGATCTAGTTTTGAGTCTCTAACTTAACCATTCTAACATGATAAAAATTAGTTTAATTAACTAACTTAAATGTTGGGTCTTGTGAGCCATGCTTAACTTAATATTGGGTCCCATCTAGAGTTTAAGCTACCCGGGTCACAATACAAGTCGGGACGAGACGAAACTCAAACCCGACTAAACAAATCCAATAAAAACGATATTAAAAATATAAAATTTTCCCAAAATATTAAAATATGAAAAATGATCAAAATCATAATACATCAATTTAAATATTATTAAAACAATCTAAATTTCACCAATTAATCAAAATCCTAAATAATTCAAAAGTCACAAAATGACCAAAATACCCTTAGCCTAAAAAGTTGTTAATAGTCATTCTAATCACATGGTTAGGTCCCCGTGATCATGGTTAGTCTCTAGGCTCAACAGTTCTAGAGTTCACTAGCTAACACATCAAAATTATAATTCATCAATTTTAATAGTATTAAATTAATTAAAAATTCCCATAAATCATAAATTCTATTATTAAATAATAAACTTTTATAAAAGTTCAAAATTACCCTCATTTTAGAAAAGTGGATGTTACACAGTTGATTGCCATCCCTTTGTATATGGCATGGTCGACAAAGTAGTGGAACCAGGCATCGACCGCAAGATGGGATTTGAAGATCTTCGGATCGTAACCACCGTTAGGAAGAAGAACTGGAGTGAAGGGGTTGGAAGCGGAAGAAAAAGAGCGGGGGCATTTGGCGTGGGCCAAGTAGAGAAGATCTGCAAATCCGGTGGAGAGAAAGACAATTATTTGTGGAGGAAGAAGAAGAGGAGGAGGAAGAAAGAATTTTAAAGAGGGAGGAGATGAATAGATGGATAATTAATAGGGGGATTTAAAAAGAGAGTTGAATGAGGGTTTTGAAAAGGCACATAATAAATGAGAGGTGATGTTTTGAAAGAAGTGAGGAGGTAAAGAGATGGGAGAGAAATAAATATGATGTGATATGATGGTTCCTCCAAAAAATAAACTGATATGTAGCAGTCCACCGCAGACAGCATGCCGACGGCAGACCGGTAGATTCTAACGGTATGTCGATTTTGTTCACAGAACAGACTTCTGTAGGGAAATCGGTATGCTATCGGTATATCGATGGGTGCCATCGGTATGCCGCTTGAGGAAGAACTAAAACTCAAGATTGATAATGCCTAATTCTTTGCAAAGAAAAATGAAACGATCCTCCGGAACGGGCTTAGTGAAGATGTCAGCCAATTGATAAGTAGTGTCAATAAAATCAAGATGAATATCCCCCATTTGCTGATGGTCACGAAGAAAATGGTGTCTAATTTCAATGTGTTTCGTGTGTGAGTGACAAATCGAATTTTTTGTGAGATTTATGGAGCTAGTGTTATCACATTTATTGGAAGTGCAAGTAGAAGAAATACCATAATTTATAAGTGTTTCTGACATCCAAAGAATTTGTGCACAACAACAACCAGCCGCTACATATTCGGCCTCAGTAGTAGAAAGAGCAACAGAGTTTTGTTTCTGACTAAACCAGGATACCAAAGATTTTCTAAGTAATTGACATGTGCCGCTAGTGCTTTTTTGGTCAATTTTGCATCCGACAAAATCCGCATCCAAGTAGCCGATAAGCTCAAAGGATGAAGATTTCGGATACCAAAGACCCATGTTGATGGAGCCTTTGAGATACCGAAAAATGCATTTAACGGCAAATAAGTGAGATTCTTTTGGATTAGCTTGGTATCGTGCACAAAGACATACACTAAACATAATATCCGGATGGCTAGTAGCTAAGTAGAGTAAGCTACCGATCATACCTCGATACTTACGAATTTCGACCGAGATGCCATCTTCATCATTATCAAGTTTTGTAGTTGTTGCCATAGGAGTTCTCGCTGATTTGGAAGAGTCAAGTTCGAAACGTTTGAGAATATCCTTTATATATTTAGCTTGATTGATGAAGTTTCCTTTGGGACCTTGCTTGATTTGCATACCCAAGAAAAAAAGATAGTTCTCCCATCATGCTCATTTCAAATTCGTCCCGTATGACTTTAGCAAATTCTACGCATAGTACATTATTAGTGGAACCAAAGATAATATCATCAACATAAATTTGGACTAACAAAAGAGTTCCGTTAAGAGTTTTAATAAAAAGTGTAGTGTCAACTTTACCTTTAGAAAAGTTGTAAGAAAGAAGAAAGGAACTGAGACGCTCATACCAAGCACGAGGAGCTTGTTTGAGGCCATAGAGGGCTTTGTGTAATTTGAAAACATGATGAGAAAATTGGAAATCTTCAAAACCAGGAGGTTGCTTAACATAAACCTCATCTTTAATAATACTTCAAGAAAGCACTTTTAACGTCCATTTGAAAGAGTTTGAAGTCATTAAAGCAAACAAAGGCACACAGCATGCGTATGGACTCAAGACGAGCAACCGGAGCATAGGTTTCATCGTAGTCAATGCATACCTCTTGGTTATAGCCGTGAGCAACCAATCGAGCTTTGTTACGAGTTACGAACCCATCTTCATTAAGTTTATTGCGGAACACCTACTTTGTTCCAATAATGGGGTGGTTGTGAGGTTTAGGGACAAGTTCTAAAACCTTGTTTCGCTTAAATTGATTTAGCTCTTCTTGCATTGCTATCATCCAAAATTCATCATTAAAACCATCATTAATATTTTTAGGATCTATTTGATAAATAAAAGCCACATTGGCACATAGATCACAAGTGGAGGATCTAGTGCTACCACGTGAAGAAGGATCACCAATGATAAGCTCCTTGGGATGATGTGGGACAAATCTCCATTCCTTTGGGAGGTCCTCATGAGGAATCTCTAATGGTGGAGAATCTTCGATTGGAGGGGTCACTACTCCATTGTTTGATGAAGAGGGACGAGAGTCTCCAATAGAAGAGTTTTCCAAACCACAAGAGATGTTATCAACATCATCGGATGGGAAGGATATAGAAGAGTTAAGTTCATCAAAAGAGACATTAATTGACTCTTCGACAATAAGACTTCTTTTGGTAAAAATACGAAATCCTTTACTATGAATTGAGTAACCAAGAAAAATACCTTCATAGGCTTTTTCCTCAAATTTGCCTAGGTTATCCTTGGTATTGAAAATAAAACATTTACATCCAAAAACTTTAAAATACTCAATAGAGGGAATTTTGTCAAACCAAAGCTCATACGGAATCTTTTTAGAAATAGGTCTAATTAAGACACTATTTATAACATGACATGCCGTGTTAACGGCTTTTGCCTAAAATAGTGGAAAAGCTTATATTGGTTTAAAATAACCCTGGCCATATCACTAAGGGTTCTATTCTTTCTTTCCACAACACCATTTTGTTGTGGAGTTCGAGGGTAAGCAAAATCATGACCAAAACCATTCTTTTCGTAAAATATTTTAAAATCGGCATTGTCAAATTCTCCTCCATGATCACTTCTAATTTTGTTTATAGTAATGCCTTTCTCATTTTGAACATGTTTACAAAAAGCAACAAATTCACGAAAAGTCTCACTTTTATTTGCAAGAAAAATAACCCAAGTAAATGTTGAAAAATCATCAACCAAAACAAAAGCATAAAGTTTACCTCCAAGACTAGCTACTCTACTAGGACCAAATAAATCCATATGAATGAGTTGAAGAGGTCTAGTAGTGCTTACTGAGTTGATGGATTTGAAAGAAGATTTGGTCAACTTACTCTTCTCACATTCTTCACATACCATGTCCTTTTTGAAGGAAATACTTGGAAGCCCTCTTACAAGCTTCCTAGTGGCAAGTCGGAAGATGATATCCATGTTGGCATGTCCAAGTCTCATGTGCCATAGCCAACTTTCATCGTTCTTAGCAACTAGACACCTGTAATTGTTAGTACCTTCAACAAGATAAAGGACATAAATATTATTTTCTCTAATGCCTTCATACACCGTAGATCCACTAGTGCTATCGGTGATGAATCATTTGTGTTTAACAAACTTAATATCATAGCCATTATCTGTAAGATGACTAATACTAAGAAGGCTGTGCTTGAGATTTGTAATAAGATAAAGATTTTTAATACAAGGATAAGGAGGTGAGCCGATGTTACCATTTCCTATGATGTGGCCTTTGAGATTGTTACCGAAGGAGACGTGACCTTCTTTCTTCATCGATAGCGTTGTAAAAAGTAAAGCATCACCAGTCATGTACCGTGAGCAACCGCTATCGAGGATCCACTTGCTTCTAGCATGTGAGGGAGGGTTCACCTACAACAAAATTTGAAGATGAATACTTTGGTACCCAAGAGCATTTGGGTACTTGATTGTTAGCCATAGGAACCCACTTAAAAATTTACATATCAACATGTTTTCTCATTTGACAATAATGAGAGGTGTGTCCAAGAAGACCACAATAGTTGCATATCATAGGTGTTATAGATTTAGAGGAGAATGAGTGAGTGTCATGAACATGTGGTGTTCTAGTGTGAGGAGTTCTAACAAGAGAGTAAGTATTATAAACGTGAGGCGCTCTAGTGTGAGGAGCTCTAACATGAATGTTATGGTGATGATAATAAAAGGTATGATACGATGTGTTCTTCTTTATAAAAGGTCCCTTTCTTGTGTGTACAGTGTTAGAAAAGGATCTATGTGCAGTGTTCTCGTACACATGATCATTGTGATTTGTGTTATGAGGTGTGTGGGTGTGTCTTGTGCGAACCGTGTTCTTATTTACTTGTTTCTTACCATGCTCAAGAAGATCATTATACTTAATCGACGTGGCATACTCTTTTTGATTAGCAGCAAGAGTCTTGTTCATAGCAAATTCATAAGCATTTCTAAGGGATTGAATCTCAGCATCTTTTTTCTTAATGATGTCTTCAGATTCTACTAGCTTGAGTCTCAAGGACACTACATCATCAGTGTCAGAGGCTAGAGTTTTTTCCTTTACATCCATAATGATGATAGAGAGTCTTTATATTTCTCGTTTGTATGCCTCAACCTCTTTTAGAGATTTCTTGTACTTATTTCTAACACCTTTGTGTTCCTCGTGTAATTCAAGAATGGCATTTTCCAAATTATCATAAGAGAGAGTGTTCAAAGAGAGGTCATCGAGTTCCTCATCAGTTGCCATGAGGCAGACATTTGCATTGTGTTTGCATTTTTTGTCGTTGTCTGAATCACTAGCATCACTTTTATACCAAATACTGGTGTTGGCATATTTTCTGGAGGAAGAGCTTTCTTTGTTAGACTTCTCGTATTTGCTGGAGTCATTTTTTGTCATGGGACAATCTCTCTTGATATGTCCGGTTCTCTTGCATTGGTAGCAAGCAGGCTCTTCATCATTGTCTCGTCTAAATCGGTTGCTTTTGTTGAACTTGAGGAACTTTCGAAAGTGCTTAGCAGTGAGAGCTATTTCTTCATCATCGTCTGAATCATCATCGTCGGAGCTATCCTTTGAGTAGGACTTCGTAACCTTGAGGGCCAGGGGCTTGTCCTTTTCTTTTGCCTTCTCCTTCTCTTTTTCTTTCATGGAAGATTTTTTGGTCCTTCAGGTCATAAGCTTCCCCTTGAGGGTTTTAAGGTTCATAGTAGTCAAGTCGTTCCCTTCAATGATAGTGGTAGCTTTAGGATTCCATCCTTTGGTTAGCCCTCTGAGGATCTTTTTGATCTTTAAATGAGTAGGGTATTCCTTGCCAAGAGAAGAAAGAGGGTTAATGATATCACCAAAACGAGTGAACATATAAGTAATAGACTCATCTTGTTTTATTTTAAAAGATTCATATTCTTGAGTGAGTCTGCTAATATTTGACTCCTTTACTTGAGATATTCCCTCGTGAGTGACTTCTAGCAATTTCCAAATATCATTTGAAGACTTACAAGTAGAGATTCTGTTGAATTCATTGCTATCGAGAGCACAGTAAAGAGCGTTCATAGCCTTAGCATCTCGACTAGCAAGCTTCTTAGCATTCTCAGTGAGTTTATCTCTAAGGGTGTCAGAAGCAATTTCCTCAATAACTCCGGAAGAAGTAGGAAAACCATTTATCACACAATCCCATAAATCGAAATCTATGGACTTCAGATAAATACTCATTCTAATTTTCCAATAGTTATAGTTGGTACCATCAAATAGAGGAGGCCTATTTGTGGAGTGTCCCTCATTATGAAATGAGTTGGAACTAGGGTTAGTAGCCATGGATCACTCTCAGGATGTGGGTCCAAATCAAGAGAACAAAGCTCTGATATCAATTGAAGAACCCTAGAGGGGGGTGAATAGGGTAATAAAATAATTACTGATAATTTATGACTATTTTACTGAGAGTAAAAGAGAGAGAGAAAGAGAAAATCAAACACTCGAGGTATCCTGGTCTCCTCCCTAGAGGCAATCCAGTCCCGGAACTCTCTCCGTCTTAAATCTACTATTTGAGTAAATAGTTACACACGAGTTTGGCTCCGAAGACTCGTCAACTTCTACACGAGTTTGGATCTGAAGAACTTGCCAACTTCAACACGAGCTTTAATCCGAAGAACTTGCCAACTTCTACACACGAGTTTTCTTACGAAGGCTCGTCAACTTCAACACAAAGAGAAAGAAGGCTTTTGATCTTCTACAACACTTGAAGATCTAAAAATACAACTCTTTAATACTCTAGCACTTTTGGATTGGATGACAAATGAAAGCTTTGGGTAGAATAGTAATGGTGAGAGCTCTTGGTTGTTGAGAAAATTTATGGCTTAAGTGGTTAGTCTTGAAGGAGAAGACACAATCACTTTTTATAGAGAACAAAGCATTTAATGCTCCAAAACTTAGTGCTGACGGAATACCGTCGGTATGGACCGGCATTCCGTCGGCATACCGTTCTAAATAGTAACGGTAATAAATCTAGCCGTTGGGAGCATTTAATGCTAGCATCTTGTCCATTCAAAAATCAAAATGTCGAGATCAGAATACCGACGGTATACTGCGGTATACCATCGGTACGCCGACTTTTGTCACAAAACATATTTCTGGATCACACACGGTATACCGTCGGTATACGGTAGTCAGTCGTTGGTATACCGAGTTTCGTCACAGAACATATTTTTGGATCACACAAGGTATACCGTCGGTATACGGTAGTCTGCCGTCGATATACCTAGTTTCGTCATAGAACATATTTCTTGCTCAGAAATAATATACCGTCGGTACATTGTGGTATACCGTCGGTGTGTCGAATTTTGTCACAGAACATATTTCTTGTTCAGAAACGGTATACCGTTGGTATACTGTGGTATGCCATTTCTGTAGACATTGATTTTTGAGTGACAAGACAGAAGGAAGGCTTACGTTTTGTCATCCACCTTAGGTATTACATGGAGAATCCTAGACCTTGTACAGACTCAAAATCTTGGACCCTCTGAGAGCAGTCTTTGATTGCACGTTGGTCTTCTCTTCAGTCTTGAGTTGTGGGAGACTTCATCAGACTTCTATTTGAAGAGCAGCTTGAATAAAAGGATCTCTTAGCAGGCTTTTAGTGAATATCTGTTCGCTGAAATATAGAGAAAACTAAACCATAAATATGTTGTTAATGTTATCAAAATAAATGTGCCAACATAGTTGATGATAGCCTGATCGTAAGTCAATCTTGAAGAATACTTTTGCTCCACTCAGTTGATCAAATAGATCGTCTATACGCGACAAAGGATACTTGTTCTTCACTGTCACTGCATTCAAAGCTCTGTAGTCGATGCACATGCACACTATCCCATCTTTCTTAGGCACAAAAAGAACAGGCGCTCCCCATGGTGACGCACTGGCACGAATAAAACCTTTCTCCAACAAGTCGTCAATCTGCATCTTCATCTCTACCTATCACGACCCGCACCCGGTATAGGGGCACGAGAAGTGGGTACGTCCAGCCTACTCTGCAGTATCGGCGATAGAACGCTATTCTAGGTCACATACATCTAACAATTATAAGGTACTTGTACAATATATATGCTCCGAATGAAAGACAATATAGAAATGTACAACTCAATCACAACTAAGGTAGAAGTACGACAAGATAGATAGATAATAAAAATCATCAAATGAAATACAAACAAGAGAAAAAGTCTAAGTGTCTAAGATAACATTTCCATAAAATCCAGAATAAATACAAGATCCCAAATATAACATAAAGGTAACCAAATGAGATAAGACATCAAAATAAGATAGAAGTCTGAGCTAACTAGCCTAAACTATAGGGGTGACATCCTCTACTGGTGATAGATCCTGCTAAAGGTCCAAGTCGCAGGTGTCATCTATGGCAGCTCCATAATAGGTAGGACAAAGGTTCTCGTCATCCTCTGTAATATTTTCAACAGGTCCAGTCAGGACAGAAACGAGCACATAATCTCAACAGTTCATATCAAGACAGGAATATGAAGCATATAATAGAGTAAAATACATGAAACACTGAAAGAAAGTACATGTAGTAAAAGAGAGAGAACTGTAATGAAAATGGCTACTATAAGAAGAGAACTAACAGTGACTAGTGATATAGAGTACAAGATAGAAATGTGAATGGCTTGAATTTGCACATCATTACAATAAGAGTTTATACAATGACCAATGGGATTGTTCACATGACTGCTTCTACTCCCCCGTATCCCAATTAATACACAAGGATCCAGAAAAGTTATGTTATTATACAATATTTCACATAGGGGCCCATAAATAGGTACACATAAAGGTATACATGAGAGCTCTGTGAGCATGAGAGTACATGAATCACAAGAGTGCACATGAATAGTGAAAGCACAAGAGTACATGATGAAAGTGAAACACACATGACATAATGTATCTGATGCTCCCGAGGGGGATAACATCTCAATGTAAAGATCCATATAGTACTAATCCGTGTTAACAACGTAACAGCATCAAGTAAAGTAATCCAGAGAAAGAATATAAATCCTAACAAGTATGAAATGATCAGAGAATGTATTCGCCTGATATCCTGAGTATCTGGTAAGTGTAGATGTCCAGACAGAGTAGATGAGTCCTATTTAGAGCAACATAGGTCACAACATGTCCAGAATGGTAATATTGAACTTTACAATGCATTATATATGATTTCTAGGTCATCTAGGCCAAAGTCAACCTTTGGTCAACTCTGGTCAACTTACAAAGTCAAACTAGGTCAACCAAGCTATTCTAGGTCTAAACCTTGTCTAACAAGTCATTTCAGACTAAAGTCAGCACTTGGTTAACTCTAGTCAGCTACACTAGTCAAACTAGGTCAAGTCCTAGCCCAAACAAGTCTCACTAAGCCTAACCAAGTCTATACTATCACACAATCACAAAGTCACAAAGGCAACACATAATATATATATATATATATATATATATATATATATATATATATATATATATATATATATATATACACGTAGGCCACTACAACAAAAAGACCTATTAATGACGCTTGATAAGTGGTTTTCATGACGGCTGATGTGGAAGCGTCATCAAAGTTCAGCAAGACTAGAATCTATGACGGTTTACATTAAAAACGCTATTGATAGTGCTCCAGTGATACGAGCGTTATAAAAAAAGCATGAAAATTTAAGTCGAAATCTCGACTCCCCCGCAATTCTCCCGCACTTAAGAAAAATTCTAAACCCTCACTCTTTCTCCTTTTCCTTCTCCTTCTTCTCCCGCTCCCCAACTCCCCTCAGCCCACTCCCCGCTCCCCAACCCCCCTCAGCCCGCTCTCCGCTCCCCAACTTCCCTCAACCCGTTCCTCGCCTCCTTCGGTTACAGAATCTACCGCAGAGGAAAGGTTGTCACCGGCGTAGCCTTCACCACCGGTTTGTCCTAAAATCTCGATCATTGCTTATTTTATGCCCTAAATTCTGCCTCGACATGATTTTAGTAAAATCTCCTAATTTTTGACAACCATACATGCATCTATCTCTCCAAAATTAGGGTTTTTTTAGGGTTTCCCAACGTCTCCGTCCACGTCGGTGATGATCCGAAAAGGGCTGCATCATCGTTGACTTCTCTTGATTAAGTGAGTGATTTTGATTTGGATTGTTTTTCCTAAAAAAAGATTTTGTTGGGAATTTTTCTATGTGCGCTTTATGTTCGATGAAATAATTGTAAGTACCAAATGCTTGTGTTCTTTGATTTTTTTCTGTTTGTTCTTGTTCAAGGGAGTGTAATTACATTTGGGAAGCCGAGTTCGAAACCTCTCCATAGTCACAACCGCGACCCGACGAGGTGCTGTGCATGCCTGCAAGCCGTGTTCGAAGCCTCCCTTCGGATTCTGACACTAAATTCTGGGGTATAAATTCTAAACTCTTGATTGATTTCAGTTTTTGGGTTTATTTTGTTTGTCAATAATGTTGTTGGATCTCGATCCCTACATAAAAAGGGTTTCGATCGACTGATACGTGTTGGATTCAATTTTGGCTTGACGATCCTACGATTGTCTTTGTTTGTGAAGCGCGAATGATCTTTAGATCATGTACGGTTCTTTACTTGCTGTTGGATTATTTTCGGTTTTGGGTTACCTAGCTGTTGTTGGAATTATTATTGATACATGAATTGTTGGTTTGGGTTTCTTGTATAAATTGTTGCTTGGGTTCTCCTTCCTATACTTGCTGTGGGATGTTGGTTTAGGTTTTCCTTATTATACATGTTGGGTTGGGAAAGATTTCTTTGTTGTAGGAGTTGTTTTGCTATTTGGATTAAAATTGTTGGTTGGGTATCTATTATGCATGATGGGTTTAACTTGGTACTGTGGGTGTTTTTGTTGGGAGCTTTTCGATATAAATCACATGCGGTTATATATTAGTTGGGAGTATTTCTATTTCGGGATTGATATCTCCATTAGCATGCATGCGTCGTTGATTTTGGGACTACGTTCTCTATGCCATGCCTAGATGTTTTACTTTATTTGTCAGTTTCGGTTTTATTAGAGTACTCTGATACTCTTGGTGATGGTCGTTCGACCAAATGAACCAAAGCATTGCAGATCGTATCGGATACACTGGCTCCGTGTCGGGACATGTCCTATACGTGTTATGGCACGCTAGTACAGCAGATAGTGATTGATCCTTACCTGAGACATCTTATATATCGTATTTCATTTTTTGTCGTTGGTCTTAGTTTGTATGTTGGTACAATTGGGTTGTTCATTCTGGGTGCAGATACGCTCGTGTTTGTACGAGTTGATACTGGACACGGATGTGAGGATACCTTCGTGTCGATGATGTAGCCTCTCCACAGTTGCAGCCGCGACCCGGCGAGGTGTTGTGCATGCCTGCGAGCCGAGTCCGAAGCCTCCCTTCGAATTCTGATACTAAATTCCGGGGTATAAATTCTAAACTCTTGATTGATTTCAGTTTTTGGGTTTATTTTGTTTGTCGATAATGTTGTTGGATCTCGATCCCTACATAAAAGGGTTTCGATCGACTGATACGTGTTGGGTTCGATTTTGCCTTGATGATCCTATGATTGTCTTTATTTCTGAAGCTCAAATGACCTTTAGATCATGTCCGGTTCTTTACTTGCTGTTGGATCATTTTCGGTTTCGGGTTACCTAGCTGCTGTTGGAATTATTTGTGATGCATGTATTGTTGGTTTGGGTTTCTTGTATAAATTGTTGCTTGGGTTCTCCTTCCTATACTTGTTGTGGGATGTTGGTTTAGGTTTTCCTTATTATACATGTTGGGTTGGGAAAGATTTCTTTGCTGTAGGAGATGTTTTGCTATTTGGATTAAAATTGTTGGTTGGGTATCTATTATGCATGATGGGTTTAACTTGGTACTGTGGATATTTTTGTTGGGAGCTTTTCGATATAAATCACATGCGGGTATATATTAGTTGGGAGTATTTCTATTTCGGGATTGACATCTCCACTAGCATACATGCGTCCCTGATTTTGGGACTACGTCCACTATGCCATGCCTGGATGTTTTACTTTATTTTTCGGCTTCGGTTTTTATTAGAGTACTCTGATACTCTTGGTGATGGTCGTTCGACCAAATGAAACAAAGCGTTGCAGATCGTATCGGATACACTGGCTCCGTGTCGGGATGTGTCCTATACGTATTATGGCACGCTAGTACAGCAGATGATGATTGATCCTTATCTAAGACATCTTATATATCTCATTTCGTTTCTTGTCGTTGGTCGTAGTTTGTATGTTGGTACTGTTGGGTTGTTCATTCTGGGTGCATATACGCTCGTGTTTGTACGAGTCGATACTGGGCACGGATGTGAGGATACCTTCGTGTCGATGATGTAGCCTCTCCACAGTTGCAGCCGCGACCCGGCGAGGCGCTGTGCGTGCCTGCGAGCCGAGTCCGAAGGCTCCCTTCGGATTCCGACACCAAATTCTGGGGTATAAATTCTAAACTCTTGATTGATTTCAATTTTTGGGTTTATTTTGTTTGTCGATGATGTTGTTGGATCTCGATCCCTACATAAAAGGGTTTCGATCGACTGATACGTGTTGGGTTCGATTTTGGCTTGACGATCCTACGATTGTCTTTGTTTGTGAAGCGGAAATGATCTTTAGATCATATTCGGTTCTTTACTTGTTGTTGAATCATTTTCGGTTTCGGGTTACCTAGCTGCTTTTGGAATTATTTGTGATGCATGCATTGTTGGTTTGGGTTTCTTGTATAAATTGTTGCTTGGGTTCTCCTTCCTATACTTGTTGTGGGATGTTGGTTTAGATTTTCCCTATTATATATGTTGGGTTGGGAAAGATTTCTTTGCTGTAGGAGATGTTTTGCTATTTGGATTAAAATTGTTTGTTGGGTATCTATTACGCATGATGGGTTTAACTTGGTACTGTGGGTAATTTTGTTTGGAGCTTTTCGATATAAATCACATGCGGGTATATATTAGTTGGGAGTATTTCTATTTCGGGAATGACATCTCCATTAGCATGCCTGCATCGTTGATTTTGGGACTACGTCCACTATGCCATGACTAGATGTTTTACTTTATTTGTCGATTTCGGTTTTTATTAGAGTACTCTGATACTCTCGGTTTTTCGATATAAATCACAGAATCTAAAATTGACAGACTCTAAAAGTGAGGGTTTTGCTTTCTTTTTTAGGGTTTTGCTATACGTACATGTGCTATGGACAGTCTTCATGTGACCAAGTTGAAGCGTTATAAGTGTGCTTCTTCGCTACAGTATCTGTGAGATTTTTTATGTCGATAGTTTTGATGTAGCTAAAGTGTACTCTATATTGGATACTCTATATATTTTGAGAAGATGTATATAATGAAATGGAGAAATGTAGAATGGTAGCTAAAATACTCTATTTTGAGACAATGAAATGGAGAATGGTACTTTATATTACATTTCAATGCTTTGTTGTGAATACGGTTCAAAGTGGTTGTTTTCGAATTAAATTGAGCAGCGTTTGGAATGTCATGCAGTATAGAGCGTTATAAATGTGATACAACGATCATATATAGCAATTTTTCATAACTATCCATAACGCTTTGAAAATAAAATATAGCAAAAATTCAACCTATTAATGACGGTTTTGGATGAATTATCTATAACGCTTTTAAAAACATTTATAACACCCGATTTCATAACGCTTGGACTCAGCAAAAAAAACGTCATGGTTTGCAATTAATGACGCTTTTTAGCCGTCATTAAAAGGTATTTTTGTTGTAGTTCGCTAAGATATATATATGCATTTATACATTCATTCATTCATGTTATCACCATATACATACTTGATTCATTACATTGCATTACCACATTACACTATAGTTACTTTGCATTACATACATATATATTTTCATTCATGCATTCATTTAATCATTCATTCATACATTCAATTATTGTATATATATGTAAACATATATGTATATATAGATATAGAGGGGAAAATATGAGGGGGTTAACATGTGTTTGTTAGCATATGAAAGGGGGAGAATAGTGTATGTGAGCATGGTAAATAGAGTGTATGTGTGTGTACATATCAAAAGGTAATGCAAATACATGTAGGTAGTGGGATAAGGTGTGTGACAGTGAGAGTGAAGGGTGTGTGTGTGTATCCTAGTCAAACGTGTGTGTGTGTGGATGACATATATATATAGGTGAGTGTGTGACAGTGAACTAGAGAGTGATGTGTGTTTGTGAACAGTCAAGATAGAAGAGTGTGTGTGTGTGTGTGTGGATGTAGGTGAGGGTGTGACAGTAAGGGTATAGTGACTCAAACAAGATAGGACAGTAATAGGCAGGGTATAGTCCAAGAAGTGTTCTGTGAAATGCATGTCATGGTAGTGAGATGTATCTGTAGCAGTGTACAAATGCAAGAATGATAATGCAAACATGTGTAGTGAGGGGGTGTATGTTCATTTTAGTTATCCTATTCTCAAGAAATAAACAATTTAAGTAAACCTACATTCAGTTTTCACGTTATCCCAAACTCAATGAACCAAAAATTAGTTTTAAACATTCAAAACCAAAGCCCCTTCTCAGTTATCTGTACAATCTCAGGTTTCAAATTGCATGTACAAACATGTATGTATATAAACAATCAGTTCACAGGTTCGATATACTCAGTAAGCACATCAAAAATTAATTAAACCCAACTTGAACTCGGGTTACTGTAGGTATCAGAAAAATGATGGTTTCGAACCCAAAAACCCTATTCGAATATCAAACCAATTCAAAAACCCAAATGCAGGCAGATACAGAGGTGGGTGACAGTGTACATGTGTCAGGGGAAAGGATTTTGTGTCCACATAATGGACACGAAGTGTCCAAATACAAGAAGAATAGGGTATTAGAAAAATGATGTGCACAGGCTCGTGCTAAGATATCGAGAGGTCCATGGACTCATGTGTCCATCCACCAGTGTCATGCTCGTGTCAGAGGGTAGGTGGGTTATAGGGGTGTGTGTATGTGTGTCACTGTATCAGGTCAAATTCGTGTCGTGTCGTGTCAAACAGGGTCGAAATAATGTCAAAATTCAATATCGGAGACAGTGTAGTGCACTGTCTTATGCTAGTGTGTCGATCCTTCCAGGACACGACACACAGCACCACGTGTCTCATGCTCGTGTCTAGAGTTAGGTTAGGGCTAGGGATATGTGTGTCTGCACCGTGTCCACAACGTGTCCCTGTGTGACACGAAGTGCGTGTCAGTGGAGGATTTCCACGTGTAACAGTACAGTACAGTTTTAGTGCACTCGTGAGTGTGTGTCCGACACGACACTAATCGACACGAAGCTCAGGGGGCATGTTCGCAGACATGGCCCCCTCGTGTCCACCAAGTATCGTGTCACCAAGTGCTGTGTTGTGTCCTACAGAGAGCCCGAGCAGCAGGGCATGGGCATGGCTCGCGTGCGAGCGTATCCAATTGCTCGTGGACACGACACAGACACGAAAACACATACAATCCTTCACGAAAATCAAAGTATACATATAGATCTACAAATTTGTTTAGATAGTTTTGGAAAAATAGCAAAAAAAAAATCTTTCTTGGGCATTTCATCAAACACCTACTCATGCACATAGATACGTGTCCGATACGGACACCAAATCAATAAGAATTTCTACCAAACTTTTCCTACAGCTAGGGGACACCTAGATGGATGCATCTATGGAATAAAATCAGGAATTTAGGATGATATATAGGGATTACCTATAGGGATCCAATCTCCAAGAAAAAATCCCAAATAGTGAAGTCTTCTTCCTTAAGCTACGTCCCAATGAGCTCTCCTCCTTGCAAGTTAGCCTCCTTCTCCTTCTACTCCAGATTTGGATTCCAATGTAAAAGATTAGGATCAATTTGGTGAAGAAATGATGAAAGGGGAAAGAAATTAGGGTTTCCTAAAGTGAAGTTTTCTAATGAGGCAAGTGGTTATGAGGAGACATTATATAGGCTGAAATTAGGTTTAATTTGGGCTGTTGTGGCTGTCCAAATTAAGAGCTATGGTTAGGGTCTCTCATGGTGGGCTTTGGGCCAAGATTGTTAACTAACTAGTTCAACTCCTTAACCAAAAAGTCCAATGCACTAAACTCTCTCAATCCTCTAATGAACCCTGGTCACACTCAAGTCAACTAAGACCGACTTAAGTTGGATTAGGGTCCCACACCATGCTAACTAAGTCACCAAAGTCAAATTCAAACTCTAGGCTAATCTCTAAAGTCACAACTAGCAAAAGTCAACATAACAACCATCAATCAAATAATTAACAAATAATTCCAAGAACCCAAAATGACCAAAATACCCCTAGGCTAAAAATGATAATTAATACATCCTAAAAATAGTTTTAAAATAATTAAAAATTACCAAAAATTATATCATGATTTAAATATCATTATTAAAAGATTAAAATACAAAATTTTAAAATTACCCTCATTTAGAAAAGTGGGTGTTATACTACCAACTCCTTGGGTGCCAGACGATACACTCGAGATGAAATAGGCTCGGCTCCGGGAATAACCTCAATAGAAAACTCAATGTCTCGGTCAGGTGGCAGTCCTGGCAAATCATCAGGGAATACAACCTCGAACTCGGTAATGATAGGGTTCTGAGGGGTGTCCTGTATCAATATGTGAGTCCCCAATGTTGGTGCATCATAACTCTCTCCTTCTACATTGGTGAACTTGAACTCCGTTATATTCGGCGGTCTAAAGACGATATTGCCCCTATGTTAGTCTTTGAGGGCAAAATGCTGGCTCAACCAGTCTATTTCAAGAACCACGTCGAATGTAGGCATAGGGAATACAAGAAGTTGCGCTTTCATCTCTCTACCACGTATCACTACAGGACAAAGTCTACAAACTCCACTAACAGGTACAACTCCTCCTCCAGTGAGGATTCTAACATTCTTAGATAAGGGTGTAATGGGAATGCTGTGTCTAGTGGCAAAACTAGTGGCTATGAATGAATGAGTGGCTCCAGTATCAAACAACATAATAGCAGGAAATGAAGCAACTAAAACCATACCTGCTATCACCTCTGTCTGTCTCTATATCCTCCACAGCAAACGAGAATGCCTATCTAAAATTTTGTCCTATACTCTAAGCTCTGGCCTTGTTGTACTGTGCGCCTTGGAAAGGCAACGGTGGGCAAGGTGCTCCTACTGCTGGTTGGGAAGCAAGGGGTGCTGAAGCGGTAGTCCTCAAGGCCTGATACGCAAGTACTAGTGCTCGCTGCTCGGGGCAATCTCTGGCCAAGTGTTGTCCCGATCCATATCTCATATATAATCCCAAACGAAGTCGGCAGTCATCTCTAATATGGCCTTGCTTTCAACAAAAGTGGCAAGTGGGCTTCTGGTAGGGTGTAGTCCTCTGCTGGTAATGTCCTGTGGTCCTCCTGACAGGTCCTCCTTGAGTAGCTCGGACTGGTGTAACTGCTGGTGTATGGCACCTCGATGTCTGCTGCTGCTCCTTGCGTAGAATCTCTTGAGTACGAGCTTCTTCCAAGACAGCTGAATGGAAGACTCGATACTGGGTAGTCGTATAAGACTTGAGCTCTGGTGCAAGCTCCTGATGAAATCTTCTTTCCTTCTTTAACTCTGTCGGGATCAATCCCACACCAAATCTACTTAGGCAATTGAACTCTGAGTCATACTCATCAACGGTCATATTTCCTTGCTTCAGATGAAGGAACTGGTCGTAGAGACCATCTCGAACATGGATGGGGAAGAATCTCCCATAGAATAGATCATAGAACTGCTTCCAGGTGATCCCAGTGCCTAATCGTCTCTCTTCTGCTTTTTACCAGTGGTGAGCATTATTTTTTAACAGTAGGTCCACTGCTGTCATCCAATCTCAAACTGGCAACTGGGATGCCTTCAGTAGCTTCTCTGTACTAATAAGCCATTGTGACACCTCTAGTGGCTTCTCCGTTCCCCTGAAGACCATGGGGTTCATGTCTGTGAAATTCTTGATAGAGCCTTCATAAGGATGCAAAGTCGGTGCTGGTGCTGGTATTAGAGGTGGAGGTGGAGGTCTAGCCAAGGCTGCCATCATAGTCTGTCTCATCAGCTCAGTTTGCTGCCACTGAGCCTATATTATAGCGTACATAAACTGGAAAGTAGGGCTCCCATCAGTCAGTGGTGGAGGCATCTGAGGTCCCGACTGTGGTAGAAACTGCTGAAAAAATGGTGGTGGTGGAGAAAGTGGTACATTCCCTTCCGAGGGCCCGGTAATGGTCTGTCTAGCTTGGCTGACTGGGGGTGCCGCAATCTCTAGAGGCACCGTGGTCGGCGTCATAGTAGGCTGCGACTGTCCTGGCTAGTATGGTGTCACCGGAGTCATTGGAGGATTCTGTCCCTCCGAGGTAGCCTCTTCACCAGATGTGAGGGCTAAGGCTGAAGTGCATCCATTTCTTAGATTCATACTATTGGCACGAAGAAGAATAGGACGATATTATGAAAGGTTAGGTGTGAGGTAATTCAAGTAATCAAAGGAATTTGAAAAGATTGGAAGTCAAGGGAAGTAGTAGTTCTGGATGAGATATTCCTACTCCTATATGCAGGCTTGTTGGACACAGTCATATAATCCAACAATATTTTCTAGACCTGCATGGGCCACCACAAAAACATGTAATGCCACAGTCCCAAAATACGTAGGATCGAGCACGTGAACATGCCAGCTGCACATATACGAAGGATACTCCAATGTATGGTATCCTCATATACGTACATAAGCTGTATAATAAATGATCATAGGCCAGAATAATATAATCTAATCTCATCACATCTCAACATAGAAAATAATAAAGTACAGATAATAAATAGATGTATAAAAAGATGGTCGGGTGAACATACTCACTCCAAACAGCTATAAAAATAGTCTCAAATGATCAGAGTCCAACCTCTGGAAAATATAAAGAAAGGAGATGTAGAAATATCCACTAATGTCTCAAATAAGGAATAAACTAGAAATCAGTAGGTACTGCCTCGTCATCAATGTATACAGGATCCAAAGCCGCTTCGTACTCCTGTGGAAAGTCGTCTAATCCTGGAGAGATAACCAGGTCCTCAGAGGGACGTAGCAAGATACAAGAAAATACCATGCCATATAAAATGTGATAATATAATAGAAAAGAAAGGATGCATGCAATCGGGTTCCTGACCAATCTACTGTGAATATGCAGTTGAGATACAATCCTTCGACACATAGGCCCTGGCTGAATATAGGATCCGGTATAGTCCCTTCTTTCGCACCAGTGACCAAGCGCATAACGTTCAAGAACGTCAGTGGCTAACCTGAGAGGATAATCATACCCGTATCTCCAGCGGAGCTTCCGGGTTACAAGAGAAGTTTAATCGAAGCCCATACATCATGTATTGTTCTCCCGACCCAATGCCTACTATTATCATCTCTATGACTGATATGAACCTCTAGTAACCACCAAGTCTTCTAGCGTGCAATTCTATTGAAAGTTACTCATATCCGTCGCACGCTCCATACGTATCGGTGGCCAGCCGACTACATGAGTACGTGTCCTACATGTGACTCACAACACGTACTAAAGCAACTGTCAAGGCCATACGAGATATACCAATACCTCATCAACAATGGGTGGTCACTACACTAAGTCAATGCAAGAGAAATAAATAAAAGCAAGAAAACGACCGATAGAGTCGCTTACACCCAAGTGTGACTTGGACGTACTGTTTTATAATATCAAAAAATAAGAAATGCTAAAAATAACAACTAAAAATAAGAATATAATAATCACAGATTAAGGTGGCAAGGTATCTTGCCTGGTGGTGCGAAGATGGCAAGTCCAAAAATCACAATATCAGCAAAGAATGTCACAATCTCCAAACAACTTCGGATGCTGAAACAAACATCAAGAACATGTTCGGAATAAGTGATATACCTAAAAAACGCCTGTCCAAAAGTCAAATTTTGGAATAGAGACAAAATCATAATTTTAGGTCAAAACGATGTCCGCTGTTGGACCCATTTTGTACCGAAATGTGTGCCATTGTCTACGATCTCTAAAGTCGTCAAACTAGATTTCTACGGATCCGGTTTAAGGAGACGAACCCAACGGTATGTCCAATTTTGGATTCCGATGAGCCGTGCACAAAATTGCCCATTGGGTTGGGTTGCGGGCCCGCCAAATTTTGGCGCTCCGATCAACCTTCTCAGATGTAACGCCCAGTCCCAAAAACATAGGACTAGGAACATAGACAAGCCAGCTGTATTTATTCAAAGTACCTAGGCCTCGTACGACTACATAAGCTGTAAAATACAGTAGAACCACAACAAACTAATCTCTTCTACAAAATAAAAGATATCATATAATCAACTATGAATTGTCATTGATATATGTAGTTGGGCTGAGACAAATCCACTACCAACTATGAAAAGAAATACATAGAAGAAAGATTTTGGCGAGCGAAACGAAGACGATCGAAGTGCAATCATCCTCAAAGAAATATAGATGATCATGTCCACAGCTAGAACACCTGCGAAAGACAAAAGCACACACCTGGCGAGATAACCAGGTCCTCAGAAGGACGTAACAAGATACAGAAAGAACGTGCCATAAATACTAAATACAAAATATGCCACAAAGAAAATAAGTGACAAGACAACAATAAGGTAATCTAACCGTACTACTGTGTTCATGCAGTGAAAAACAAACCTCCAACGCATGGGCATCTGGCTCAGTAGCAGTAATCTCAGGTATGGTCCCATCAGGATACTAGGGACCTCAAAGCATAACATTCCTCAAATGTCAGAGGCCAGCAGGATCAGTAATGGGAAAGTGCATAAGTGATCCATACGTTAAGGAACTATTCTTCCCACCCAATGTCTAACAGAGTCACATCCATGTCTCGTATACCTCTACTAACTGCTAAGTCTCCTAACAAGCCTCTATTAGCAGTTAGCCCTAACGAATGCACATGGGTGATCATTCCATACACAAGGACCTCTACATGCTACTCGTCTCACACATCCTCGTGGTACAACTGTGTCGAGGCATATGCAATACACTATAAATGGTAGTCCCCTGACTCTAGGTTTATATGCAGTCAAAGGATAGTAACAAAGTAACTAATAATTACTGAGCATATAGTAAATCGAGAACTGTAATAATTGGAAATAATGAACAGTGATATGTAATAAAATACAGACTGAATATAAACAGTATAATGGCAAGGTATCTTACATGTGGTGTCGCCTGGTGGTGCGATGTTCTGTCATGTCTCAATAGTCCAATAGCCACGATCGAGGTGTAGGGGCCCGAATCCGCAAGAAAATGGGAAAGCACGATTTAGTCATGATTAATGGTGGTAATCAAGAAGAATTTGTGAATATAGATACATCCACTAATTTTAGAAAATATTTTAATCATACTATTACGAAAATACTTGAAAATACTATATATATACAATATGGAAGAATACATTTTTATTAGTCAATTAAACCCTTAGACAATAGTAGAAAATTTTAAAAATCATTTTTAGGCAATAAGCTCCAAGTTTGTAAAAATAACCTTTTTAGATAAAACTGTATAAAAGTATTTAAGTAATTGTTCGGAATATCAAGAAGTCATTTCGGCCAAGAAATATAACTTTATCGAATATATAATTTTTAGATAATTACAAAAATCAAAAGAAATATTTCGATACCGAAACTAGATTTTTTACACGATAACTTTTGCTCAAGCTATATTTGAAAACACCCTAACATAATATAATTTGAAATCAACATACGTAAAACCCTAATGTTATGATTTTGAAAAATATTATTTATCACTAACTTTTGAGTACAAAATAGACAATAACTATTTAAGCAACAAAATAGTATTAATACTAATAGTAGCATTCTTAACAGAATGTAGAAAAATAACCAATTAAATATTTAACTCAATTTACCTATAACATTATCAGTAACAATAATAATAATACAAATAATAATAATAATACTAATAATATAAACTATAATAATAAATAATACTGATAAAATAATAATAATAATAATAATAATAATAATAAAATAATAGCAAACCTTGTTCCTTAAAAGAAAGGAAAGATGAAAAGGGGGTGGAGAGAGAGAAATGTATGGGGAGAAGAGATGTGAACGGAAGAGGGGGACTCACCATGGTCATCGGCGGCGAAGCACGGCGGATGGGCGCGGGGGTGGCTCACCGGAGAAGGAGCGGAGAGGCGGCGGTCCAGATCTGGCGAAGATGTGCGGAGGGGGAGTGAGGGCTCACCCGGTCTGGGCAGAACGCCGGACGGAGGCGGACGCCGGGGAGCGGTGTTCGCAAGCGGAGGTACTGGGGAGTTTTTCATCGGGTTTGTCGAAGAGGCAGAGGCGGGTGGTCCTACACGCGGTGGCGCGTACGACGGAGTTCGAGGACGGAGGGCAGCGCCTTGGCGACACCAGACAGGGCTGCCTCGCGGTGGCTCAGCGTCCCGTGGCGGGGTGGCTCAGTACTAGAGTTCGGAAGAGTCTGACTTAGTGCAGAGGGAAGATCGACGGAGGCGGTTGGCTCATGTTTGGTCTTCCTCTCCCTTCTTCCTTCATAGGTAATGGTGATGGTGTTGCTGATTTGGCGGTCGGGATAGGGTTTGTGGTTGATGGAGGGTTCGCTGGGTGGTTGACACCGGAGATGTTGGTGGGTTCTGTCAGAGCGGGGAGTGGGTTTTGGTCGCGGAGGAGAGTGTGTGCTGTTGGTAGCGACGGTGACAAAGGTGCGGGGGTGGTGGTGCTTGACTGATGGGGTCCGATGAGGGTCAAGGTGATGCTGATGACGACAGGATGGTCGTCTGTTGTCGGGTAGAGGTGGATCGTTGTTGGTGGTGACGGTTGTGGCAGGACATGGGTTGAGGAAAAAGCACAAGTGGCTGATGATGGCGGTGGTGATGGCTGGGGTCACCGGGACGAGTCAGAGGCGATGATGGTGATGAGGGTGACGGTTGTGACAGCCTAATGATGGGGAGGATACAGGAAGGAACGACGATGGTGCATGGCGGGGAACAGAATAGGGATTAGGACTCGTGTCGTGTCGGGGAATGTCCGACAAGGGGACGGTGACGGGGAGAGATGTATGGGATTGTCGGATACGTAGAATAATGTATATGTAATGGAGGGGATATAGTAGATGGGAGGCATAGACACGATGCACAATCTGTGGATGGTAGAAAATTATGGAAGAGTACCTCTCCTTATATAGGAGGTGGGAATTCCCATTAGGATAAGGATTGGAATTATTTAAATCCCCATTAGATAAAGGCAATAAATTTAAATCGACTTTTTGAAATGATTTATCAAATCTAATTCAATAAAAATAAAATCCTTTTTAATTCAAATTTATTTAAAATAATTGTTTTCCAATAGAATTTATCATAATTACTCAATTATTAAGTCCAAAAAAATCTTGATTTACATTTTTATCATTATTAAAATATATTAATAATTAATTTCGAAAAAAATCAAATTATATACATGAATCAAAATTCATTTACCTCGTATACAAAAGAATATTTGCATGAAATATAGTAAATAAAATTACTATTTATTTTGTACCATAAATTAAATTAGCCTTTTTATAATAACTAAAATAAAATGAAGTGATACATTTATCCTGTTAAGCAATATAAGATATTTATCATATATTATTTTAAAACCTTATTCCTCCTATTTAAATAAAATCTATGATCAAAATATCTTTCTAAAATATGTGCCTCGTACATATTCGTACTCAACGAGCAAATATGAAAATATGAATTGCACGCGACGTACAAATACGAAGTACAATAATAAATACTCAAATTATTATTAAAAAAATTATAGAAAATTTAGGGGGTTTACATCCTACCCAACTTACAAGAATTTCGTCCTCAAAATTTATGAATAGGTGGGGTACAAGAGTTTAACGATAAGAAAGTATGAACAATTCATTTGGCGAGGCAAGGAAACGGTGTTTAACATAAATATGCTATTAGAAAGTCATGAATTCGTTAAATAGGAAAATAATTCACGAATATGGTAATGGACGAGGGTCGCTAGCTAAGACAATCATGATAACACAATTCGAGAAATAACAAGGCATTGGGTGAATCAAAGAGAATAACTTAGGAACTTGGGAGGTATGGTTCCTTGAGAAAATATGGTCGTCTGGGTTTAGGTTTGATTAAGAAAATGATTTGAATCATTTTTAAGTCTCAAGAATGATTAAAAAGTCGTGATAATGAATCTAGTGTCACGAGGAGGACGATTATCGAATTCGAATGAGCGGTTCAAAGACGACTGAATAAGTTCCAAAAAGAATTGTCAAGGCAGTCGCGGATGAGACTCTAGGGCCAAGTTTAACTATGTCTCCATCTACTTTGAACAATATACGAAAAGCGAACCAAGTGCACTATGGTTGATCAGACCACTGTACGCTGGTTTTGATTTGACAATGTATTAGTGGGCGCCCACATTAAACATATATGATTAAGCTTGATAAAGAATAAGCTTGCAAAACTAAGCTATTTTAGCATCATAGGTAGATAAAATTATAAGTAAGGGGTAATGATGAAAGAAATCAAATAGTCCAAGATCTTATAAAATCTAAGTTCCGCCCGAAATTTGGGCCTATGCAGTCGTCTTGGTTGACTAGATAAGTTAGAGTCCTCTGAGTGTTATAGTCCAAATGAACTTATCAATATGGTTCACTAGGAAAAAGGATTTGTTAGGTAGTGAGATATTCTATCCAACTTACAAGAATTAAACTAATGGTGTCATGGGACGATAGGTCCAGCAATCAAGATAAAATACAAGGTTAAGCATGTAAGGAATTAAGTAGAACAAAATCATATATCGGGTCAAAAGAATTGAGTCGAGGTTGTGTCTCACCTGTAGTTAAAAAGTATATTGGTTTTACGGTAGGGATTAGAGTCCAGTCTTTTTGACCCGAAAGTCATAACATGAAAATAGAGTACAAAGAGACGTGTTTTAGTGGCACGTGATATACCTACATGAAGGTGAGCTCGTCTAGGTCTTGCATATGAAATCGGTTGGAAGGAAAAGTCTAGTGTTGTGCTCCAAATATCAAAGTCACGATAGGGAACGCCAATTGATCAACAATAGAAAGTGGGTTTTCATAAGGTACTAATTAATGCACAAAATAAAAGGTTAAAGCACGAATAAAGGTAATTTAGGAAATCTCGTAGATCAAGGTAAAATAAGTTAGGGACACAGTTTCTAGAGAGAAAATAGTCTCATGGATAAGGGTATGGTCAAGGGAATGATTCTAATCATTCCTAAGTTTCAAATAATTAGATGGTCACGATAAAAGATCTAGATTTGAGGGAAGGTCGAGTGGGTCAAGATAAAGATATAGTTATACAGTTTGGTCGATGACTAACTATACTTGTGTTTATGTCATATCCTAATCATAGGTGGTATGGCAACCTGTTGTGGAATACTTGTATCTCATTAGGGCGACCTTGCTTGTTTCTTGGTCCTTCACCAATATATGATCTAATCTAAAAAATTTAAATTCCTCAAAAGTTTCTCAATAACATTCTCAAGATACTTTACCAAAATTTCTAATTATCTTAGGCTGCCAAGTTTAATCAAAATTTAAATCTCTAATCAATCTCGAATTAATCCTTGTATATCGCAAATCGAATATACCCCCCTTCTTCTTCTTCTTCTTCTTCTTCTTCTTCTTTTGATAATTAAATATCCATAATCAAGGCCTTAAACTCGAAATCTAAATAACTCTATAAATCATAGATCATATGACACAATTTGAAATTTGAATTCTTCCTTCAAAGTCTATTTCATATCTTCCAAAATAAATTTTTTTTACCATCATATCTTCAAACTAAAAATTAAATAAACTTATAAATCGTACGACTCAATTTAAAACCTCAAGCTCTCTAATAAACCATAAACCCTCCACATTCTCTAGTCGTTTACAAAATCATAACTTAAAATTTAAAACTCTTTAATAAATTCGAGATAAACTTTAACATATTACAATCCAAACTTGAACTTAACCGTAAATCATGTGTCACAATTTCAAGATGTTTTCTCAAATTGGTTTCATATCCAATAAATCATAAACTATTGCACAATTTCCAAAAAAAATCATAAATCATAAATTCGTTTTCTCGATCTAGCTATCCTTTTGTGTATACCACCTTGTAATAGCAAAATAATATTCCAACTATCCTTTGAATGCGGTAATGTGCTACTACCCAACTTGGAATTAACTAATCCTTAAAATCATACTTTTAGGAAAAATGTCTTTATAACTCAAATAAGACCTCAATGTACACTAATTGCCAATGTAATCTTCCTAGCCATGTGTTTAACCTGTGAGCATATAATAGTGTAGTCATCTTCCTAACTGTCACTAAGCACGAAAGACAAAAATTTAGGGTAGAAAGAGTTCAAGCAGGATGTAAATCAAGGATGTCAACGAGAGTTCAAAACTTGAAACAAGGAAGGAGGTCAAGCTTGTGGATGAGATTCCTAGACACTAATCTATATTGCAGGCTCACATCGGTACAATTACGTAACCGAAGTGACAAGCTCGACCTGCATGGGCAACCATAAAAACATGTAACGCCCCAGTCCCAAAATACGTAGGACTAGGAACGTAGACATGCCAGCTGTATTCATACGAAGTACCTAGGCCTCGTATGACTACATAAGCTGTAAAATACAGTAGAACCACAACAAACTAATCTCATCCACAAAATAAAGGAATAAAAGATATCATATAATCAACTATGAATTGTCATTGATACATGTAGTTGGGCGGAGACAAATCCACTACCAACTATAAAAAGAAATACATAGAAGAAAGATTTTGGCGAGCGAAACGAAGACGATCGAAGTACAATCATCCACGAAGAAGTAGAGATGATCATGTCCACGGCTAGAACACCTGCGAAAGACAAGATCACACACTTGGCGAGATAACCAGGTCCTCAGAGTGACGTAACAAGATACAGTAAGAACATGCCATAAATACTGAATACAAAATATGCCATAAAAAAATAAGTGACAAGACAATAATAAGTTAATCTAACCGTACTACTGTGTTCATGCAGTTAAAAACAAACTTCCAACGCGTGGACATCTGGCTCAGGTGCAGTAATCTCAGGTATGGTTCCATCAGGATACCAGGGACCTCAAAGCTTAACATTCTTCAAATGTCATAGGCCAGCAGGATCAGTAATGGGAAAGTGCATAATTGACCCATACGTCAAGGAACTGTTCTTCCCACATAATGCCTAACAGAGTCACATGCATGTCTTGTATACCTCTACTAACTGCTAAGTCTTCTAACATGCCTCTATTAGCAGTTAGTCCTAACGCAAGCACATGGGGGATCAGCCCGTACACAACGACCTCTACATGCTACTCGTCTCACACATCCTCGTGGTACAACTGTGTCGAGGCATATGCAATACACTATAAATGGTAGTCCCCTAACTCTAGGTTCATATGCAGTCAAACGATAGTAACAAAGTAACTAATAATCACTGAGCATGTAGTAAATCAAGAACTGTAATAATTGGAAATAATGAATAGTGATATGTAATAAAATGCAGACTGAATATAAACAGTATAATGGCAAGGTATCTTGCCTGTGGTGTCACCTGGTGGTGTGATGTTCTGTCATGTCTCAATAGTCCAATTGCCACGATCGAGGTATAGGTGTCCGAATCTGCAAGAAAATAGGAAAGCACGATTTAGTCATGATTAATGGTGGTAATCGAGAAGAATTTGTGAATATGGATACATCCACTAATTTTAGAAAATATTTTTATCATACTGTTACGAAAATACTTGAAAATATTGTATATATACAATATGGAAGAATACATTTTTATTAATCAATTAAACCCTTAGACAATAATAGAAAATTTTAAAAATTGTTTTTAGGCAAGAAGCTCCAAGTTTGTAAAAATAACCTTTTTAGATAAAACTGTATAAAAGTATTTAAGTAATTGTTCGGAATATCAAGAAGTCATTTAGGCCAAGAAATATAACTTTATCGAATATATAATTTTTAAATAATTACAAAAATCAAAAGAAATATTTCGATACTGAAACTAGATTTTTGTCACGATAACTTTTGCTCAAGCTATATTTGAAAACACCCTAACATAATATAATTTGAAATCAACATACGTAAAACCTTAATGTTATGATTTTGAAAAATATTATTTATCACTAACTTTTGAGTAACAAAATAGACAATAACTATTTAAGCAACAAAATAGTATTAATACTAATAGTAGCATTCTTAACGGAATGTAGAAAAATAACCAATTAAATATTTAACTCAATTTACCTATAACATTATCAGTGACAATAATAATAATACTAATAATAATAATAATACTAATAATATAAACTACAATAATAAATAATGATGATAAAATAATAATGATGATAATAATAATAATAAAATAATAGCAAACCTTGTTTCTTAAAAGAAAGGAAAGATGAAAAGGGGGTAGAGAGAGAGAAATGTGTGGGGAGAAGAGATGTGAACGAAAGAGGGGGACTCACTGTGGACATCGGCGGCGAAGCGCGGTGGATGGGCGCGGGGGTGGCTCACCGGAGAAGGAGCGGAGAGGCGGCGGTCCAGATCTGGAGAAAATACGCGGATGGGGAGTGAGGGCTCACCCGGTCCTGGCGGAACGTCGGACGGAGGCGGACGCCGGGGAGCGGCATTCGCAGGCGGAGGTGCTGGGGAGTTTTTTATCGGGTTTTTTGAGAGGCAGCGACGGGTGGTCCTGCGCATGGTGGCGCACATGGCGGAGTCCGCGGACGGAGAGCAGCGCCTTGGCGACACCAGACAGGGCTGCCTCGTGGTGGCTCAACGTCCCGTGGCGGGGCGGCTCAGTACTAGAGTTTGGGAGAGTCTGACTTGGTACAGAGGGAAGATCGATGGAGGCGGTTGGCTCAGGTTTGGTCTTCCTCTCCCTTCTTCCTTCATGGGTAATGGTGATGGTGTTGCGGATTTGGCGGTCGGGAGAGGGTGTGTGGTTGACGGAGGGTTGGCGCTGGGTGGTTGACGCCGGAGATGGTGGTGGGTTCGGTCGGAGCGGGGAGTGGGTTTTGGTCGCGGAGGAGAGTGTGTGCTGTTGGTAGCGGCGGTGACATAGGTACGGGGGTGGTGGTGCTTGAATGATAGGGTCCGGTGAGGGTCAAGGTGATGCTAATGACGAAAGGATGGTCGTTTGTTTTCGGGTGGAGGTGGATCGTTGTTGGTGGTGTCGGTTGTGGCAGGACATAGGTTGAGGGAAAAACAGAAGTGGCCGATGATAGAGGAGGTGATGGCTGGGGTCGCCGGGACGAGTCGGAGGCGATGATGGTGATGAGGGTGACGGTGGTGATAGCCTAAAGATGGGGAGGATATAGGGAGAAACGACGATGGTGCATGGCGGGGAACAGAATAGGGATTAGGACTCGTATCGTATCGGAGAATGTCCGACAAGGCGACGGTGACGGGGAGAGATGTCCGGGATTGTCGGATACGTGGAATAATGTATATGTAGTGGAGGGGTTATAGTAGATGGGAGGCACAGACACGATGCACAATCTGTGGATGTTTGAAAATTATGGAAGAGTACCTCTCCTTATATAGGAGGTGGGAATTCCCATTAGGATAAGGATTGGGATTATTTAAATCCCCATTAGATAAAGGCAATAAATTTAAATCGACTTTTTGAAATGATTTATCAAATCTAATTCAATAAAAATAAAATCCTTTTTAATTCAAATATATTTAAAATAATTCTTTTCCAATAGAATTTATCATAATTACTCAATTATTAAGTCCAATAAAATCTCGATTTACATTTTCATAACTATTAAAATATATTAATAATTAATTTCGAAAAAAATCAAATTATATACATGAATCAAAATTCATTTACCTCGTATACAAAAGAATATTTGCATAAAATATAGTAAATAAAATTACTATTTATTTTGTACCATAAATTAAATTAGCCATTTTATAATAATTAAAATAAAATGAAGTGTTGCATTTATCATGTTAAGCAATATAAGATATTTATATATTATTTTAAAATCTTATTTCTCCTATTTAAATAAAATCTACGATCAAAATATCTTTCTAAAATATGTGCCTCATACATATTCGTACTCAACGAGCAAATATGAAAATATGAATTGCACGCGACGTATAAATACGAAGTACAAAAATAAATACTCAAATTATTATAAAAAATTTGTAGAAAATTTGGGGGTTTACATCAGAATCGGACCAAACTTGGCATATAGGACCAAAAAATCGATACGGTCCTGATGGCGTAAGTTCCGTGTCGATCCGACGAACTTGCACTAAGTTATGGCTAAGTTTGCAAAAGGTCGATACGGGGGTATCTCGACGGATACGCACTGATTTCGTCGCGCACACACAACGAAATCGGGTTCCGTCAGTTCCCACACGTCGGCAACATCTATACGCGCCTTTCGATGCATATAGTGTGCGACCACGTCGCCTGGTTTGTCGGGACGAACGCTGTATCGAAAAGTTTTCTGAAAATTTTATAGTTTTGAAAACAGTTTTTATTTGATTTTTAGACTCACATATCTTTCTGTATAATGAGCAAAAAATGGTTCTACAAAAAGCGTTGTAATCTCGTACGGGTTATCTAGGACTGTTACAAACTAGTTTTCAAAATTACTAAGTGTTTTGTTCAAAAAATTTCTTCCAAGCCGAGGGTTCAGGCTCCCCGAACTGTCCTGTTTCAGCAGTTTTTTGCTCGACTTCATGTCAAACTTTCGAGCGTTCCTTTGGGCATCTAAAAATTCTAATTACTGGGGTCTCTAAGGGGTTATCCCATCTATACGTAGGATGTTACAGATCGAAAAACGATTGGAAAACAGAGGAGAAATAAGTCTTGAAAATAGGGTACCTCGCTATCGGCCCTTCAAGAGAGTCGACTTGGTTTCCTATCGACTTGGTCCAGCACGACGGTGCTCCGGTGTCCGCTGGCGACTACAGGGGGTTGGAGGGTTTCGCTGGAGGTCGGGAAAGCTATGGGCGCTGGTGGTTCGCAAGAGGATGAATTTTTGTAGGGGTTTCTATCGATCCCAAGTCGCGGTCTTATATACGATATTATACTCCTATATTGATTCGAATCCAAACAATCCTTGTGAAGTTCGACTTTATCCATCGGAGAGTTGGATAAGGTTAAGAATTGAGATGGATTTGGTTAAGTGGGGTTTTGATTTGAATTTACATTCAAATCATTGGGGGCTAACAGCAGTGGCTGTTCTGGCGATTCGAAGGGGTTGGGCCCCTTCGTTGTACTGTAGCTGCGGCTACAGTACTCTCTTATTCTTTTCTTTTTCTTTCTTTTTTTTCTTCTAAACTTTCATTCATTATATATATATATATATTTTTTATTTTTTCATTCATTATATATATATATATATATATATATATATATATATATATATATATATATATATGGGAAGATATATATGGAATTGTACTTGTGTATAAAAATCTAGAAATTTTATTTGAGTTTTTATACACAAGTACAATTCCATGTATATATTCCCATATACTTCAATATATATATATATATATATATATATATATATATATATATATATATATATATATATATATATATATATATATATATATATATATTATATATATATATATATATATATATTATATATATATATATATATATATATATATATAAAATATATATAAATATATATATATATATAAAATATATATATATATATATATATATATATATATATATATATATATATATATATATATATATATATATATATATATAATCATTTAATTCAATGTATAAGTTATATATAGTCAAATATACAGGTATACATGGGTATATCAATAATACCATATTAAATTAGAAAATCCTAAAATTTTCCAAAACATAATACTCAAAATAAAACAATATATTACTACTAGGCATTATGAAAAAATATATATATATATGTATATATATATAATCATTTAATTCAATGTATAAGTTATATATAGTCATATATATAGGTATACATGGGTATATCAATAATACCTTATTAAATTAGAAAATCCTAAAATTTTCCTAAACATAATACTCAAAATAAAACAATATATTACTACTAGGCATTATGAGTAGTGCATATTTATATCATATAATGTGCACCACTATGCCTTAAATATATCAAATAAATTTCTCTAAAATACTATAAATAATAAATAAATCAATAATTACATATATAAAATATAGGCGGTTTACACATGTCTTTCATAGATGGTTTCTCTGGCTATAACCAGATCAAGATGTTTCTAGACGATGAGAAACATTCGTCCTTTCAGACTTCAATGGGGGTATTATGTTACACAGTAATGCCCTTTGGCTTCAAAAATGCGGGCACTACGTACCAGCGAGCCATGAATATCATATTCCACAAACACCTGCGTAAGACATTCGAATGTTACGTCGATGACATCGCTATTAAGAGTCGCTTTCATGGTGATCACCTCTATGATTTAAGAACTATCTTCGATTTATTGAGGACACACCAGTTGAAGATGAATCCAGTCAAGTCCTTCATGGGGGTGTCTAGTGGCAAGTTCTTAGGCTTCATTATAACTTCGAAGGGTATCCACGTCGACCCTGAGAAAACAAAAGCCATCATCGAAATGCAACCGCCAAGGAACCTTCGTGAACTTCATGGTCTTCAGAGGCGCTTGGCCTACATCCGGAGGTTTATTTCCAACCTTTTAGGACGTTCTAAATCTTTTATTGAACTGATGTAGAAAGGGGTATCTTATGTCTTGACTGAGGAATGCCAGCGAGCCTTTGAAGACATAAAAGAATACCTTACGAATCCTCCAGTCCTAGTAGCCCAGTCATGGGAAGACCCTTTCTGCTGTACATTTGAGCCTTGGATCACTCTCTCGAAGCCCAGTTAGCTCAGAATAGCAATGGGGTCACAAATATGTTATCTATTATCTCAGCCATCAGTTGATCGGAGTCGAGCACAGGTATACCCCTGTGAAGAAAGAATGCCTTGCCCTCGTCTTCGCTATCGAGAAAACTCGACATTATATAGTCGGACAGACGATGCACGTCATCTCTCGGGTCATTCCCCTTAGGGTCCTCATAACCAAGCCAGCGGCATTAAACTCACGCCTGGCAACATGGGCGATACTTCTGTCCCCTTATGGCATGGTGTTTGTCCCATAAAAGGTGGTCAAGGGTCAAGCATTAGCCGATTTTCTGGCTGCCCATCCCGTAGTCGAGACATCGAAGCTCTACAAAAATATCCTAGATGAAGTAATGGATGGCCACACCACTACAGAAGAGCCGGTTTGGTGACTGTTCTTTGACGGTGCTTCAAGAACAGGTCCTAAAGGCGATATTATGGCTGTAGTGGGGGTAGTATTAATCTTCCTCGACGACTTGGTCATCCAACGAGCGTATTTACTCTCAGAATCATGCTCTAATAACGTTGTTGAGTACAACGCTCTCATCATCGGACTTCGACTAGCCAAAGAGCTGGGGGTCAACTTTCTAGAAGCTTACGACAATTCTAAGCTAATTGTCAACCAAATACGGGGATAATTTGAGGTTCGACATGAGAACATGATCCTATACCATCAGGCAGCTATCACCATAATTACTACCTTCACGGGGTTCTTCATAGAATATGTTCTCCGATTACAAAACCTGAAAGCTGATGCTCTAGCAGGATTGGCAGCATCATTGGCAATACCTGTCGGAACTCAGCACACTTTCACGATGATAGTACAAGAGTTGGTATGTCCTAAGAATAACTTATGCATGCAAGCCTATTAGTCTACAGAGGTCTAAGAAGACATTCGAGACTGGCGATCCCCTTTTAAAGATTTTGCAGTATACGTATTCTTACCGGATAACGTAAAAGAAGTGACTTCGTCAGAAGGTGCTCTCTTCACACTACAAGAAAAATACCTTGTTATAATGCTTAAAAAGAAGCTATTACAATGGTTCATGTATAAACGTTACAGAATTTCAGCAACACAACATAATATGACAGTTTTGAAGAATTTTGGCCTATTATAATGGTTTGTAGCGCTAAGCGATATATATTGTTCATACATATATAACATTGGTACACGTAATCGTTATAAAAAGTGGTAAAAAAATTTAGAATCCCGCTAGAACGCCCGCTCAAACCCGACCCCTGATTCAAAAGCCTCGTTCGTTTTTTTCTCTCTCTCTCTCCACATTTTCCTTCTCCTCTTCCAGAGCTCTCTCACTCCTCTTGCTCTCCCTAATTCCTATAGCTAGGGTTTTTTTTTCAAGCCACTGGTCGACATTTGCTATCCAAAGTAGGGCTCCGATGTTCGTTCTCTTCTCCTCGACATGGGCGGGAGACCTGTGTCTCTGACGATGAAGGTGGTCTCCGACGATGAAGGATTCGCACATGGTAAGCCCAAATCCTACCCAAATTTGCAATCTCTGCACTCGTTTCTTTTATTTTCCCTCACAAACCCTAATAAAAACCTAGATTCTTGATCTAATCTAGGGTTTTCTAGAGTTTCCCCTAAAGGACTTCCAAAACTCATCGAGGAGGATGACGAGCGGTTCGGGTTCTAGTGGACCATCTTGTGGACATGGAAGGAGCATCTTGCTGACCATGGAGGAGTTGGGACCATCTTGTGGACATGGAAGGAGCATCTTGTCTCCATCGGCTTGCCATCAACGATCCAAAGTCACTCTATCCCCCTTTGAGTCGAGACTCTACTTATCGTCAGTGGCTTCCATGTGCAGATTGCTCCACAAAGACTGGAGGCTTCCGGCCGCCAATGGCTTTTCCTCCGCCCGAGCCTCCTCCTCTCCTCTCATCAAGCGCCAAACCCATCGCCTTGGTATTAAATATTCTCAATCTTTGATGCTTTTGGAAAGTGGGTTTCCATGCCTTCATGTGATCTTGAAATAGTTCTTCTTCCTGATTTTGCAGATGCGGTGAGTGGGTCTTTGAGAGTAGTCGCTGAAGAAAGAGTTCTCGGTGGTGCTATTTCTTCATCGAGGGCTTTGTCGATCGTCTCGATTGGAAGGTTGTGTTAATTTTTAATTTTACTTCCTTCTAGTTGAATGTGTTATTGATTGAGAAGGAATGCTTGGTTTATAATGTTGAAGCGAATCTATTTGAGGGAGAGATGAAGAAGATGTTAGATAATTGGGATTCTGTTGAATCTTGAAGAATCTAAGTAGCGTAATAGATTTCTAAAGTTAAATTTTATGTCCCACTAGAATTTATGATATAAACGAGGTAGTGAAAAATATAAATAGCTCTCGAGGAGGATTCTACCATGTCAGCATTTGTGAGAGTTTGGTAGTTTGTTTGTGTATCTTCCTTAACTCCACGCGGTGCACAAAAACTTCTTTAAGACATATCCTAGTTAGAAAATAGATTAAGATTTGCCGTACAACCAAATCAACTAGGCTAATTTGGAGGTGTCGTTAATCATCATCATCATCCGAGCATTCTACCATCAGAATGGGGTCGGTCATGGAGCATAAGAAAGCTCCATACAAGACGACAAAGTTTTATGACCAGATGTCAATTTGACGTCACCCCTCTGTTGGTGCCAAATTCCTAGCTAATGTGGCTATGAACTTAAGAGGGTCGCACCATACAAGACGACAAAGTTTTGGTCTTTCACAAACTAGTTTTCGCAGATGAAGGAAGTTACAGACTTACTGGGATTTTCTCTTCGCATCATAATTTTGTTGAAATTGAAACCTCTTACACATATATCCTTGTCTCTATTGCTACCATGGACAGAAATAGGATTTGAATTGACTAATATGGCTTTGATTTTCTATTGGCTATTGTTTCTCAGCTCTGGACAAATATTATGTAAAGCGGAGGCAAATATATCTGGCGATGTCTTGTGATGCTTGAAGCTTAATGTCCTCTTTTTTCGGAGACAGCTTCAATTGAGGAATTTATTACAAAATATCGACCAAGGGCTATGAGAGATCTTCATTGAGCAAGTGCTGAGTGACTGACTGGTACTGGAAAAAAAGGTTTAGCGGTTGTAGGTACGATTTAATTCCTTGTTCTTTTTATTGTTGAATCTTGTAGTCATGCAAGTATTATGTGATGACTAATAATTTAAGTGATGAATAAATATTAGGACGTAACTGGTTTTATATTGAAGAATCAGTCAAGATTTGCTGCATCGGTATTCGAATCGGTATCAGACCTTTCATGATCATCAGCATTGACAGTTTTAGATTGGAGTATCGAATTCTATGGTGTTGGAAAGCAAATAATTAGTGATAAATCATTAAAATTTTAGATTTTAATACATTTAGGCATAGTTTTAAGTTTTTTTGAAATTAAATGAATAATAGTCACCCTTGCTGATTGGTGTACGTGCAATAGATATTTTTTACATGCTTTATAAACCTCACTGTACTTTAACATCCTTGTTGATTGGTATTTTTTGTTTAATTTTCTTCGCCAAATTCACAAGAAAGAGACCCCCAACATCGTTATCGGTTGGTATCGGATCGAGAACATGCCAAATCGTATCGGTATCGGCCATATCGTATCAGTATCGACCGATACTGTAAACTATGGAATTAATATGACCTTGATAGATTATAAATTGATCACACTATGTTGGGTGCACATAATATATCTAATTTTCACCACATGATGGATGCACAAAAACACCATACTTTTTTGTTTTGTTTGTTAAAAATACTGTGTTTACTATACATATTCTACCTTTTGGATTCCTGTAGGTATTTGTTTTTGGGTGGATTCACATCAAAATTATAATTATTTGGTATTAGTTCTATTTTTAGAACCCGAAGAATATAATTTAACTAACAAGGTTATCTACGACTCAGGTGTAGAAGCATGAAAAAATTTCAGCAAATGAAGTCCCATGCGCCCAAGCCAGTGAAGCTCCATGCGCCCAAGCCAGTGAAGCTCCATGTGCCCAGTTAGTGAAGCTCCATGCGCCCAGTCAGTGGAACTCCATGTGCCCAGTTAGTGGAACTCTATGCGCCCAGCTAGTGAAGCTCCATACGCCCAGCCAGTGAAGTTTTATGCGCCTAAGACTAGCTCCTCCAAAAGGACGGCACATAGCCTGAGACATGGATATGCACCCAAGCCTGACTCAGTCAAAGCCATGATCAAAATGTGCACTGAAGCGCACGACCACGCCAGTCTCCACGAGCAGTCGTGCACCGAAGCATGCAGCCACGTCAACACCACGACCAACCCACGATCTCGCAGCCTGTATGCGCCTACATCCTATGTACCCAAAGCAGGACTATACGCCCACATAAAAACTAGCGTGTTTTCTCATGTGGGCACATAACATCATCCCAGCTCAAGAACGACTTTAAAAGGGAGCCTCATCCCTCTTCAAAACACAAACTGAGAGCATTTTCAAGAGCCAAATTGCTGCACTTCTTGTCAATGAGCCGAAAGTCAGCAATTTTCTTAGATTTTCTTCCACTTTTGCAATCGGAGTGTCAACGGAGTAAAGGAACAACTGTCGCTCGATCTCCATCGTTCCATTCCCTAGAATTCGTTTTTGTACTCGGGGATCCTCAGCGTAGGATCCCTCAGGCGTACTCGATTTATGGTGCCTTGCGCCAATAAAGAAAAGACAGCGTTTTCTTTTTCTTTTTTGTGTGTGTCTACGAAAATGGTGACTCTGTTGGGGACTACCTTTTTCTCTAATGAGAAGGTGGTGACGCAATCCGATACCGACAAAGTGGAGAGCTCTCAGAAGATGCTGATCGTAAAGTTCGATCAGCAGGCGTTCGAAGAGATGCTCTCGAGGGATGGCTCTACTCCCTCAAAATCAGCAAAGCCAAACAAATCTCGCAAGACTTGGCTTCCGAATACTCGCTGTGCATATCCTGCTAGTGTCATGCAGATATGTAACTGGAGGATTCTGTCACATGGGTGCATGACTCTGCCACAGAAGTTTCCCAAATGGAGAAGACTCACACCGTTCCGGGCTCTACTAGTCCAGTAACTTCTTTCCTGTACAACCAACAACAGGGTGTTCAACACCCGAGACTTGGCAAATAAAATACTACAATGCCAAGAATCGGGGTGTGCGACACTCTGGCCAAACCCGGCGAGGCTCACAAGCGAAGGAGGCAAAACTGGGAGAAAATAGCGCTGCTCCACCAAGCATGCGTCGAGGGAGTGTTTGGGCGCATAGCCCCAACCAGAATACTTCTGTCTTCAGCTGGCTGGGCATCCAAAGCCATGCGCCCAAGGCTATGTGCCCAAGCTCTCTGGATCCATAATGTGCGCCCACATCAAGGAGGCTCAGACATGTTGTTAAGGAGCATGCGCCCAAGGCCAGTCTCCAAGGCCTATGCGCCCACAACAAAAAGGCAGGCCCTAACGTATATAGCACGGGACTGTCTTCAAGGACATCACAGAACTTAGGTGTGGGGATTGCCCCTGTACGTGAACTAAGTCTGGATGTGCCTACTCTCCTTACGAACTCGCATGTAAAGCTCGGCGATGCATGCAACATGGGTGGTAAGGCAAAACTCCCTTCCGCTGACTTGTGCGACATTATAAATCATAAGCATAAAGCAAGGGAGGACATAACAATTCATAGTGCACATCCATATACCAGTATTATTATCAACTGTTGTTGCTCTAAAGCAACAAGAGTGCCTCAGAGAAAATTCGTGTTTCGACGACTGCACTTCTCTGACGAGGAGAAGCTACTGTATGTTTCATCCAACATGGCTTCATGGGGTCCCCCTTACGGAAGCCCCAATCAAAGACGGTGGACTACAAACCCAACCTTTTCTCTCAGTTCCGTGAGAAGAAAAAAAGAAGAAGTCTACCAACAGATGGCCAGCAGGCTGTCACATCTGAAGAAGTTTATATGGGTACTCGGTCAAAGGCAAGGTCCCGTACGGACGACGAAGAATCCCAAGCTGGAGGTAGTATTCCTTCAGAGTCTGAAGTGGACGACCCTCACACTGGGGGTAGCCTTCCAGAGGATGACGATCCCTCTGAATCTAATGGCGACTATCTGTCTCCTCTACCTGAAGATGAAGGACTGGTCCACTTGGAGATAGACAGTATCAGCACCAGTTGTACTATTTCCTCTGTTCTTTCTCGTATGTTATCTACATACATGGCGGACGGAGAAAGACCGAAAGAAGTAAGTGATCAGACCAGCAAACGGCTAGAGGGTCTTAAAACAGCTTTCGCCAAGATTACCGATATGCTTACCAGTATCATGACGGTTCAAGCTGCTGGGGCTGTTCCTCCACCTCAATAAAATGTCTCAACCCTCGCTAGTCCGGCTCACAGCAACAACCCTCCTTCACTACAAAAGGAGTATCATTCCGTTGTGCCTCCTCTAAATCTTACAAATGCTGGGGGTGGTCCTTCGCCAACAACGTCTGACAACCGTTCAGCAGCCGTTTCCCAACACCTGCTTAATCAACAGGATGTAATTGATTCCATGGTCACTCGTCTCGACACCATCTCACACAAAGACGAGCTTCAAAAGATGGGGATATCTCAACCGTATCCCCCTGAGTGGGAGAACGCTACTTGCCCGCCTAACTACAAGCCGCTAACACTGAATTCATTTGACGGGTTGACTTCTCCTCGTCAGCACATGACGTACTTCAACACGCAGACTCTGCATTTTCCCAGAGATGATCCGTTCTTGTCAAAGCTGTTTATTAGCACCTTGCAGGGGGTAGCTTTTGAATGGTTTTGCAGTCTGCCTGACGAATGTATTAATTCATTCAAAGACTTGGAGAGATTGTTCCTCAATAGGTTTTACGAGAGTGGCATGCATGTTAGTATGTCCACCCTCATTGAGACCAAGCAAAGGAGGACTGATTCTGTCATCGCCTTCATCGAACGCTTCTGGCGGCTAGCACTGAAGATGCCCTTCGGCATACCAGATTCAGAACTTATGGATACTTGTCGACATAACTTCCTCCCTACAGTAAAGTTTTGTCTGGGTATACTTAAGTATGATATATGGCCCGCTTTTATTGGGGCCGCTGATGCTGCTGAAAACGACATTCCTAACTTGGAACTACTGGGTTGAAAATACCCAAATCCGAAGATAAGGGCAAGCATCCTCAAACTATCCCTGTTCGTGGTGGTAAAGGGAAAGAAGTCCTGAAGGTCGACACATCCAAAGGAGCTTCCAATTCTCAGGGCGCCTCCGACAAGCCTAAGGAGACCTTTTCCTTTGACGAAGACGATGTCATTACCATCTTTCACACATTAACAAAGGGTAATAAGCTGATATTGCCTCACCACGATGTCCTGCAGAGGTGAGCCAACTCAACAATCCCAAGTACTGTCTCTATCATCTGTACGTGCATCACTCCACCAAGGATTGTATCATCCTGAAGAAGAAGATACAACAGCTTATCGATAGCCAAGTGATCAACCTCGAAGCTGAAGACAAGGTCGTATCTTCTAACATGATCACTCTTCAGTTTGGTAACTTTCCTCCCACAGAAGTCCCAGACGGCGTAGTCCCGATTCCCAAGGCAATAATGGAAGTCGTCAACCTACCGCCAACTTGCAACTCAATATTGGTCCCACTCACGACTGATCGTAGTGAGAACATGTGGGTCCATCCGGACCTTGTGCAAGAAGTGACACAGGGGGTAGTACCTCCCAAAGCAAAAAGGGATAAGAAGTACAAGTCATTCCATATGGTATCCTCTCCCATCTACGAGGTTCTATCTGGCGAGACGCATTCAGGGAAGACTTATCATCGGACGTACGATCCCGCATAAGAAAAAGCAGTACCTCCTCAAGCTCCTGCTGTCCCCACAAGCTCAAAAGCCGGCCCGTCTAAGCCTCAAACTACGGACAAAGCCAAGCAGAAGGAGATGCGGTTTGACGTCTCTGAAGGCGCCAGCTCCCGAAGGCATGGATCGGCCCTAAAACTTTGACATACTGACTCAGCTAGCCAATACACCTGCCAGTTTGTCTCTGTTCGATGTATTGCGACTCTCCAAAGAAATACGGAAGGCCTTAAGTGAGGTATTACTACATGCCGACTCTTACCTCGTCGAAGTCAAGGCCCCCGCTGATGACCCTGTCTCCTGTCCCCACTGCCATAATACTATTGAAGTGGTGCCCAACATCACCTTCTTACAGGAGGACATACTACTAAAAATAATCGTCATGATAGACCCCTATACTATACAGGGTATATCGGGGCAATCAAGGTGGACCGTATGCACATCGATCCAGGATCCTCCCTCAGCATCATTCCTAGAAGTCTGTTTCAAATTCTGGGAATCCCTATGCCCAAACTATCTGCAACCAACACAACTATCATGGCTTTCAATGCTGGTCGAAGACATCCGCTGGGCAAGATCCGCCTCAAGTGCCAGATCGATGATCTCCAAATAAAGGTTTCCTGCTATATGATCGATGCCAATGTATCCTACAACGTCTTGTTGGGACGTCCATGGATACACGAGAACATGATCATCCCTTCTACACTTCATCAGTGCTTCAAATACGTCAACAGCGACGGTGTCGTGAAGACGGAGTTCGTCGATGTCGATCCTTTTACGGACATCGAAGCTTACTATGGAGATTCGATACTTTACCAATCTCAACCCCCCAAGGACGATGGCAACGAAGCTGACAATGAAGCTGAAGCAAGTCCATCCTCCAATAATGGTCCCCTGATTATCCGAGTCAAAGGACGTACTACTCCAAAAAGTACTCCAAAGCCTCTCACAATTTGGATGAAAAAGAAGAACCCTGACAAGGTCAAACCATTGGCCATCACTCTCAGCAAGAGACCTCGGGAGGAACCTGCTGATGCCCGTCCTCCCAATCCTGAAGAATTACCCTACATGGTAAACTCGGCCAAGACTGTGGCTCCTCTTCCAGATGATGATCCTCTCAATAAGTATATCAATACTCATAATATTATACCTTCAGCGGATGATGTTATCCCTGAAGAAGAACTTGCGTATTTCCTTAGTAAAGGTTTATCTTTGAATTACTCCGATGTCTATCAATCTGTAAACCACTACATGGATACGATATACGCCCAGAAAACGGCATAGGACTACACCTCTGCATGCCGGTCATGATGCCTCACCTGCGGGAAAAAGTTTACCCTGAAGATATCCTCTACTTCATCGTTCCAACCAGAAAGAAGGATGAAGAATTAATCATCTTTGGTCGTATAATTGGCGAGAAAAAGTTCGTCCAAGACTCTACTTCTCCCAAGCACAATACAGAAGCTGACTATGACTCTGGAAAAATGCAATTTTTTCGGTATAGTTGGCAAGCCAAGAACATCATCCAGAACATGGGATATGACATCAAAAGCGACAAAGGACTAAATTACGGCCGAGGACGACGGTTGCCAATACGATACTTTGCTCCTCCAGGCAAACCCGAGAACTACTATCAATGAAGATGTGTTGGTTTGGGCTATTTCACTCCTCCAACAACTTCCAAAAGATTAGTTGATAAAGTAGATCGTTGTTCTCATTCTTCTGATTCCTCCCTCTGGGACTCAGACTCCAGCGTCGACGACATGTTCAAAATAACTCTGTCCGTCAACATGGTTTTCGTCGACCAAATTACAGACGATGTCCAATCAATTGAGCTTGAACAATGGGCTCAAAAGATGGATACTAGATGGGAGCTGTGCTTCGAACAACAGAAACCACCTACCGAAGATGAAGTCATCCAAGTCAATCTAAAAGATGAAGCATCTTTCAAACCAATCTTCATTAGCAAAAGTCTATCTGGTGATGAACGCCAATCTCTTATACAGCTTATAAGAGAATACATCGATGTCTTCGCATGAAGCTGTGAAGACATGCCAGGCTTGGACCCTAGAGTCGCCATGCACCGCCTGAACATTTCGTTTAAAGCTAAGCCAGTAAAGCAGCAACAACGACGATTCCGACCAGACGTCATGGAAGCCATCGAGAATGAAGTCAAGAAGCTCATTGCCAGTGTATTCATCTGCGAGAAACAACACCCAGACTGGGTTGCTAACATCGTTCCAGTCATAAAAAAGAACGATAAAGTTCGAGTCTGTATCGACTACCGTGATTTAAACTCTGCATGCACGAAGGACGAGTTCCCTTTACCGATCACCGATGTAATAATTGATAATACTTGCGACTTTGAACGGATGTCCTTCATGGACGGGTTCTCGGGCTACAACCAGATCAAGATGTTCCCCGACGACGAGAAGCACACATCTTTTCGAACACCGTTGGGGGTATACTGCTATACAGTGATGCCCTTCGGATTTAAGAATACAGGGGCAATATACCAGCGAGCCATGAACACAATTTTTTGCGATCATTTGTGTAAAATTGTGGAGTGCTACGTAGACGATATCGTAGTCAAAAGTCGTCTCAAAGGCAACCACCTCCAAGACTTGAGAACTGTGTTCGAACTAATGTGTGCATACCAACTCAAGATGAATCCAACCAAGTCTTTTTTGGGAGTCTCCAGCGACAAGTTCCTTAGTTTCGTCATCACTTCAAAGGGTATACATCTAGACCCAGAGAAAGTGAAGTCTCTCCTCGACATGCATCCTCCAAGAAACCTCAAAGAGTTATGCGGACTACAAGGAAGGCTAGCCTACATCAGACGAGTCATTTCTAACCTCTCTAGAAGGTGTCAACCGTTCACTCAGCTTATGTAGAAAGGCATATCTTTCGTCTGGACTTAACAATATCAACGTGCATTCGACGACATCAAGGCGTACCTTACAAGTCCTCCAGTATTAGTAGCTCCAAAAATAGGGAAGCCCTTCTTACTATATGTTCGCGCTATAGACCATACTCTCGGTGCCTTATCGGCTCAGAAGAACGAAGGCAGCCATGAACAAGCAATCTACTACCTCAGTCGCACAATGGTGGGTACCGAGCACAGATACACACCGGTGGAGAAGGAATGTCTTGCACTAGTAATTGCCATCCAGAAGACACGCCACTATGTGTCTGGCCAGACTATCCATATTATATCTAAAGTCAACCCTCTCAAAATACTCATGACAAAATCGGGCTCTCTCAATTCCCGTTTAGCTACATGGACAATGTTGTTGACTCCATCTGATATGATCTTCGTTCCTCAGAAGGCAGTAAAAGGCCAAGCATTACACTACAACAGATATGGGATACGATAGCGTGCTCAGAATGCTAAAGAATGCCTATTATAGCGTATTCTGTCCGCTATAAATGACCCGCTATAATTGACCCATATACAAGAATGCTATAAAGTTATAGCGTTCATGAACGCTATTGATGGATTATAGCATTCCATGGCGCTATAGACAGGTTATAGCATTTAAGAACGCTATACCAGCATTATAGCATTTAAGAACGCTATAGGAAAGTAATAGCATTCATGAACGCTATTGAGTTACTATAGCGTCTATGAACGCTATAGACTTGTTATAGCAGTGACAAATGCTATAGAGTTTACATAGCATTTACGAACGCTATAGTTTCTTAATAAAGTTTGTTAACGTTATAAGTATTTATGGCGTTCATGAACGCTGTTGATTTTCAATTGCGTTCCTATATATTATTATTTATTAATAGATTTTCGATGCAAATTGATTTTTATACCGTTTCTTTCGCGCTATTATATGTGCACCAATAGCATGTCAGAATGCTATTGCAGAATGTATTAGTGTAAAGAAACAATTCACATCAGAATAGTATTACAGCACATCAAACTAGCATTGCAGATATACAGAATGCCACATATATCTATTGCATATATACACAGAATGCGGGTATTCAAAAATTTAAATGCTTCTCGACGAATCAATCACAGAATGAATTCCGAACATAAGTAAATTCATTAATTTTACTGTCAAGAACATTCAAAATCCTTCATAATTTCTCCAAAATTAAACATTAACAGCGTAGTCAGCGTTTAATTGTTTCCATACATATATCCAAAATGTTACATATCCAAAATTTAGCTCGAACCCTTCGAGGCTATCCACAACCAAAGCTCCTCAGAAATCTTCTTACTTCATCCAACCTACACAAATATAGGAGGGAAACATTAGTGTTCCTGGTTAATAAACAAGAAGTTTAATTTATGAGTTAGCTATCAATAGAAAATTGTCTAAAATTCTATGAGTTATAATCAACCAAACAACTGGAATCCATTGTCAGTTGAATTTATTAGTGATCCATTCATATCCTTACATACTTAGCAAGTCCACAACTTGTGGCAATGGAGGGCATTGACTACAATGTCTGAACTTTGATTACAATTTTTGTAAGTAATATTCTTTATATTCTTTTCCTTCCTATACTAATAAGGTAACAGAATTTAGTGGTAATTAAAAAGAAGTCATATTATTAAGTTTGTTGCTTCCAGTACTACAAATCATATGACAACTTCCCTGAAACATAGCAAAATATGTAGACATAATATTGAATGTAAACTTTAATCTTACTGTAATATTCAGTACTTATATCATTCTTGGACTAAGAGAGAGGTATCACTAAAGACGTACCTAGTCTTCAAACGGCATAATGTGGTCTGTTGGCCAAGCCGTGGTACTTCCAATGATTTTCTCTACTGTGTCGTTACCAAAACACGGCCTAAACAACAGAGCTTTGGGTTGTATCACTATATCTACCCAAACATGGGATGCACCTTATCCGAGAGGACGAATGGTAAGAGCAACCCATGGGGGCAATACTACAGGCCTAGGCCAAATGGCAAGAGCAACCCATGGGGGTAATACTACCTGAATTTATTCTACAACAGCCAAATATAATTAGAGAATTATAACTATAACAAAATGGGCTTCATGTGTCATAAGATTGGACAAAGTACAACTATCTTATTAACTGTTGGATGCTCAATTAGTGAGCAAGATGGAGTTACAAATCCTCCTTGCACACTAATTGAAGCCTCATGATGAGTTCTCCTCCATGTAAATATACTACTCCTTTTAAGCAGCTGTATCAATATATTCAATCTCATTTGTATCAATTGTGAAAAAACTCGAGTAATTACAGTCTTCAAATTTTACCGTCTCAAGGCATTATAAGTTGCAAATGAATCAAATGATCATATATACCCAACTTTTCCAATACAAGTATAAATAGTGAACCCAATATTTTAAGATAATCTATTAGGTATAGCATCTCACTGATAATTTTTTAGTAAAATAAAAGAAATTGTGTCCATAAGAGACGCACCTTCCAAAGAAGTCATAGGCCAGTATATTGTCGCTTGTCATTTCAAAAAGCTCCCAGAAGTTTATTTTGTTTGGCACTGTTCTTGAGTACTTGCTGAAGATGTCCTCAAATCAAATTAACTGGATCATAACTAAGATCAAAGCAAACAAAAGCTAACCATAGACAAAAGGAATCCATATTGAATTTATAAGAATGTGGGCATATATTGTATTACTTTCAAAGATCATACATTCCAGAGTCACTCCATGCTTGCATTTGTGTATATTGTGGACATATATATGGAACAGGGGAGATGGTATCCATGACTACAAAGAAGTACACTTGATTCATAACAACAAATTAAAAATTAAAATAGAGTGAGTAGATTTAACGTACCAGGAGACTAGGGTAGCTAATAGCAACGTTGATAAGAAAGGCCAAGATAAACGACAGGATCACATTGAAACAGACACCACCACATCCCGAAATTTCATTTGCACATCAAAGATTATATGATCATAGAATATCTGTATAATTCTTTAATCATCAAGCATATAATTCTGGAGTAGTCTTATTAGTTTCTGAACCTGTTGGAACATAATCTACTGGCATCGAAAAATGTTGCCATAAATAAGCAAAGATTACTTCTCGAACCTGTTGGAACATATTCTGGAGTAGTCTCATAGTTTTCTGTACAATGAGTTCATCAATGTGGCCACATTTGTGTGTATATACATACTCGTTAATATATCTATTTATGATCCTTCAAGTAATAAAAGGAAGAAGATGACTTTCATGTGTTCAATATATCAACAAAATGAATCATAGTTACCTTATGTGTGCATCTCCAACACACAGCATAGGCATCCCCTTTCATGCATCAGATTAAATGCCTCAATTTTTCACCAAATTATAAAGCAAAAATTCCAGAATTAAATCTAGCATGAACTGTAAGGCGTCAATTTTACACCAAATTCCTGTAAATTGCATACCTTGATTCCCAAAAGCTAGCAGTTTCTGAGAAGTGGCAGAGAAAAAACCTAAAGAAACAAAAATTATAGAAAAGACTCGCCTCGAACTTTTCCGTAGATAAGCTCTGTCAGGAACAAGAGATTCAAGATATGTCATATAGCATTTGTATGCAGCTTTCAAGGGATCTTCTAGATACTCTGGCAAACATGCAACTGTCTGAACAATAAAAGAGATCATAAAGATTCATCAAACAGTATATCAGCAAGCACATAATTTGACTTTAATAGCTTTTTTTAGCGACATGATAAACAAAAATGAATTGGATAGACCTCACCAGTTACCCCGCTGAGATCATCAAGTGCCATCCTAAGAGATACCAAAACTGTACCAAATTCCACTGAAACTTCAGCTGCACAGAAGATACTCGTGAAGGCCTCCTGGCCAGCCTTATCATCAGTAGACTTAGATAATGCCTCCTTTGCGTCACTGACCAATGAATCCAGAATTTTGCCCCAGCTCATAGCCATTAAATCCTTCAATGCAAATTAAATGTCAGGATCTGTTACATGAGGCAATTGACTTGTTTTCACACTAAACATTTACCTTAAACTTGGCATTAGTGGAAGACTAAGGGCCCGTTTGGTTGTAAGTTTAAACTCAGTTTTCTGAGTTTAAACGTTACAACAGCAGAAAACTGTGTTTGCTTGAGTGGCCCACATTTACACTCAATTTTTTTTTCTGAAAAAACTAATGTTATAACTTCGATTTCAGAGATAAGCCAAAAGCTCTTTTCTTAGCACAATTTATGTACTGTTTCTACTGTTAGCGGGGCCCCCCAAACCTTTCCTTCCCTCTCACACCTCGATTCTCTCTCCAAATTTTTTTCCTCTCTTCCTCTCCTCTCTCTCAATCGGCAGAATTTGAGGAAGGGCTTCAAAAGGACGGCGGCGGAGGACTAAGCTCGATCGGCGGCGGAGAACTAAGCTCTCTCTTCCTCTCCTCGAGCTCCTCTACCTCCTCCTCCTCCGCCCTCCCCCTCCTTGAGCTCCTCCTCCTCCGCCCTCCCCCTCCTTGAGCGCCTTCTCCTCCGCCCTTCCCCTCCTTGAGCTCCTCCTCCTCCGCCCCCTCGAGCTCCTCCTTCCCCTCCTCGAGCTCCCCATCCTCCGCCTCTGCCCTCCTCCTCCACGATGCCCCGCCGCCCGCACAGCGAACTCGTCGTACGAAAACTCCAGTCAAACTCACAAACGACGCCCCGCCGCCCGACGAACTTGCCGTACGATGCCCCGCCACCAGCACGACGAACTTGCCGCACGAGGACTCCAGTCGAACTCACCGATGATGCCCCGCAGCCCACACGGCAAAATCGCCAACGATGTCCCGCCGCCCGACGAACTCGCCTGAGCCCTAGACGCCGGACCTGCAAGTGGCCGTCGCACACGATAATTCCTGTGACTGAGATTGAGGTCACGGCAACCGCAGCCTCTCATTCGTGGTAACGGCAGGCTTTGTGTCGAGCTCGTCCACCGGAACTCGTCGTAGACGCCAAAGAGAATTTAGACACACGTAGAAATGAACAATTTTGGAAGGGATACAATTGGACACAGTTAAAAAATTGCTTTCTAAAAATATTTTACCAAACAGAATTTTCAATTTTTATTTTTAAAAATTATTTTTTAGATGAAAGTAACCAAATACAAACTCAGAATCTTGATACTCAGAAAACAACTTTATAACTTACTTTTAGAAAACTGTTTTCAGGACAAAATTTTAGAAAGACTATCCAAACGGACCCTAACAATCTGAGACTGTTTTGTGAATCACCCAATGTTATATGACAACAATTATGTAACAAGAACAATGAAAAGGTATTTGAGGAATATGACTAGTATTTTTTAACTAGGGGATGTAGAGCCACTTGCCGCATTTGTACCACCAGGCCTCGGGGTAGTACTCTGCGACGCCGTGAGAGCCAGCACTCGAAGGGACGGTCACATGGATCGGGCGGCACGTCGAGCATCTGCCATACTTGCCCCTGCACCCCAGCTCCTAACCCACTCCTGGTGCAATATTACAACCAAGAAAAGGCACAAGTTAGCATCACATTTATACTTGGCACTACCACTACTACTAGCATTCCTTGATAAGAGTACTAAATACAAGAAAGCATTCACCTGAGAGTGTGAGTAGGTATTTTTCGTTGAGCCACTGATATCTGTTGGAGAATACAGAGAAGAAGACAACAAAGGAAAAAAAATATTAAAACCAAAGAAGGTTGAAAAAAATTAATGAACCCAAGTGCTCAATACTCCCTATGTTTGGTTTGTCACTAGCGTTCAACACAAACTCTAGAGTTTGGAGTAGTTGTTATTGTGATGGTTCAAGTTTATATATCAAGATTATTCTAACAAGCCTCGCAGGTCAAATTTCTATATTTTGAGGGCTGAGAACTGGATTCGTGCAACTGTACAATTTCTTTAAATCTCCAAACTTGGTACTTATGTTGTAGCTAGAAAGAAAAAGTCTAGTGTTTGATCAGTGTGGTGTTTTATGAAAATGTTTGTAAAAGCAACAACAGAGATGATAAATTAAGAGCTCCAAAGGCCCAAATACATAGAACCAATTCCCAAGTAAACATATGTGGCGATTGGAAGGGAGAATCACAACATGGTCTCCTATCAAGTCGCAACCTAACCCCTAAACTTAACATAAGTGCATTGTTCACTTGACTGCAATTACAAATGTAATGATAACGGAAGGGAATAAAGTTTTAATAATTTTCACAAAGAATATGCTAATTATATACATAACTAGTTTTAATAATTTTGTAGCACAAATGCTTTCACACACTTTTACTACCTACTATTTTTTTCGGAAGCACACTATTTTTTTTCTTACAGATTTTCCTAAAATTTTAGAGAATTCATACACTTTTACAACCAACTATTATTGATCTACTAGAAAAATTATCATTTATAGGTTATCATCATGCCATCCTATTCAGTGGATCCTAAACCCTAAATTTATAACTGAACAATGAATCCGAGGTCCGAAACACTAACCAAAAAATTATGGTAGAGGAAGGCCCCTCGGCTCCCACGCGGATAGCACCTCTTTCTATTACTGTCCTCCTGCTCCTCCTCCCTTCTCCGCCACTCCGTTAATTGATCCTGAAATCTCTCAAAAGTCGAGATCTGTCGAATAAAAGTCGAGAAAAAAATTGGAGAGAAAAGTGAGAGGAATTGGCATGTACGTCTAGTAGACGAATCGGTCGACCCGGTGGTCGATCTTGAGGGCCTCGTCGTAGTTGATCAGGTTGGAGAAGACGCGGTGCCGATTCCGGACAAAAAAATGGCCCATATACGAAACTTTGGGCAAAGTAGGCTCCTCATATTCTTTTTCCAGCATCTTGTTGCTCTTCGCCTATAGTCATCAGGTATCATCAGGACGATCGGACCCGAGAATAGTAGCGGACATACACCGGGACAAGTGGGATCCTGAGTAGGACGAGGAGGATGAGGAAAGAAATTAAAAAATGGTTTCAACATAGAGAAAGAGAGAGATGAGTGGGGATGGGGTCCTGAGAAGAGCGCACACGAAAAAAAAGGGGGAAATGGAAAAGAGTTTTCCCCCATAACACTTTCACGGAAAGCGCACTGGGTTGTGTCTCTTTTTTGTTCAACGTTTTCTTAAATTTGGTAACGGTTTTAAACTGTTATAATATCAATAATATGTATTATGTATATTAAAATTAGTTTTTTCTATTTGTACTAACGGTTTTTGTATTGCTAACAGTTTTTGACCGTTAGTAATTAGTAACGGCAAAAAACTATTAGTAATTGAAAAATGTTTTTGTCACAAAATCACTCTTTTGGTGTAGTGGAGCGGTTGATTGATCTCTAGGTTTGTGATGGAAATGGAAACCCTAGATAGATTCGATGTTGATGATGAAAAGAGAAAGGGAAGTACCTGATGGCTGAGAGAGAGGGGGAAGAAGAAGATGTACCTATAGCAGTCGAGGGAAGGGCAGTAGCAGAGGATGAGGCTACGGACGGAGTTGTCAGCGGCGGCGGACGCGCCTGGTCTTTGTGTGGTGCCGGAAGTGGAGTATCTCGTACGGAAGAAGGCAACGAGAGGATTTTGGTTGAAAGGGACAAGCAGGAGGGACCGACACTTTTGTTTGGAGGGAGAAGCAGGAGGAAAATGAAAATTTCAGGAGGAAATGAGGGATCGGAAAAAATAGGGCTTGTCACACACTTATGTGTATGTGACACAAAAAAACAGAAAAATGCATGAGGAGCATAGAAGTTTCAAAAAATTGCGTAAAAGAAATCAAGTTTTGGAATATTGTAAAAAGGGCATCGTTGCGCCCCAAAATAGGACGTAAAAAAATAAACGCCCTAAATTAGGACGTCAAAACTTTGAACCGTTTAATTAAGAAAACTAAATTTCTTAACCACGCCCCCAAATTCCTGTATCCGATAACCACGCCCAATAAAATCTCAAATAAATTTGGACGCTCCAAACAAGGGCGCTTTTTATTTTCGACGCCCCAAAATATGGCATTATCTTGCTTTTTCTCATTTACATGTTTGAGCATTTGTGTTAGCTAGTTTTTTTTTGTTTCAAAGTTGTTATTTGGCTATCAACCTATTCATCATGTATGGTTGCCATATTGACTGTCAGCGTATAGAAGAATTATGAACACATATTGACCTTCTTATATTATTATATTAAGCTGACCTGTCCATATTCGTTGTAAAAATTAGTACAAATTAGTAAGATAAAAATATATATACATAAATGAAAAAAATGCCCAAAAATGGGATGGCAGAAAAAAGCCCTACTGTTGGGCGCCAATTTTTCTTCCCCCTTAAACCTAAACGTAAATCTAACTATACTTAAACGTATTCTAACCAAACGTAAATGTAACTAAACTTACACTAAACTAACGGATTACCCGTTACTTTTTTTTCTAACATCCAAATCTAGGGCGTAAAAATTTAACGCCCTACTTTTGGGCGTAACGATACTGTCAATGTAATTTTTGAAAACTTAGTTCTTTTTACATAATAAATTAAAACTTTAATGCTTACCGTACAATTTTCTAAAAAAAACTATTCTCACAGTTATTAGTGTTACCATAATAATAATAATAATAATAATAATAATAATAATAATAATAATAATAATAATATACAACTTTTAATTTTAGTAACGGTTGTTTAGCTATTGTAACGGTTATATTCGTAACTATTTCGTAACGGTAATAACCGTTACTAATTATTAAAAAAACTGTTACAAATTGTATGTTTTGGTGTAGTGACATTAAGGTTTTTTCAAACATAAGACATAGCATTTTGCTATGGACGGTACCGATTTAATTTCTAAAAATCCAACGGACGGGATCGCCCGCTATCGAGAACGTATAAATTATACAGCAAAACTGAATCGCTCCTATAACTTATTTTTTAATATAAAATAGAAAACTATGTTGCTTCTCCCATGATTGGAACAGTTGATAGTTCAACTGTGAGCATTCGATTAACTTGGTTAACCGAATTACCAAATACCGAATTAAACCGAAAATCGAATAACAAAAATTGAAACCAACCGAAATATCCCGTACCGAACCAAACCGAACGGAATAAATCTTTTTGATTTTTAGTTTATTTGGTTTAACCAATATTTCAGTTTATTTATAATTTTTTTTGTCAATATATATAGTAACTAAATATACAAAGATATATTTCGTATATATATTACTAAATTTTCTTATTCGGTTTACCAGGGAGAGGAATTTTAGATAAAATTTCTGAAAGGTTAGTGGGATTAAACCAAAACTGAATCCCAAAACTGAAACCGAAACCGAATAAGAAATTTTAGTATTTTCGAACACGAAACCAAACCGAATTTTTTTTCAAACCGAACTGAATCTCTTATTCGGTTAGGTTCGGTTCAAATTTCGGTCCAAAAACCGAATAATGCTCAGCCCTAGACATACAGGCATGGCAATGTTCAGAAAAAACTATACCTTTAACAGCGTTCATAACACGCTATATAAAGTTCTGTTAACAGCATTGCATAATGAATGCTATTGATAATGACATTCTAATAGCAGGGAGACTTCAATGCTATAGATAAACTGCTATTGAATGAACGTTTAATAGCACTTCAATATGAACGTGATGGATAATTATATTATAATAGCAGGGAGGCTCGAACGCTATAGATAAACTGCTATTGTATTCTATTTTAATAGCACTGCGGAAGGAACGCTATTGATGATGACATTTTATAGCAGGGAGGCTTGAACGCTACAGATAAACTGGTATTGTATGCACTATTTGTTGTAGTGTTAGCTGATTTCCTAGCAGCTCATCCGGTACCGGAATCGTCCAAACTCTACGACAAAATCCCCGACGAAGTGGTGGAGTCTAACACTGCAAATGAAGAAATCTACATATGGCGAATGTTCTCTGACGGTGCATCAAGAACAGGACATGAAGGAAATATCGTGGCTGGAGTAGGTGTCGTGCTCGTATCACCTGATCATTTGGTTATACACTGTGCATATTCTCTCGTAGAACCATGCACCAACAACGTGGCCGAATATAATACTCTGTTAATTGGCTTACAACTGGCGAAGCAACCGGGAGTTGACTATCTAGAAGCTTACGACGATTCCAAGCTAATAGTTAGTCAGGTCGGAGGGGATTATGAAGTTTGTCATGAAGATCTCATCCCCTACCACAGAGCAACAATCGAGTTGGCGTCTACTTTCGCTGGATTCTTCATCGAGCACGTGCCTCGACTACAGAACATAGAAGCAGATGCTCTAGCCGGTCTCACTGCTTCCTTGACCGTTCCTACCAATACTCAGCAGTCGATCACAGTGTCTGGTCGAGAATTATTCTGTGTGAAAGATGCCTTGCATATTCATCACAGTTACACAACGAAAACAAGTGTCGATGCTAAAGATTGGAGATTTTCCTTCATAGACTATGCCGTCTATAGAATCCTTTCCGAGGACCCAAAGGAAGCAGTATCCTTCCAAAGGCGATCCTTCAGATTTTACGATGATACAGCTACCAAGATGTTGTACCGACGCTCTTACGATGGGCTACTGTTACGATGCTTATCAAACACAGAAGTCAAACATGCACTTCGGGAGACTTACGATGGAGTTTGTAGTGTACATCAACTATGCCCAAAATTATAAGATCGCCTCAAACGAACGGGTTATTACTGGCCCACAATGATAGCAGATGCTATTGAATATGCAAAAAAGTGTAGGGCTTGCCAGTTCCACACTGATTTCATTCATCAACCTTCGGAGTTTCTACACCCAACGGTAGCATCTTGGCCGTTTGAAGCCTGGGGTATGGACGTCATGGAACCATTCTGCCTGCCATCCTCCAAAGGATATCGGTTCATCCTAGCTATAAACGATTACTTCTCCAAATAGGTGGAAGCTATAACGCTCATCGAAGTGAAGACGTCAAACGTGATCAATTTTATCAAACATCACGTCATCCATCGCTTCGGCCTACTGTAGGATTATCCATGATAATGGTCCACAGTTCACAAGTCATGCATTCTATCGGTTCTATAATAAGAATTGAATCCAGAACGTAGCCTCTACTACCTAAAATCCAGTGGCTAATGGGCTAGCAGAAGCCTTCAACAAAACTATCATAAAACTTTTCAAGAAGTTCGTGTCTTCAAACAAGCGCGATTGGAACGAGAAGCTCGGTGAATGTCTATGGGCCTATCGTACAATGGTCTGGACTCCAACAGGCAGTACGCCATTCTCTCTGGTTTATGGAAGCGAAGCAGTTCTTCCCCTAAAAATCCAGATTCCTTCTCTTCGAGTAGCCCTAGCCAGCGAGCTGACTACCGAAGAAAGCTACCGTCTGCGACTCCAGGAGCTCGAAGCGCTAGACGAAAAATGCTTGTTAGCTCAGCCGCGTATTGAGCTATACCAAGCACGCCTTTCCAGAGCCTTCAATAAAAAAGTGAAGGAAAGGATGTTCCAAGTCGGCGATCTGTTCTTAGCAGTGAGAAGACCAATGGTCATGACGCACAAAACAAAAGGAAAATTCCAGCCTAAATAGGAAGGTCCTTTCATCATAGAATCAGTGTATTCTAACGGTGCGTATCGGCTAACCAAGCCTGATGGTGACTTGCTCATGATGCCTATCAACGGCAAGTTCCTGAAAAAATACTATGTATAACCTCTTTTACATAATGTTCACATGTGTTCAGTCATGTAAATGTACGGTGTAATGTTTATATGATTCGAAAACCTATTTAACTATTATACGTATTTTAAGAGTCTTGAATACGCCCTGGATAATAGGTCCTCTAAATATTTCCCCAGTGGAATCATTCCTGTTTTTGACTTCGTCCAAACTCGGTTTGACAAAAACAAGTCACGTCCCTATTACCTCTGAATTGTTTTCTGATAATTATTTCCGTCCACATAACCTCTGAGCAAAGCATTCATCAAGGATAATCACGTCCCTATTACCACTGAATTATCTACTCTCCCCTAACGTTATATATCTTTCCACGTCCATATTAGCTCTGGTCAGATATAGAACATCCTCTGCTATTACGTCCATATTATCTCTACTAGCAGTTTCATTCAACTTATTATCTATATTCAAATAACTTGAATATAAAACAGATAATAGGTCCACATCACAATTCCCCAGCAGAATACCTACCAGAAATATCTTTACTAAATCCACATTACCTCTAGCATCGATATTTTCACAAACCCACATTCACTTCTGAAAATATTCTTTATTTTGTACTTGAACGTCTATCAAGAGACATAAAAAGGGTACAAGAGCCGTGACGGCTAAAAAAAGAAAAAAAGAAAGAGTTACAAAAATCTATGGGATACACAGGTGATTGATGCTGTCCCTTAGAGCCACAATCTCAGCCTCATATTTCACAGTAGCTCAGCGCCGTGCCTCTTCTTGACGAGCGGCTTCATCTTCAAAGAGGATCAGACTTTGATGCTCCCCCTCCAACTTCGCGAGCAGTTCTTCTAAACGGGCAGAAGTGGTGGCAGTCATGGCAGCCTGGGATAAATAATCCTCCTAATCAGATATCGCCGCCCTCAAGTCAGCTTCCAGCTGGTCGATCTCATTCTTGATATGCACAATGTGATTGTACTTTTCAGGGATTTGTGCAGCCAGCCTGTTCTTCGAGGCAGCACGGGCCTCGCTTGTAGCATTGAACTGGCCATACTGGTCAGCCAGCTTGCCTTTCTCTCGAACAAGGGCATCCTTTCTTGCTTGGAAGGTAGCCTTCTCCTTCGCAAGAGTCGTCATCAAAGCCTCGTCCTCTGTGCGAAACAGCGACGTCGGGCTCCGCTGTTTGGCATCCTGGAACCTGTCCACCTGAACCTCCAGGTCATTCAAAACTTTCCTCAGAGCGTTGGTTCGCTCTTCATAGCCGGCAATGCCCTCGAGGGCCGCTACCTGGCATTCGACAACAGCCCTCACGAGGCCGAAGGTGGCATTTTGATTCAAGACTCCATGAAGCTTCACTTTCAGTACAGAGTAGAAAGCTTTGACAACTTCCTGGGCCATCTCCTCATCTTCGGTGGAGGTCATCGGAGAGGAGGCTTGGAGAGTTTTCTCCACTTCAGAAAGGGATACCTGACAAGAAGCTAAAACAAGAAAATCCATTCCACCAGAAACCACTCCTGATTATCATGTGTCACGTCCACATTACCTCTGATACCGATAGTCTTCCGACTTGACGCCTGTACCCAACCCGGGATGAAAGTCATGGTGTCAAGATCACAAAACCTATCACGACCATGTTACCTCTATTGTATTTTGTTTCAAATCTATTACCCTCACCACCAGGTGTGCCAAAGGGTAATAGGTCCATGAAAGTATCATTCCAATCTATTTGCTTGTATTTTCGGATGCACAAAGGGGCAATAGGTCCAAACAAAAAAGAGAGAGAGGGGCCCCCCAGCGGGATACCCTTTACACAAATGCTGTATTTGGCTCTCTAATACAAACACCACAGATACCATAAACAAAGAATGGAGCGAGTGTATTCTGTTTATTCAAAATTAGTTACATTCACAGGACTACATCTCATGAGCAAAACAAAACGTTCTTCATCTCTTCATCTGGGCAAGAAATAGAGGATTACATTTGATGTCCAAAAGAAGTGAGACATAAAGCTAAAGACGGACAGAAATACTAAGACAAAATAAAGACATTTATGGGAACCCACGGATCCTAGCTGTGTCGAGGCATATACCATTCCCTCAACCATTTCGTATATGAAGGATCTATTTGATTAAGGTCCTCAGCCGGGGCAGGTAGGCCAGAACTCCCAGTGCTACTACCCTCAGACTTGGGTTCCTCCTTTACAGCAGCTTCAATCTTGGGAGTAATTTCTTTCCCGATCAGCGCAAATTCTTCTTTTACCTCAATTTTTGGAATCACCTCCTCCTTAGCGAATGGTGACTCTTGTTTGATGAAAGAATGCAGCATCTCCTCCTTCACAACGGTCTCAGCCTTCGGCATGGATGCTGTAAGAAGCAAGGACAGAAAGAAAGTCAGACTCAGAAGTCCGCAGAAAAAACTAAGTTCTGAAAGGCTTTTATGCGCCCAAAAGGCTATGCGTCCAAAGAGATATGTGCCCAAAATATGTGGGCGCATAACACACGAACAATACGTAGGCGCATAACAAGCCACAGCTTGAGGGCGCATAACATGGCAACATGTGGGCGCGTAGCACACCTCAGTGTTGGCGCATGACTTCTGTAGGCGCATAATGATGCTCACAGAAGCATATTGCCTTTGGTGCAAGCACCCAGGCAGAAGAAAAGTCCGAGCGTCGTAAATTAATGCTCGAGACTTAGTTTTTGAAGCATGACCTCACCCAGAATCGGGTCCTAGACAGCCGAAGATGCTGCCGCGGGTGGAGAGCCACTCGGCACAACCCCTTGCCCTTCGCGGATCTCTTGGCGACCTTGGGAGACATAGTTCTCAAAGAAAGAAAATGAAGAGTTTTCAGAAAAATTTAAAGAGAAGGGAATAGTGAGCTTTCTCTCTCTTTCAAGGCCTATTTATAGGCACAAGCCACTTCCTATGCGCCCATGCGCCCATTGCATTGTATGCGCCCACAACGGCCTATGCGCCTACGTGAAGAATCAGCTTCCTGGACACTATACGACTGTCACTTGCTGACGTGGACGACGTAATGAAGGATAGACCGCATTAAATTCTACTCCGATGAATCTGACAGTTCGGATTTTAAGGAAGATCTCAACAATCGTATCTCTCTGACAGGCTGGCCAAATACTATGCGCCTATTGCATCACGAGAAGACGATCCATGCTTCTTTTAAAGTATGTCGAACTTTTTCAAGTATCGAAAACATTGAAGGGGGTCGTGTAGAAGCATGAAAAAAATTCAGCAAATGAAGCCCCATGCGTCCAAGCTAGTGAAGCTCCATACGCCCAAGCCAGTGAAGCTCCATGCGCCCAATCAGTGAAGCTCCATGCGCCCAGTCAGTGGAACTCCATGCGCCCATTCAGTGGAACTCCATGCGCCCAGCCAGTAAAGCTCTATGCGCCCAGCCAGTGAAGTTTCATGTGCCCAAGACTAGCTCCTCCAAAAGGAGGGTGCATAGCCTGAGACATGACTATGCGCGCAAGCCTGACTCCGTCAAAGCCATGATCAAAACGTGTACCGAAGCGCATGGCCACGTCAGTCTCCACGAGCAGTCGTGCACTGAAGCATGCGGCCACGTCAACACCACGACCAACCCACGATCTCGTAGCCTGTATATGCCTAAATCCTATGCACCCAAAGCAGGACTATGCGCCCACATAAAAACCAGTGTGTTTCCTCATGTGGGTGCATAACATCATTCCAGCTCAACAACGACTATAAAAGGGGGGCCTCATCCCTCTTCAAAACACAGAACGGAGAGCATTTTCAAGAGCCAAATTGCTGCACTTTTTGCCAGTGAGCCGAAAGTTAGCAATTTTCTTAGGTTTTCTCCCACTTTTGTAATCGGAGTGTCTAACCGAGTAAAGGAGCAACTGTCGCTCGATCTCCATCGTCCTATTTCCCAGAATTCTTTTTTGTACTCGGGGATCCTCAGCGCAGGATCTCTTAGACGTACTCGATTTGTGATGCCTTGTGCCAATAAAGAAAAGACAGCATTTTTTTCTTTTTTTTGTGTGTGTCCACATCAGGATGCAGCTAAAACTTTGAAAAGTTGTATCGCATCCATGGTGTAACGTGTCTAAATCATTGAATGTATTTAAATTGATGAATATAAAATACAGATGCTCTTGAGACTGTGCTGTCATTGCTGCTATTCCAAAAATAGGCATTGTACACATTACGCACACAGATGGATTTTTTTTCTTTTTTAAAGTTTGGTCTCATCTCTCCTTTATTTAAAACAAGATATTTTTGTGTACAAGTTCCTCAAATCTACTATAATATTTTTATTTAAAACAAGGGTTCTTCCAAATGCATTTATGAGATTTTTAATCTGTAGGAGTGCAATAGATACTATGTCTTGTGGTTTTTTCTATCCACAGATGCCACATGACAGTTTTCCGGATGAAGAGCTTTCAAAATTGTCAATATTGTGCAAAATAAATGATCAAGGCGGGTATGACTACCAATAGAAGACTATTGCATAAATAGAAACCCGATGCATATTTTGAGATCTCACCTAAGGTATATGGATGTAATTAATCTACATTCTATCTGGCTTGGGGGTATATAGCACTATTCCAAAATATGGGTCTAAGCCCTGCCTAGATGGCTCTACGTGATCCATAACCAGACCGTAGAGCGACCTCAGATATAACCTTACTATTCTTTTACATCCTTGCTGATTGGTCTTTTTCATTCAATTTTCTCCGTAGAATTGACCGACAAATAGATACCCAACCTTTTTATCTGTCACTATGCGTCAGTATTGGTGTCAGATCGGGACATGCCAAACTGTATCGGTATCGGCCGATACTGCAAACTATGATATTAAGCTATCATTCTAGGTCATGCATCAATATGACATGATATAATTTTTTAATTCGTATTCTTTGCTATTAATGTATTTTGGCTACTGCAATATGATTTCACATGCCCGTTTATTTGAAGGAATTTCCATTTTTCCCTTGATATAAACTTCCTGATACCTGCCTTGTCTAGTTCCCTGCTTGGTGCATTTTCAAGTGGGCCCTTCATTTATATGTCAAAAACTTCCTGAAAAGTAAAATGTTAAATAGTAGCCAATTTGTGGTTTTGGATACATTCCTAGCCCTTCATGACATTATTTTGCAAATTCAACTCCTTACCTCCTATCTAGAAGCTGGTAATAGTTGGATTTCTGGAAATGTCTCCTGCAATGTTGTTAACCAAAAGACGAGGTGATGTTTCACCGTCTAATCCAAAGGCAAACAAGGTATCTTATCTAGGTGACGACTGGGCGAGAAAGACGCCAAAGGTGAGGTTAGGCAAGCCTAGGCACACATTTAAGAGTATTGGGTGTTTTATGGATTTTTTTTCGGGTTTGGTGTTTACTATATTTTCTTGTTATGTTGTCACGGTAGGGTTACAGAATGTGTGGTGCATGGTTTAATATGGCTTGTAATTTTCTGACGTTAAGAACTATCTATTTGTTTGTTAGATATGAAAATGTAATTTTGTGGCTTGCAATTTCTGACATTAACAGCTTAAATTCCTAGTAAGGGTAGATGAGTAGAATTTAAAGGCTTCTAACTTGAATTCCTGTGGGTTATTGTCATCTATATATGGCGATGGAATATTTGGATATCAACTTGAATTCCTGTGGGTTAACTTAATTTCTTTGCCATATTGGAGTTCAAGTTCTAGCTGGAGAAGTCAATTGTGTGGAGTGTTGCAATATTAATTAGCTTTATCTCTGAAATGTAATTGCATGCAGATTTTGAAGAAGAGGCTCTCACTCATATATATATATATATATATATATATATATATATATATATATATATATATATATATATATAGAAAAAAAAAAAAAAAAAAAAAATATATATATATATATATATATATAGGTGTTGGGTTTATAGCCTTTTGTTTTGATTTTTAGTCCCACATCGACTAGAAAGGAATGTGTATCTCCATATATATGAGTCTTTACTCTTTATGGAGATGCACATGTAGTGCACATGGGTGTGTGCCATGTGGGATTAATTATTAATGGTATAAATGCTTAATCAACAATTAATAAGCTGTAAGCTTTTTGCTCTTGGGAAATTTATTTCCATAGGAGCTAAGCCCCGTTGGGGCTTAGCGACTCGGACTCGGACTCGGACTCGGACTCGGACTCGGGCTCGGGCTCGGACTCGGGCTCAAGGGCTCATGAGGCGTAATGTGGTGCTTGGCAACCGCCCCGTGGGCTATATATGCAGGTTCTCTCCTCTCTCTCAGTTGGTAGAAGTAATCAGAATTCCAGAGAGAAAACTCTAAGTGTTCTTTAACACAACAGAGTAGTGAGCGTGTTGTTTAACACAAACACTAGTACTTTTTAGTACGCGTGAGTTCTGTTACTTCAAACAGAGAGAGAAGAGTACCATTGCCAGAGGAGTTCGCCGTCTTCCGAGGAGTCAGAAGAGCAGGAGTGTTCCAAGGTTTTCCGTCAACCTTGCTGGGTCCTGGAAGCTGTTCGCAGAGGGCGAATAAAGCTTTGAGCAACGGTGATAATTCACCCCAGCAATTCCATCTCTCGCCTGTCATCCTTCTGTTGCCTTTAGCAGTTCTGTCAGTATCTTCTTTTTAGAAGGCACTACTGCCAGTTTGCTACGATCACGAAAATCTCTTTAGATTATTCGTGTATTACGATATCTTTTTAGATTTCGTAATTTGCAGAATCCTTCTGGATCTCTGTTGCAAAACCTTCTTTAAGGAGTTGCATTAGAAACGTTGTCTTTACAACTGTTTCATTTTCTCAGTTTTCCATCGAAAAATTGTGCCCCGGCGTTCCCGGCAATAACAATCTCAAAGCTTTATTGCTACGATAGAAAACATTAATGCTTCACTCCTCAACACTGACTTCTGTAAGTTAGAAAAGTTTGATGGAGAGCATTATCAAGTCTGGAAGAGGAAGGTTTATCTCACTCTTCAACTCAGAGACGTTGATCACGTGCTGCTTGAAGAGGAACCTACTGTTCCAGATACTGGGTCTGCTGCTGCAATATCTGCGGCTACTAAACTTCAGGCCAAGTGGAGAAGAGAAAATAGCATTTACAGGCTCCTTATCCTGAATGCTATGGAGGATTCCCTTACAGAATCCTATTCTAAGAAGAATATTGCTAGAGACATATGGGAGTCTCTAGAAAAACTCTACGAAGAAGACAAGAACCGCAGTAAAATATTTGTGGTTGAAAAATATCACAAGTGGTTCTTTGAGGACGAAAAGTCTATGCTGCCGCAGGTGAAGGTGTTCCTGAAACTGCGACAGAAGTTGGAAGACGAGGCGATGCCCCTCCCCGACAAGTTTGTTGTTGGAGGGATTGTCTCAAAGCTCCCCGCTGGGTGGAGCAAGTTCTATGCAAACATGCATAGGAAGAAGTTGGAGATCACCCTTGAAGATCTCCTACAGGAAATCTATGTTGAGGACCAGATGCGGGCTCAACTGAAGGTGGACACACTGTCCAAGCAATTGGCTAATGCCAATCTGGTTCAGACCAAGGGACCAAAGGGAAAGCAGGCGGCTTTCCACAGCAAGAAGAAGAACCCTGACAATCTAAAAGTCAAGAGAACTTCTATCAAGAAAAAGAAGCCAAAGTCAGAAATGCCTTGCTTCAAGTGTGGCAAGAAGGGCCACTTTAAGAATGAGTGTAAAGAAAAGACCAAGCAATCAGAGCAAGGAGAGCCTAGTAAGGTATCTATGATCACTGACGTAGTTGCTATGATTGCACAGGTTGATGCAGTAAGGACTGACTCTGACTGGTGGGTAGACACTGGAGCCTCCTGCCATGTATGCTCCAGTAAGGAGTGGTTCACCACCTATACACCTACTTCTGAAGTGGTTATGATGGCGAACCAGGCACAAGCTGAAGTGCTCGGGATCGGGACGGTGGTGTTGAAGCTGACTTCGGGCAAGTCTCTGACGCTTCAAGGCGTGAAGCACGTTCCTGCTATCGCCAAGAACCTGATCTCGGGAGGCCTACTCTGCAATGCAGGCCTCAGGATGGACATCAATGCTGGCCAGATGGTGATGTCTATCAAGGGAACATATTTTGGAAAAGCTTTTTATACCGAAGGAATGTTCAAGATTCAGCTTGTAAATCAGTCCAATGTAATTAATGTTATTAATGAAGTCACTCATTCTGCTTATACTCTTGAGTTGTGGCATAATAGGCTAGGACATGTTCATTGTAAACGAATAAACAGAATATCTAGTCTAGGACTTATCTCCAAATGTGGGGGTAAGGTAGAGAAATGTGAAGTTTGTGCTCAAACGAAGATCACAAGGAAATCCTTTCCTCGGGTTAATCGAAGTACAGATCTTCTGGAGTTCGTTCACTCCGATATCTGTGACTTCAAACAGTTCTCTACAAAGGCCGGGATGAAGTATTTCATAACCTTCATCGATGACTTCTCAAAGTATGCGTTCGTCTACTTGCTGAAGGCTAAAGACGAAGCATTCGAGAAGTTCAAGGAGTTCAGAGCTGAAGCTGAACGACAGACTGGACAACAACTCAAAAGGATAAGAAGTGATCGAGGTGGGGAGTACAGGTCTCATGAATTCGCATCGTTCTGTAAGGAACATGGAATTGTCAATGAGACTACGGCTCCATACTCTCCTCAATCAAACGGAGTAGCTGAGAGGAAGAACAGGACGTTGACAGAAATGATAAATTCAATGTTGTTGACTGCTGGCCTTCCTAAGTGCTACTGGGGAGAAGCTGCATTGACGGCCACTTATATTCTAAATAGAGTGCCTCATGCAACTTCAGACGTTACTCCTCATGAACTCTGGTTCAAGGTCAGATCTAACTTGAATGTCATTCGAGTGTGGGGGTGTCTGGCGTATGTCAAGCTTCCAGATCTAAAGATTCAAAAACTTGGGACAAGGACTACAAAAACGATCTTCTTGGGGTATGCCAAAAAGAGTGATGCTCGGAGATTTCTTGATATTGAGTCAAGTCATATCATTGAATCTCGCGATGCAGAATATTTTGAAGACAAGTTTGCAAGGCACAAGAATATTGTTCTTCCGGATGTTCCGGAGAATAATGAGGGTGCACAAGAGACTGAAGTCTTCAATGAAGATGTGGTCCAAGAAGATGTTGTTGTTGATACAACGATTGAACCAGAACAAGCTGAGCCGTCAGCTAAGCGTGTGAGGAGGCCGAAGGACTTCGGAAGTGACTTTGTCACCTATCATGTGGAAGCAGATCCACTTACCTATGATGAGGCGATGAAGACCAGAGACGCGGTTTTCTGGAAGGAGGCGATTGACAATGAGATTGATTCCATCACCTCAAATAACACTTGGGTGTTGGTTGATCTTCCTGAAGGAGCGAAACCCATCGGATGCAAATGGATCTTCAAGAAGAAGATGAAAGCAGACGGAACTATTGACAAGTTCAAGGCTAGGTTGGTAGTCAAGGGGTTTTCTCAGAAGCAGGGGATTGACTACTTTGACACATATGCTCCAGTAGCCCGGATGACCACCATCAGAATGTTGATTGCTCTCGCAGCAATAAATAAGATAGTGATACATCAGATGGATGTAAATACGACTTTCCTAAATGGCGAGCTGACCGAAGAGATTTACATGCAACAGCCAGAGGGATTTGTTATCAGAGGTCTTGAAGACAAAGTCTGCAAGTTGGTGAAATCCTTGTACGGTCTTAAACAGGCTCCTAAGATGTGGCATGAGAAATTTGACAAAGTTATAAGGTCAAATGGCTACATGGTCAGCGATACGGACAAGTGTGTTTACACGAAGTTCGCTGATGGAAGAGGTGTGATCGTTTGTCTGTACGTGGACGACATGCTTATCCTAGGTACGGATATTAGATGTGTCACGGAGACAAAGAAATTTATCTCAAACAAGTTCAGTATGAAGGACTTGGGGGAAGCTGATGTGATCTTAGGGATCAAGATCATCCGGACAGACACTGGACTAGCGCTGTCACAGTCTCATTATATTGAGAAAATGATCACTCGTTATGGGTATCGGAATCTTCCAGGGATCGATACGCCGTACATGTGTGATCTGAAGCTGAAGCCTAATTCAGGGGAAAGCGTCAGGCAGCTGGAGTATGCAAGCGTAATCGGGAGTTTGATGTATGCTACTACTGCCACAAGGCCTGACATAGCTTTTGCCGTGGGAATACTGAGTCATTTTACGAGCAATCCAGGTGTTGAACACTGGAAAGCTGTGGAACGGGTTATGAGATATCTCAAGAAGACTCAGACATATGTACTGTACTACAGCGGAGATCCGTCGGTAGTGGAAGGCTTCAGTGATGCCAGTTGGTGCTCAGAGGTGGAGAGCGAGAGGTCCACAGGTGGATACATTTTTACAATGGGTGGAGCTGCTATATCGTGGAAGTCGAAGAAGCAGACTATGCTCTCGCGGTCATCCATGGAATCTGAGTTCTTTGCACTTGATACCGCAGTCGAGGAAGTAGAATGGCTTCGGGAGCTCATGTATGATCTTCCAGTGGTTGGGGCGCAAATATCGGCGATACCGATATACTGCGACAACCAGGCGACTGCGGCGGTGGCATCAAATGACCTTTTCAACGGGAAGAAGAGGACTGTGCGGTTGAAGCACAGGGCAGTACACGATCTTATCAAGAGAGGTGTTATTGCAGTAATTGATGTTCGGAGTCAGGAGAACCTGGCGGATCCGTTCACCAAGGGCCTCAAGCGCCAGCTGGTCGATGACACAGCTTGTAAAATGGCTTGAAGGCATTCTGATATTGTATTATTGTATTCCTACCATAAAGTTTTATGCTATTAGTTCAAAGATTTATCTACTAGGCATCTAGCTTTTGGTTCAAGGGAGGACCACTAATCGGAAGAATATCAAGAACGGTGGGTACATATTCTATTGGGCATGGAGAGGTTACGGACCTATAACCACTGTTGTCTACTGTTGTTTTCTGCAGAAAACAGGTCCTGTGGGAGGTTGGCTTAAATGCCTTAATGAGTTCTCAGGCATTTGGAATGTCTAGTATGCTTTATAGGAAGCATGGTAGCACAGCACTACAAGGAGTGTGACTCCATGCTATGTGTGGCGGTGACTCCACCATGAGGTTCCCGAAGGAGGTAAAGCCTCGGCTATGTTAGCCAAGTCACAGCGGCATAGCACCGCAAATAGGCAGTTGGCCTAATGCTGTATATTGAATTAAAGAGGGATGTAGTCAGCACTACAAAGAGGAGGTGTTCCTCATGTTACGGGTGGCACGACACCACAATGAGGTAAACCCGGCTAGGGATAAAGCCTCGGCCTTGCAAGCCATGTCGTAGCGGCGTAACACCGCACAGAAGCGTAAGGCTTCATGCTGGGTAGTTTGGCACTACAAAGGGGCTAGACCTCTTGTTACGGGTAGTATGACACTACGATGAGGTTCCCGGTGATTCGGGGTAAGGTCCTCGGCTTAAGGCCATGTCATAGCGGCGTAGCACCGCAAAGGAAGCGTTGGACGCTTCATGCCATGTCTCTTTAATAAAGAACTCACCTATAGTGTATGGACAAAGAGATATCAGGCCGTCTCTTGAGGGTAAACTTGTAGACGCCCAATATTATACACTGAAACCAGGCTGGCACACGGCCTTAAATGTGCAGCCAGGAGCACATGTAACTACATTATGTGAGTAAAAAAAATTTCAGCTATGATGCAGAATTCAAGGCTTAGTCCATTCTTGTATTATAGTTTGATTTTTGACTCACGTGGGAAGATTCAAGTCTTAAGTGGCATCTATCCTAAAAACATAATGGACAGTTACTGTGGAGAACACTCGTACTCATATATATAGAGATATGTGGGGGATTGTTGGGTTTATAGCCTTTTGTTTTGATTTTTAGTCCCACATCGGCTAGAAAGGAATGTGTATCTCCATATATATGAGTCTTTACTCTTTATGGAGATGCACATATAGTGCACATGGGTGTGTGCCATGTGGGATTAATTATTAATGGTATAAAGGCTTAATCAACAATTAATAAGCTGTAAGCTTTTTGCTCTTGGAAAATTTATTTCCATAGGAGCTAAGCCCCGTTGGGGCTTAGCGACTCGGACTCGGACTCGGACTCGGACTCGGACTCGGACTCGGGCTCGGGCTCGGGCTCGGACTCGGGCTCAAGGGCTCATGAGGCGTAATGTGGCGTTTTGTTGGCGCACTTTGCACTTAGTACGTCAGCATCGTCGCTAGGCGCATAGTGCGCTTAAGTTGCGCTCGTTGCGCGAGCCACTTGCGCGACCACGTTATGCGGCCCGTTACGCGAGCCCAGTTACGCTGGTCCAGTTACGCAGCCCAGTACGCAGCCCAGTACGCGCAGTGTGCACAGCGTACGCAGCGTACGTAGAGTGCGCAGTGTGCGCAGCGTACGCAGCGTACGCAGTGTGTGTAGAGTGCGTATGTGCGTATGACTGGCTGCATATTAGAGCGGGAACGGTTGCAGCAGTTGCTGCATGTTCAGGAGTGGTTCTGCCACTACCCTGAAGTGCAGGCAACTGCTTGGCAACCGCCCCGTGGACTATATATGCAGGTTCTCTCCTCTCTCTCAGTTGGTAGAAGTAATCAGAATTCCAGAAAGAAAACTCTAAGTGTTCTTTAACACAACAGAGTAGTGAGCATGTTGTTTAACACAAACACTAGTACTTTTTAGTACGCGTGAGTTCTGTTACTTCAAACAGAGAGAGAAGAGTACCATTGCCAGAGGAGTTCGCCGTCTTCCGAGGAGTCAGAAGAGTAGGAGTGTTCCAAGGTTTTCCGTCAACCTTGCTGGTTCCTGGAAGCTGTTCGCAGAGGGCGAATAAAGCTTTGAGCAACGGTGATAATTCACCCCAGCAATTCCATCTCTCGCCTGTCATCCTTCTGTTGCCTTTAGCAGTTCTGTCAGTATCTTCTTTTTAGAAGGCACTACTGCCAGTTTGCTACGATCACGAAAATCTCTTTAGATTATTCGTGTATTACGATATCTTTTTAGATTTCGTAATTTGCAAAATCCTTCTGGATCTCTGTTGCAAAACCTTCTTTAAGGAGTTGCATTAGAAACGTTGTCTTTACAACTGTTTCATTTTCTCAGTTTTCCATCGAAAAATTGTGCCCCGGCGTTCCCGGCAATAACAATAGGTTCTCCTCTTTTAAGAGAAGGACCAAATCTTTTATGATTATATCTTATAAATGCTAAACCTGGTTCCCGTCCCATGCTTTGTTCTTGCCTAGAGAGAAAAGAAGGCCACCTCCACATGATTCTGATGGATTTTAATTCTAATTTTATTTTAGTTTTTATTTATTCTGAGAAACATAAGTCACTAATGATTTTAGAGGTGAAAGGGTTTCCAAAGTTCTATTTAAAAAATTTCTCGTCTTGTAATTTTCCTAATTTTTGCAACATTATTGGTATTTTATTTTTTACGGATAATCCATGGACTTGTAGGTGAGTAATTAATGAACAATTTAATTTTTTTCTAGTCTTATTTTTGTTCTGGAAGAATATTTTTTTTTTGATACGATGAATTATGAATTTGTGAATGATTGTTTAGTAAAAATGTCCTTTAGGACTCGATAATTTCTAGAATGCCATTTTTTTTATTGTCGATTAGCCCCAAGTCCTGGTATGCCTGCTCGATTATGTGGCTCTATTTTTATTTTTAACACATGCTTCTGAATTGCTTTATATCTTGTAATTTAATCAAACTTAGTTTCTTAAATTTCTATCATCTAGCTTTTTGTGTTTTTTGTCAGCTACAACTTAGGGGACGACCAGGCTATGAGCACTTGAATGATCTACTGCACATCTCGGTTCAGGCTGAGTTGCCTCTTAATATTTTCAATGCAAGGCTGAAACGAGCACAACAAATCATAGAAGACTTGCTTAAACCAGTATTATGTAATCTTTTGAAATGATCTCTGTCAATATGTATTTCAGTTTCATATTATCAGAAATGAAATATTATCACAGCAAATGACAGACTAAGTTGCCTATTAATATAAATTTCAGTTTCATATTATCAGAAACCTTGCCCGAGTGGAGCTTTTACTTTGGGCATAGGATTAGGCTATGCTAAAAGGTAATATGGAATAACTAAAGATATTACTAATGTTGCAAACATAAATTTCTTCAGTGGTTTTCATGAGCAACACTTAAGCTTTTACTTTAAGTAATATGAGATGGAGGAATGGAACATTTACTTATGTGGACTCAATTGCCAATTTTAGCTTGAGCTTTACAGGTATTGCTGAAACATAACGATACTGGGTTAAATATTTTCAGCTAATTACATATATGTCTTTCATTTAAATCCTAATTTCCACAATAGTTTTTTTGACAGAACACTTTGTCTATAAACTTTACATTTGACATCATTCGACTGACATTCATTTGCTTATGCATCTCTGTTTCAAAATGTTTCTAGGTGATGGGTCTTTAAATTGAAGATGTGCAAGGTTTTTAGGAACCACTGGAGCCAGGAAAAGAGGAAATTCTTAAGGGGACCGGACAGTGTGGTAGGTGGTTGATACTTCATGCTACGAACATGAAGACTTTTCATATACGAATGTTCTTTAATTTTTGTGTGCAACTGAATTATGCAACAGAGAAGTGCCGTTTGATGAACGGGAAGCTTAATCATAGATCTTGCGAGCCGCAGACTGAACCGAAGATGTTACCGATTTTAGGTTAGTTCTAATTGTAATTCATATCTAGTGCTAGACAAATTTGTTATTTGAAATTGATTTTTGTAACTGAGCTATATGTTTTAGTATTTGACCAATTGCTTTCTATCATTATGTTAAAATCTTATTTTTGCGATTACTTGTTTAGATAATTCACACCATGCAAAGAGGAGGAAAATCAATGATTCTAAGGTCTGGGATGTAGAATTCGAACAGAAAGAACATTCATTGTCGCTCCCAGCATTCGTCTCCATCACAGTCGGATCAAGAGCAGAACACTGCCTAGAAGCTTACCGCCCTTGCCAAGGACTCCAATTTGGAGTTGCAGCAGTTTGTTCATCATAAGTTGTATAGGAGGACCTCTCATGAATTGCATTTGATGGGCGGAGAATCCCCAAGACGTGCAAAGACTGAATAGTTCCTCCGTGTCGTCCCTCCTTCGAGGCCAGAGGTGCAATTTCTAGCAGCGGACTTGAAGATGCAAATGAAACCTACGGCACCCCATCTGGTAGTCATCAATTTTGGTTATATATTTGGAAAAAGGTTGATATATTTTGAAATGTAATTAAGATGATGTGATATTTTGATATTTTAATAAAATATTTTAAATGTTAGTTAAATTGTTTCATATTTCTGTTGTCTCAGGAAATTAATATGCTTTTGATAACGCATTGGATTATGATCATTGACATGTGATATATATGTGTGTGAATGACAAGAACAGAACGTTAGAAAGTGTTATGTATAAGTTCTTTTTATAACGTTTCATGAACGCTTTCTGAATAGTTTCAGAACCAGATCATTTTAGTAAGTGTTATGTATATATAACCTATTCATAATGCTTTATGATAGATATGTTATATATAATGATAATATTAATGTCATTTTCAAATTTAGTGTTATATATAATTGACTTAATTATGTCATTTTTAATAAAAAAAGTGTCACATAAATGTAATTCTTATATAACGATTTTTCTAAACTTTTATAACACCCGTGTTCATGACAGTTGTCTGCTTCAAAAAAATCGTCATAAATTGTCATATATGACAGTTTTTACCCGTAATAAAATGGTATTTTTCTTGTTGTGTCAGTTTTATTGTGATACTCAAACTAAGATGTTATACCACCGTTCCTTCGACGGACTCCTACCCCGATGTCTATCAAGGCGGGAAGCTAAAGACGCACTGTGCGAGGCTCATGACGGCACTTGCGAAGCTCATCAACCAAGGCCTAAACTCCAAGACCGACTCAGGCGCATGGGTTACTATTGGCCTATAATGATATTTGACTCCCTGGCATATGCTAAGTAAAGTTGGATGTGTCAGATCCATACTGACTTCATTCACCAACCCTTGGAGTTCTTGCACCCAACGGTGGCATCTTGGTCATTCGAAGCATGGGGAATGGACATGATCGACATGATTGCCCCTCCCTCATCAAAAGGTCATCGCTTCATTTTGGCTATAATCGACTATTTTTTTAAGTGGTCGGAAGCTATACCACTCGCGGAAGTACAACATGATCAAATTTTTCAAGCATCATATCATTTACATATTTGTGTTACCTCGGAGGATCATCCATGACAATAGCCCACAATTCGTTAGAGACTCCTTTCGTCGATTCTGTGACCAACACCGAATCCAAAGCATAGCGTCGACAGCCTATAATCCCGCAGTTAACAGGTTGGCCGAGGCTTTCAATAAAACCATTATCAAACTCCTCAAAAAAGTCATGTCTTCTAATAAGTGCGAGTGGAATGAGAAGCTCGACGAATGTCTCTGGGCCTACCGAACCACAGTTCACACACCTACCGATAGTACGCCATTCTCGTTGGTATACGAAAGCGAAGCCGTGCTCCCTTTGGAACTCCAAATTCCCTCTCTACGGGTATCTCTTAACATTCATATGACTACAGAAGATAATCATCGCTCGTGACTACAAGAATTGGAAGCACTCGACGAAAAATGCCTTCAAGCTCAACAGCGCATTGAGCTACACCAGGCACGAATCTCGGGTGCCTTCAACAAAAAGGTCAAAGAAAGGTAGTTTTGGGTCGACAATTTGGTCTTATCAGTTAGAAGTCCAATGATCATGACTCACAAGACTGCTAGTAAGTTCCAACCTAAATAGGAGGGACCGTTTGTTGTTGAAGCGGTCTATTTCAATGGCGCGTATCGGCTAGCAAAATCTAACAGAGATTTTCACATGATGCCTATTAACGGCAAGTTTCTCAAGAAATACTATGTATGAATGTCCAGTTTATCTTCCATTCCTATATTTGGTTCTTATCAAATCTTGGTCTGTATGTCTGCCATGTCCATATTACCTCTGAGTGTACATTCTTACCTATCTATCTTTTTTTAACACGTCCATATCACCTCTGTTGATAAAGACCGTCACTTAACGTCCACACCTAGTTCTAGGTACATTCATGATAAGCCCATCGAACAAACATGTCCATACTACCTTTGAATTGTTCTCATGTTCCTTACCATGTTCTCTTAACCTCTGAGTAAGTTAACTATCTAGTATCTCATGTTTGTCATATTCATATCGCCTTTGAACAAACATTTTTTCATCCTTCAAAATAAAATGCATCAAAAGAAAGACGAGTCTACAAAAGTCTGCAATCACAAGAAATTCACATAAAGCCAGCAAAAAGAAATAGATTTTTCTTTGATATTCATGATTACATATGATGGAAATCTACTACACGATTAGATTTTTCATTGATATTCATGATTACATATGATGGAAATCTACTACTGGCTAACTGTTCCCACACTACAAAGGGAAATGATGTGACAAAGTCCCCCCACTGTAGAGGACGGTGATGTGACAAATGCTCCATGGCAGAGGGTAGTTATGTCACAAATTCTCCAGCACTGGGCCTGCATTAATTTTTTAAAACAAGCAAGAAGGCTGTCTCGAATGCGCAGAGTGGTCGCCTCGCCCATGCAGAGAAGTTATTGGAAGATAGGGTGCCAATCTGGACAACCAGTCCTAACCTATAGATTAAGCACTATATCGGGGGACAATACGTCTCGTCTCGGGAGTAAAGACAGCTAGCATGCTATATGAATGGGGATCACTTTGCTTGATCTCGTAATAAAATTTTATATCAGAACGGTTGTCTCTTCGAATCAACTGGCTTATGATGTCCTTCCATGCTCTATTTAAGTGAGCGCGAGTCGAGATATAATCTGCACAAAAGACAAAAGAGCCTTTTTCAAAAGACTTAGAAGGAAAAAGTTACATACTGAAAAATTGCCCAGTATGCTCGACAGTAAGCGAACAACACAAGAGCGCACCTATCAAAAAAATGCATAAGCGCACAACAGAAGCCTCATCGTACAGCACGGTGGCACATACATGTTTTAGTACAAGCCAAAAACTCGGTACCAACATTTTGCATGATAAACGCCTTGATAGCGCCTACGCACGATACGACGCGTGACAGAGGTTGAAGCGCACACCACAAATGACGAAGGCTCCAACATGACAGTATTCGTGAGAAGCTAAGTCGCCCAAGAAATGAATCTATGCGTATCATGACGCATGACAGATGTTAAGGCATGTATCGCAGTGATGAACGCCCTGCCCCAAACTTGTTAATATTCATGGCTTCAGAGACAAGCAAAGTTTTTTTCCCCTCCCCCCATAAAAGATCACTTACCATCGACAAAAAAGTGTATTATGTCCACGCTGAACGATGCCATGGTAAGAACTTTGAATAGCGTACCGACGGAGGCGACGGGCGGCTTTGCCTTGAGTTCGTCCTCTTCTTCAAGGAAGAAAAGAGTCGGGGAAGCCTTCACGTAGATCATGAAGAGAGGAAAGAAGAAGAAACAAATGAACAATTATTTCCAAGAACCCTATTTGTAGGATCAGCACAATGAACTTGACATTAAATCAATGAATCTAAATGCTTCGGCTCCCGTGACAAACGGTTTTCGAGGGTGCTATCTCAATGCCTATTTGTAGGAACGTGTGCATTGATTAGAGAGGAAAATGAATGGTTATGTATTCAAGATAGAACCGAACTAACCGTTCCTATCTGAAAGAAGATTATGCTAGCATCATCTAGAGGTGCGCCCCCCCACTGCTGTTCAAAGTGTTTCTAACTTCACTCAAAAAATTAGAAAACCTTGAAGGGGGTTTAGCAGGCGCATGGGTCGCACCCCGCAAATGATCGAAGTATGCCCCATGCCTTGTTCTTGTATCAAGCCTAGCAAGGAGCTATATACGCCTAATCTGGGCAGCATGGCATCAGAAAGAGACATCGATCTCTATCCTCTGGGCCAATCATGCCCCCTTATGGGCGTGGACCCTCTCCCCCAATCATGCCACAACTCCACAGGTGTGCCTAGCCTTTGCATCCTTAGGATTACTTTCATTCCCAAGACTGCATTGAAGGCGTCAAAATCTTCTAGACATTACGTTTCTATACTAAATGCGGTTATGATACAACAGTCGAAGAGCCATCATTCATTCGCCCCGATCACGCAGTTAGGCGCGCCTTCTCTCCTCGAGCCTCATCACTTTAGGCACACCTGATCCATCACGCCCCCACCTATATTTATCAGCTGCTCTTTTCGAGATTGTATTTAATGAGCATGGCCCTCTCGAGACTATCGTACGATACTTTGATTCTCATGCAAAGCGACGAACACTGAAGTCAAGGTTCATTCCCCCGAGAACAATGTAAATAGGCATATGTCTCCCTAAGCCTTCCTAGGCGCGTATGCTTCTACCCCCACACCTACGTACCACGTGCCACCTAGGATAGTGTCTCCTAGGCGCGTGTGTGACTTCGGCACGTGCCACGTGTCTAAATGCCCAGTCATGCCAAGGAACGAGTTTGGAGCATTTTAAGATTCTCTCTAACAGCATATCTACTACGTGGCGGTCAGTTATGGTCTTCTCACCAGTAAAGAGTGTGCCTGGCCGCAACCAACCCGTGTTTAGGGGCACTATATGGCAAGCTGAAGCTCGTGCCTGCTTACTCATAGGCGCATGTGCTACCCTCTCTATCAACTATAAATAGGAGGAGTTCCCCTCCATTTGAAGCTCTTGATTCCCCTCATTCTTAAATTCCTCAAGAAGTCTCGAGCATCCCAGAGAGAGTCCTCACTGCTCCCCTCATCCAGTAAAGTTGAGCCCGACAGTACTCCCTCACAGTCAGATCGTCAACGGAGTAAAGAAACAACCCTCCACCATCACAACCCAAATAAAAAATAAAGTACGATCATGAATTCCTGTTTAGGAGTTCCTCTTTGCATTCTCGTTCATAGTACTTCAAAGCAGCCTATTTTCAAGCTCAAAAGCGATGTCAAACAACATCAAGTGTAGCATTAAGCAGATCCATGAGCCGTGCGATTACGAAAACCACTTAGGGCCAACTGATTTCGATAACGAAACAATTCTGGATCAAAGAGATTCGTTCATGGTCCAAAGGATAGAACCGGCCTGATACCACTTTGTTATGTCCCGATCCGAGAAATCGCTCATCCTTGCTTAGATTTGACCCATATCAATCATCCTCACTGGGGCGTGATGCCACACGAGTCTGGAGTTGCACTCATGCAATTCAAGATTATAGATTCTCAAAATGGTTGTCTCAATTCAATACATAAGAAGCAGAAAAAATTGGCGACACACCATAATAGACAAAAGAATTTCTTTTATTAATTAAGAAGTTAAATACAAAAGCTCTGAATAGCTGAAGTGAACATGCCCACTAGGCTTACAACACTCATGATCACTCTAGCTCACAAAGGATTTCTTCGTTCCATACATCATGTTTTTTATAGCACATCCAATAACCCTCGGCTGAACCATCTTCATGTTGTATGCCGAGCTCCAAGTTGTCGCACGTCTTGAAACGCTAAGGAACTCCATGCCTCAGTGCGTCCAAGCGAAGCTCCACCACGGACAAACCATTCCTTGAACCTGCAAGCAATCTAGTGGTGGATCAGTACTAATCCTCTCGCATACTGATGAGATCCACTCATCTAAACCAACACTAAGCAATTTAGTGAAACATGTATCTTATTTGGTGGTCTTTTTATTATTGCCTTAAGATCAGTTTCAAGGCAAGATTCAAAGCAGTAAAGCGTGTTATAGATAACAATTGAATCATAAATGTGTCCAGTATCGCATCCCTATAACAGACACTGTTATCCATATAATGTACATTAACATCGTGATTGTGCACATCTCTGTCATCAATCGCCAAGCATGCAAACCGATAATAATTCACATAACCAACCAACTACCTTAACATAATCATAAGGGTGGTAGGATCTGCACCTGCACCCAATTCTAATCTCAGCCAACCAGCCCTATCTATATGAAAGGTTATGGCATATCGAGCCATAATGAACTGTATCTCAACGTAAGTCGATGAACGCTTCCCGTACGGGTTGCTAGCCCTCTACTCGAAGGATCCCAAACTTACTAGAATTTTGGCTTATCATATCAATGGCAGGTCACAATCCATCCTAATAAAGTGTACCATAATTACCAATCTCAATTCCGTCCTAGGACGAATGATTCTGGTACCCCAGCATAACTCATTCGAAGGATACTAAAACCCATGCACAGGCTATGCAAGTCCATTGACCATGCAACAGCACAAAAGTTAAGAAGTCATCACAATCGTAAGCACCTTCTCAAGTCCAAACACATAATCCATATTAATTTGCATCAACATCATTCTATTTTAAGTTCCCTTGGCACTATGCCCCAACATATCCATATTGATCCAAAATGACCCAAACAACGACTCTTTGGTCCTGAACAAATCCGTATTGATACGCGGCATCTACTAAATCAAACTATTCTCAAGTCATTTACATAATAGCAGTTTCGTGACAATTGTGCCATAACTGTATGCTTCGCGTGCGAAGCATACCCTTTAATGATCCGACAGTTCCTTGGTGTCGTGCCACAAATTTTCTACTTCGCTTAAGAAATCCATACGCATAGTCTCTATGCACAGATGCATTCTCCATGTCGTCATTCAATGTTTTAGGCCTAGTGTTAAATGTTCTTTGAGTCGTACACTTGATGCACATCTTGATATTGCCTTCCAATGTTCTACCATCAATTTCCTACCACGACCGTTCCACCATTAATGTCCTACCATGACCCATGTAGTTGATGTACGTCGCCTCAATTATTTATTTTCCTGTTCTTAGTGTTCGATCCATATTATATTAACAATTATCCACACGACGCATATGGAATTCAATAGATACACAAGCATGATTTGATTCATTTATTAGGCATGAAGGAGCAGGAGAGAAGGGTCTAATCTCGCCCACCTTAAGCTAATTCGTCCATCGCTTCGTCGTACAGATGCGGCCCGACACCTTAACTTCATTGCACAATCATGTTGCCCGAGCTAACCTTATGAGCACTTCGTGCTCCTTCGTACTCCTTCACATTCATCCACAGATTCGGCCAATCATCTTTGCCTCGACTCATTGTAAGGGACTTCAAATGATATCTGCACATAAGACCAACTCAATCGACACTTCTTCAAATTGTAATCACACCTCCTAAAATCAAACTCATATCTTATCGTATCAATGGACTCAACGTAATGCATATGCAGTGCGAGGCATTCTACGTAGAGATAAATGATGACCCCTATATCATCAGTAAAATTTGTATAATCATACTTAATAGTCTCGCTGACCCTATAGCCTTTTGACCTAATAACCTGGTCAAACTCCTCGAGCCACATATTGGGAGCTTACTTCAAATCGTACATATATAGAATTCACTAACTTGCAGACTTTGTCTTCAAGACCCTGAATAAAAAAATCCATCTGGCTATTGTATGTGAATCTCTTCTGTCATTTATCTATCCAAAAATAATGTCTAAATATCTAACTGATGACAGAACAACTTATGAATAGCAGATACGACAATTATTATTTTGATAATTGACATCTTAGCAATTAGAACATATGTGTCAATATTACCAATCTTCTATTCTTGAGGAAACCCTCCTGGCAACCAGCCTCTTCAAACTCATCACCAGTTCCTTTGGCCTTCGTCTTCTTCTTCTCAAAGATTCGGTAGGTTTAGCTCCTCCAGGCAGATTAACTAATACCCACTTTTAATTGGGTACAATAGAGTCAATCTTACCATTGACTCACTTCCCCAGAAGATCGTGTCTCTGGTCTTCACTGCCTCATCATCCAACATGTGATAGGTAATAAAGTCATCTCCAAAGTCTTTCGGTCTTCTCACTCGCTTTGCTAATTGCTTAGCGAATACTGGTTCAAATATTGTCTCATCGACGTTAACCACCGTCTTGACTATTCCTTTAGAAGTACTTGCTTCTTCGGCACCAACAATGTTCTTTGAACATCCTGGAGAAAAATATTCTTGTCCCTAGTAAACTTGTCTTCAAAGAATTCCTCGTCACGAGACTCAATGATACAATATCAAAGGATCTCCGACCATAGCTTTCAAGAGCTTATCTAGAAATACGATCTTCTTGGTCTTCGTCCCTGGCTTTTAAATCTTGATTTTCGAAATTTTTACGTACACCAGACACCCCCATACTCGAATGATATTCACGTCAGGTCTGACCTTGAACCAGTGTTAATGAGAATCTTAGTCAGATATACAAACGATATTTTATTCAAAAATATACATAATCATACACAAAATCTATCCCTAGAAGCATATTAAAAGCTCCGCAGTGTAGATATTATCATCTCTGACAGCATCATAATCTTCCAATATGAAACTCCTTTGTATTAAAGATACTACGGAGCAGTCATTTCATAGCCAATTTTATGTTCACAGCAGAACGATACGAATCCACGAAAATCATACCCTCCGCCTTGATCAATCTTGACTATATAATGAGACTATAGAGCAATCATTTCATAGCATCCATGTTCATTGTAGAGCAATGTAAATCCAAGAAAATGATACTCTCTATTTCAATCACTTTTGAGTCTCGAGATTTGTCGACCGACTATACTTTCAGCTTCAGCACTGAAGTCCTTGAACTTCTCGAACATTTCGTCCTTCGACTTGAGGAGACATGTGAAAGCTTACCTCGAGAAACACTTCAACTTGACCTCTGTAAAGAATTGACAAAAGTCACAGTTATCTGAGTGTACCAACTTCATATCCCTCTATCTCCTTACCCGCACATATTGGAGATAAGGCCTTGATTCGACATCTTGAGACTGCTATTATATAGCACAAATCTCAGTCCATTCTTTCACAACTAAATAAGAAAACTCCATTGACATAAGCAGAAGTTCGAACATCCCTTCAGTATTGAACACCTATCCGAAGCATATTCTTCGCAAAAAAATTACCATTTGGCTAGTACAAATGTTCATCTTCAAGTCTGTATTGGACAACAGACTTTCTGAGATCAGGCCCTAGAAAATCTCTGGAACATGATACTCGTACTCTAGTGTCCTTGACATTCCGGTAGTCCTGAACCACTGTCTGATCTTCAGATCTTTTGCTAGCAATATGTTCACTATCGAGACCTTCATCACAACTAGGCTCATCTGTGGTAAATAACTCCTTCTAGAGCTCGTGTGGCCAGATGTACCAGTGTCCACACACTAGTCAGCTACCACGCTAAATGACTCAACTGTGTATACATTGCAACCAAGTTAAGTAATCAAAACAACCAATTTAGCTTTACCTTGCTACTTTAATTTTTGGATTGGATCTATAATTCTCTTTCAAATGATCCTCAAAGCCACAACCGTAACTAACCCCACCAAGATGAAACTCTCTTCATGTATGGTTATTGTACTCCTGGAGAATCTTTGCACTTATACAGTCTAAACCAGGCGCATATTCGAGCACAACCTATGTGTCAATCCATGCGTATTATTTGGACAATCCCATGCGCCTCTTTCGAGCAGATCCATGCACTGCATCTGAGTAGACCCATGCGCCAAGATATGCAGCACCCTATGTGCATATACAGATCGTGCATATGCAGTCATACGTAGACTCCACCATACGTATATGCAGTCATGCACCGAGATCGCCATGCACTGCCATGCTCATAGTTGGAGCAAAACCCAAGCGCCAAGCCGAGAAGAATCCATGCGCACACAAACGCATGATCTGAATAAACTTGTGCGCATTATCTGAGAAAACCCAAGCGCATAATCTGAACAGATCTTACGCGCATAATCTAAACTGACACATACATAGATGCTTAATCTGAACATAACCCTGGCACAAAAAGGACTTGATCTTCATCTCAACTTGCTTGAGATGCTCCTTGAGAACCTCCTCATCCTCTCTAGCACAAGTTGTAATCTCCATGCACTGTCTTGTACTGTGCATCAAACTTCTGAGATAGTTTGGCCCAATACTCATCCAACCATTTAAAAAAGAACTTTTCTTCACCCAAATGTTGGAAGTGATGTCCGCCAATCTTCTCAAGTTTGTTAAAACTTGTGTCGAGAAGATTTGTACGATTATTTTCCATCGGATCTATATCTTGTTTTGAGATTGTTAATCTCGAAATAAATCTATATGGTACAACGATCAGAGACAGAGACCTCAAGCAAACAAGTTTGCTCTCTGTTCTGAGTAATGATCAAAAACAAAGACTTTTGTGCAAACAAGTTTGCTCTCAGTTCTGAGTATTAAGGACTTTGGAGACTTCAGTAAAACAAGTTTGCTCTCCAGAAGAACCTGCAGTCAACCAAGAAGAAGAAGAAATAGGAGATTTCAACAGCCCTGCTGAGGTGATAAAAATCACCGTTGCTCAAAGCAAGATTTTCCTTTATATGATCCGCTTCTAGGAACCAGCAAGTTCTCAAAGAACCTCTGGAACGCTCACTAGTCAATTTTTTGTGACTCGAACGGACTCCCTTGTAATGCCCGTGGTTCGTATTACGTATCTCGGTATACGTGTACGTACTTTGACCCATATTGCATGTCTCCCTGCTTAATTTATTTTGGCATTTCATTTATTAGATTATCTTGGTTCGGCTTGGTTTTGCATGGTTCGGTTTTGCTTGATTTATGTGAACCAAACCACTCTCACCTACCACCACCCTCTTCATTAAATATTCCACAACACATTTCTCTCTCCTCATTAATTTTCTTCTTTTCCACCATTACTTCTCCACCAACCTGAGAGAGTGGAGAGCTTAGGCAAGTACATCTTGCTTCATGGAGGAAGTCCATTTTTAAATGTTCCATTGTCTTCCTCATGTATTTCTAACCCACTTTAGTACTTAGCATTTTTCATTTCTGTGGTTAACTTCTTGTAGATCTAGTTTTGTGGTATTTTCGGTTTCAATAAATTTTGATCTATCAAACTTGCATATTTCTGCTAGTTGATGGTTTCATGTTGTAGAGAATTTCGGTCTACCCCATTTTGACCTATGGAAGTTCGGACTTGGACTCTGGATGATGGAATTATGAAGCTTGAAAGCATGGCTTCATGGTGTCCTTCTTCTCGAAAATTGGAGGAGAAGAACAGTACTTGACCGCATGACTATTTCATGCAGCAAGTGTTTTTTCCAGCCGCATGGCCATTTAGTTGAATATTTAATTACATGCATTAGCTGGCCACGTGCAAGTGTTTATTTGTATGGGCCACTAGTTAATTGTCTGAACCGCATATGCTTTCCCTCCCCCCCACTACAGTGCTCAGCCGCATATAGACTTGGCATTTGCATGCACTAGCAATTAGTGCTTAGCCGCATACGGCCTTAGCCATTCTTGGCAGCATGGCTTTGCAAACGTTAATTGCTTGCATGCATGTATTGAATATTTGCTTGCATTAAATATTTGCCATTAGCATTAATTGTTAGCTTTGGCCTTAGCATTAATTGCACTTTTTAGCTTGCATGTTTATATGCAAGCATTGCTTGCATGGATATATATTAAGTGCTTGCATGGAACAACATAGTTGGCCGCATGCATTTAGCACTTGTTAGCAACAGCATTTAATTATAGCCATGCAATTGCAAGCATTGCTTGCATGGAAATATTAGTTTGCTTGCATGGAACTATTGGCATGGCCGCATGAATTATAGGCTGGCCGCATGCATATACAAATATTAGCCGCATGAAACAATGCATTGGCCGCATGCATCTAAGCATGGCCGCATGGCCAAGTCTACTTGGCCGAATGGCCTTAATAAATTATTAATGGCCAAGCTTGCATGCTTGGCCGCATGCTCTTGCATATTGTTGTAGGCATGATGTCACTTGCTAAATATGTATGGTTGCTTGCATGATAGTACTTGGCCGCATAAGGCCAGTAGAGTTAGTGAGCCGCATAAGGCCAACTGCTTGCATGGCCAGTTAAATAATATTAATGGCCTTTCCATTTTAAGTAGTTTGCATGCATCAGCAACGTGCAATAGTAATTCTTGCTTGGCCTTTCATGCATTAGCAATTAAGGAATTGCTTGCATGTATTAGTAATTCTTTGCATGGATACACTTGTAGCCGCCTGAATATTAGCTTGGCCGCATGGAATATTTGCTCAGCCGCATGCACTTTTAAGTGCTCAGCCGTATGTACTTTTAAGTGCTCAGCCGCATGCAAATTTGCATGTGCTTGCATGCTTAATATTTGCTGGCCGCATGGCCAATTGCATTTGCTTGTCGCATAGGCTCATTATTTTATTTGCTTTAGTACATACAATTATTTAACTCTTGTACAGTAGCAACATTATTTATTGTTAGCCGTATGGCCTTAGTAATATATTTTGGCCGCATGGCCTTAGCTTTGATTGCATGATTTTTTTTTTTAGCCGCATGAGTCCACGTCCTTGCCCCTGCTAATATTTAATTACCACTTATATGCTTGTGCCATTTATTTTAATGTGTTCCCTGACACGATGGTGACCCATTGTGGTGCACTTTTGACAATGACGTAACATGACAGTGACCCGCCGTGGTGCACTCCTGACAAGTATACTTGATATAATAATTCTCGATAGTGGTCCGCCGTGGCACACTTTTGACAAGTAAACCTGACATAATATTCCTTGAAAATGTTGTTGCGACGGCTAACATGACACGACAAGATTGAATAACCTGGACACCGTGGACGATTGTGCTTGTACAAATGAACCCGTCTTGTCTTGCATTATATCTAGGACAGGGACCCCTAGGTACCACGGTCAGGGGTACCCACTAAAATTTACTAAGGCTAATAACTAGGATAATCCAGTAGTCATGAGAGATTTCTCCAGTTACAGGCGATCCCGTTATCCCGGCCACAATTGTTGGACTTATAGCCTGCCGACGAGTAGGGCACAAGTCTAGACTCACTGATATGTGGAGAAGAACGATGCACTGCTTAATGAACCCAAGTCTCCTGGATAACCTGGATTAGCTGCAGGGCTTGTGGCTGGAGGAACATCTCACTGCATGTTGTGATAATCCTAGTTAGCTAATGTAGAAAGTCGTAGTCACTGATTGGCCGGGAGCGATTGTATGGTATGATTTTCAGTGCTCGATTATTGCAGGCTTGATCGCATGATTGTCACTTTTAACAATAAAGATCAGAGGCTAAGTTCTGTTCAGGCGAAGGGTTACAACCCCGGTCCTTGTTTGGTTTAAGGGTTGTAACCTGGCTTCCGGAGCAGTTCTGAGTCCTCTCTTCATTTATTGTATTATTGCACCCCACGTCACGCTTGTAATATTTTACCTTACCAACAGGAATTGGAGACGGAGTTCTATTCAGGTGAAGGGTTACAACCCCGGTCCTCGTTTGGTTTAAGGGTTGTGACCTGGCTACTTGAATTGTTCCTTCGTACTCTATTATGACTGTTGTTATTCATTTAAATTAAGTTCTTTTTACTGCTTTAATATATTTCTTGATGTGCTGATTTTAGTTCTTAAGTGAAGCCTCCTTTGTGGCACTTGCTCTTTCTGGGATTTGACCCAGCTGGTTTTGTATGGCCAGATTCCAGAGCAGCTCCTAAGGATCTACCGACTTTCCAGCCAGATGGTGACCACCAGGCGTAACCCTGGCAATGAGTGGGTTTCTTTTTGTCCTCCCACTTTATTATAAAATTATTCTTTTGAGGCATTTAGCCAACGAGCACATGTTAGCTCGATTGCACCTTTACTTACTGTCTGCCTACGGGCTATAACATGATTGACAGATCCTAGGGTTGATCATGTATGACTGAACTTTTGCTAGTCTTGACATTTTGTACGACTAGCTTCATGATCATCCAATATGTAATGTATGAGACGCCTTGCTATTATATATTTGGTGCTCTAACATCTTGTAACTATTATTGCTTGCTTGAGATTGAGACACTAGGCTTGTTCATGACCATAGGAGACTGTTGGCTTGTAGATAAACCATCATATATCTAGACAGCCGTGACCGTATAGTGGAGTGGATCCCATTTCATTATACGTAGCTGGCTATGTCTGCCCCCGCTCTCCAGTATTCTGCTTCTGGGACGTTACATGATTTTAGTGGTGGCTCATGCAGGTCTTGTAAATCAAGATATGTGAGGGTTTACCGAATAGATATCTCAATCAGTACTCGCCCTTGATCTCTGCCCGTATCTTCTCATCCCTGAGATTATTGACCTGATCACATGCTTGTAATCATTGATCTGTCCTGGTCCTTCCTTATTGTTCCCTGTGTCGTCTTCTTCAGCGGCATTGTTCCTGGACCTGTCGATCTGCAAGGCGGAATACCTCCCGTGGACCATCAGCAACCTGGAGATCAAGTCCAGCATTCAGGAGTAGCCTCCAGAGTCATGCCTACTGGGGGTCCAAAACCACTAATTCAGCCCGTCCAGCCTACAGAGCCTGATGATAGCACTTTGGTGGGTCTCATCAGGACATTTTTAGACCGAGCCCAGCGGTTCCAGCAGAAGCTCTATTTCGAGATTTTGTCGGCAGTGGAGCAGTTTGAGCATCAGACTTTTGATGCGGTATTAAGATCAGCTAGGAGGCATGAGTAAACCTCCCAGAGAATCGTGGATAGGACAGGAGGTCGGAAGCGATCCCACAGCCAGATGAATCAGTCATCAGCACCAGCCCCGGCAGCCAGGGCTTTGACCATTGGAGTTCCGAGGCGGGCAGCCTCGGTAACGTCGGTTCAGCATTCCACCCCGACGCACCCTCAACAGCAGAAGCAGTCTTCTGCAGTGGGATGTTCAGACTGCGGGAAGCCAGGGCATGTGGTAACCGAGTGTCGCAGAGCACAGGGTTTGTGCTTGGTTTATGGTGCCCCGGACCACAGGATGGGGAACTGCCCGAACAGGGGGAGTTCACCATCAGCTTTCTCTAGTACTTCAGTTAGAGGACCAGCTCCAGTCCAGTAGCAGCAGTACCCAGTTTCGAGGCCATTGTCGACGCAGGCCCAGGCATTCCAACAGCAGAGACCGCAGTAGTATGCCCAGGTCCAGGCTCAGATTCAGAACCGGCAGAGAGGTTCCTAGCAGGATATCTTTCCTCTTCCTTATGCCTTCAAATTCTTTGCTTGCATGATTGATTGTTTGATTGATTGCTTAGTATAGCTTGTCCTTGCCACTCTAGCCTCTTGATTAAATTCCGAGGACGAAATTCTTTTAAGGTGGGTAGAGTTGTAATGCACGTGGTTCGTATTACGTATCTCGGTAGACGTGTACGTACTTTGACCCGTATTACATGTCTTCCTGCTTAATTTATTTTGGCATTTCATTTATTGGATTATCTTGGTTCGGCTTGGTTTTGCATGGTTCGGTTTTACTTGATTTATGTGAACCAAACCACTCCCACCTACCACCACCTTCTTCATTAAATATCCCACCACACATTTCTCTCTCCTCATTAACTTTCTTCTTTCCCACCATTACTTCTCCACCAACCAGAGAAAGTGGAGAGCTTAGGCAAGTGCATCTTGCTTCATGGAGGAAGTCCATTTTTAAATGTTCCATTGTCTTCCTCATGTGTTTCTAACCCACTTTAGTACTTAGCATTTTTCATTTCTGGGGTTAACTTCTTGTAGATCTAGTTTTGTGGTATTTTCGGTTTTCATAAATTTTGATCTATCAAACTTGCATATTTCTGCTAGTTGATGATTCCATGTTGTAGAGAATTTCGTTCTACCCCATTTTGACCTATGGAAGTTCGGATTTGGACTCTGGATGATGGAATTATGAAGCTTGGAAGCATGGCTTCATGGTGTTCTTCTTCTCGAAAATTGGAGGAGAAGAACAGTACTTGACCGCATGACTATTTCATGCAGCAAGTATTTTTCCCAGCCGCATGGCCATTTAGTTGAATATTTAATTTCATGCATTAGCTGGCCACGTGCAAGTGTTTATTTGCATGGGCCACTAGTTAATTGTCTGAGCCGCATATGCTTCCCCCCCCCACTACAGTGCTCAGCCGCATATAGGCTTGACATTTGCATGCACTAGCAATTAGTGCTTAGCCGCATACGGCCTTAGCCATTCTTGGTCGTATGGCCTTGCAAACGTTAATTGCTTGCATGCATGCATTGAATATTTGCTTGCATTAAATATTTGCCATTAGTATTAATTGTTAGCTTTGGCCTTAGCATTAATTGCACTTTTTAGCTTGCATGTTTATATGCAAGCATTGCTTGCATGGATATATATTAAGTGCTTGCATGGAACAACATTGTTGGCCGCATGCATTTAGCACTTGTTAGCAACAGCATTTAATTATAGCCATGCAATTGTAAGCATTGCTTGCATGGAAATATTAGTTTGCTTGCATGGAACTATTGGCATGGCCGCATGAATTATAGGCTGGCCACATGCATATACAAATATTAGTCGCATGAAATAATGCATTGGCCGCATGCATCTAAGCATGACCACATGGCCAAGTCTACTTGGCCGAATGGCCTTAATAAATTATTAATGGCCAAGCTTGCATGCTTGGCCACATGCTCGTGCATGCTGTTGCATGCATGATGTCACTTGCTAAATATGTATGGTTGCTTGCATGATAGTACTTGGCCGCATAAGGCCAGTAGAGTTAGTAAGCCGCATAAGGCCAACTGCTTGCATGGCCAGTTAAATAATATTAATGGCCTTTCCTTTTTAGGTAGTTTGCATGCATCAGCAACGTGCAATAGTAATTCTTGCTTGGCCTTTCATGCATTAGCAATTAAGGAATTGCTTGCATGCATTAGTAATTCTTTGCATGGATACACTTGTAGCCGCCTGTATATTAGCTTGGTCGCATGGAATATTTGCTCAGCCGCATGCACTTTTAAGTGCTCAGCCGTATGCAAATTTGCATGTGCTTGCATGCTTAATATTTGCTGGCCGCATGGCCAATTGCATTTGCTTGCCGTATAGGCTCATTATTTTATTTGCTTTTATACATGCAATTATTTAACTCTTGTACAGGGGCAACATTATTTATTGTTGGCCGTATGGACTTAGTAATATATTTTGGCCGTATGGCCTTAGCTTTGATTGCATGGTATTTTTCATGAGCCGCATGAGTCTACGTCCTTGCCCATGCTAATATTTAATTACCACGTGTATGCTTGTGCCATTTATTTTAATGTGTTCCCTGACACGATGGTGACCCGTTGTGGTGCACTTTTGACAATGACGTAACATGACAGTGACCCGCCGTGGTGCACTCATGACAAGTAAACTTGACATAATAATTCTCGATAGTGGCCCGCCGTGGCACACTCTTGACAAGTAAACCTGACATAATATTCCTTGAAAATACTGTTACGACGGCTAACATGACACGACAAGATTGAATAACCTGGACACCGTAGACGATTGTGCTTGTACAAATGAACCCGTCTTGTCTTGCATCATGTCTAGGACAGGGATCCCTGATTACCACGGTCAGGGTACCCACTAAAATTTACTAAGGCTAATAACTAGGATAATCCAGTAGTCATGAGAGATTTTCCCAGTTACAGGCGATCCCGTTATCCCGTCCACAATTGTTGGACTTGTAGCCTGCCGACGAGTAGGGCACAAGTCTAGACTCACTGATATGTGGAGAAAAATGATGCACTGCTTAATGAACCCAAGTCGCCTGGATAACCTGGATTAGCTGCAGGGCTTTTGGCTAGAGGAACATCTCACTACATGTTGTGATAACCCTAGTTAGCTAATGTAGAAAGCCGTAGTCACTGATTGGCCGGGAGCGATTGTATGGTATGGTTTTCAGTGCTCGATTATTGCAGGCTTGATCGCATGATTGTCACTTTTAACAATAAAGATCAGAGGCTAAGTTCTGTTCAGGCAAAGGGTTACAACCCCGGTCCTTGTTTGGTTTAAGGGTTGTAACCTGGCTCCCGGAGCAGTTCTGAGTCCTCTCTTCGTTTATCGTATTATTGCACCCCACGTCACGCTTGTAATATTTTACCTTACCAACAGGAATTGGAGACGGAGTTCTATTCAGGTGAAGGGTTACAATCCCGGTCCTTGCTTGGTTTAAGGGTTGTGACCTAGCTACTTGAATGGTTCCCTCGTACTCCATTATGACTGTTGTTATTCTTTTAAATTAAGTTCCCTTTACTACTTTAATATATTTCCTGATGTGCTGGTTTTAGTTCTTAAGTGAAGCCTCCTTTGTGGCACTTGCTCTTTCTGGGATCTGACCCAGCTGGTTTTGTATGGACAGATTCCAGAGCAGCTCCCAAGGATCTACCGACTTTCCAGCCAGATGGTGACCACCACGCGTAACCCTGGCAACGAGCGGATTTTTTTTTGTTCTCCCACTTTATTGTAAAATTATTCTTTTTAGGCGTTTAGCCGGCGAGCACATGTTAGCTCGATTGCACCTTTACTTACTATCTGCCTACGGGCTATAACATGATTGACAGATCCTAGGGTTGATCATGTATGACTGAACTCTTGCTAGTCTTGACATTTTGTACGACTAGGTTCATGATCATCCAATATGTAATGTATGGAACGCCTTGCTATTATATATTTGGTGCTCTAACATCTTGTAACTATTATTGCTTGCTTGAGATTGAGACACTAGGCTTGTTCATGACCATAGGAGACTGTTGGCTTGTAGATAAACCCTTATATATCTAGACAGCCGTGACCGTATATTGGAGTGGATCCCATTTCATTATACGTAGCTGGCTATGTCTGCCCCCCGCTCTCCAGTATTCTGGTTCTGGGGCGTTACATCCCTGGACACAACGGGCTCCCTTTCTTTTCTTATTTTATGCATCTTACAAAAGAAGCCAGAGGGCTCTATATAAAGAGTGGAATGAGACTACACTTCTTCTTTCATCCGATGTGGGACTAAAATACCCATACTCAAAAATAGAGTTTAATATTTTAGATCATCATGCAATCAGCGGAGACGTGTGCCAGTCCTCACCTGCCTCCTAATACGTGCCTGTGCATGCACGACGCATCCTTGAGCCCGTATCCGAGTCCGAACGACAAAAAATAACATGTTTCGTTGTTGGATTTAATCCTTTTTTTCCTTCTAGAAAACACCCCCACATGGCACCCACATGTGCCCCACCACATCCCATTGCACATCTTAACACATGCAAAGCATTATATTGAGATACCCACTTGGTGGTGTAGCCGATGTGAGACTATTTTATACTAATCTAAAGGCAAAAACACCAACAACCCGATAGTGGGGCATGATGTTGTTGCAGCTATAGCTCCTCGTTCGACTATCATTTCAGTCCGACGACGATGGCGAGACTAGGTTATGATGGAGGTTCTCAGTTGAAGATGAAGCAGAATGTGAGTTACAAAGAGAGGTTGAGTGAGGGAAGATTGTTCGTACGGAGAGAGAGGATGAAGGGGGAGGGGACACTCAATAGTGGGATTATGAAGAAGGAACAATATGCAGTATACATTGTTTTGCACTATATAGTGTACGCGGGATAGTAAGAAAGAGAGGAGAGCTAGAAATAAAAATAAAAAAAGAGCTGGATTGCTGGAGATTTGATTGATGTAGAGTGAAATTTATAATAAAAAATTGGATGTGAACTGACATGTATAGAAAAATAAAAAATATAAATAAAAAATGGGGTGGACGAAAGTCCACCAGCTCATCCATGACTCCACCCTTAATCATATCCAATCAACAAGAGAAACTTAAGACTGTCATAAGCTGATATGATTTCAGAAATATCTAGTTCCCTCATCTATCCTGGACTGAACCTGAATCAGAACGTGAACTGATCTAGTGATCATTTGCTGGTCAACGCATGCAGATATCCTCACTCACTGTGGTTAAACATGCTCCAACCCTAACACCTCAAACTGCCACACACGATTTGATGTTCCCCTATCCATATCCATATGCAACCACAATATTCCCATGGATATACTGCTGCTTGCAAAGTGGTGACGGTACTCACATGGTGTGGGGAAGGAAAGTGATCTCTCAAGCTGAGATCTCCAGTGTCTACCACTTTCTGAAACAACTTGTATCCAGGGAATGTGCAGTGGAAAAGTGAGTCTCTACCACTTTCGGGCACTTTATGTGAGCATTGTTCGTCGACTGGCCAACGAGCATAACACTTGTATGGTCTTCATGAAGGAATATATCCTTTCGGCAAATGATTGGCGAAGGTCATTGTGTGAGCATTTTCTACATATATCACCCACTCCAGAATTCAACATAATGTATGCACAAAAGTTAAGTTTTAACAGGGTTCGACACCTTTGCATAGATTTCATTTCTTATATACCGAGACAATAAGGGTACATACATATACATTGTTCTCTCTGAAGAATAATAACTTTACTAGGCTTAATTAGTTTTAACAGGGTTGACTATCTTGAACCTGTGGTTCAAACACAACATTCCTCTCTGTTTCTTTCCTTACGAGAAAGACTTCAACCACTTGCTTGTCCAACATTTGATCATATGTTGATAACCGTCCAGTACTCAAAAACCTTTCAAGAATACATTTCTGATATTAAAATTTCTCAATGTACGAAAACAATTCTCAAGATATTTTCTCCCGTGTTAAAATTACAATGATTAACAAAATCTAAGTAGATGAATTCCAGAACTAGCAAAATGAACACACAAAATACTAACTCAATCTACCAAAGAAGCCACACAATGTAACAAACTATACCCTTGAACAAAAGGATAAGAGCATGTATCTAAAAATTTGTAGTTGCAATGAGAAAATGATAAATACTTTATGCCATGGGCGGACCCATGTTAGGGGCTGGGGTGGGCTGGAGCCCACCCCAAAAAACAATTTTAATTTTTTTTTTCTATGTAAATTTATTTTTATGTAAATTTTTGTGAGTTAAGCTATATCTAGTCCACCATAATCTACTCTAGCCCACCCCAGCTCAGGTCCTATAGGGTCAATACCCTCTCATCAGACTGGAGGTAGAGATTGTTGGAGTCCAGTCTGAATTTGGTAACAATATATTTGTGGAATCTAAATCTAATTAAATATTTGATTTGGTAAGATTTGGATGTCCGGTGTTGTGCTATTTTAGATATAATTGGATTCTTATTTTTGAAAAATCCTATTATGATCTAAAATAAGATAATTGACGGGTTATTTTAGGTGTAATATGATTCTTATTTGAGGGCTTCATATTTAAGAAATCATATTATGATCTAAAATAGGATTTTCTCATCATATATATATGGGGTGAGGGTGGAGGCACAAAACACATCACAAAGTGGAGATTAGGGTGTTCGTCCACAAGAAAATCTAAGAGAAAGTTAATTTGTACTTTGTTGTCCGGGAGGTTGCTACGGTTTGTGAGTGATCTCAATTGTAATCTTCTGTTTTTTTCTTCTTGAGAGTGATGAAGGGGTTGAATCTATTAGGACAAAGGGTTCAACGTGATTTTTGTCAATCTTATAATTTCATCTGAGTTATTAAAAGTTAAAATTTGTCCAGGTGACGTACGTCACCGCCATATACTTGTTTTCATCTTGTGCTTGGTGTTTGTTAGACGGGGGTTAGTTTTGATCGGGTGGATTGGCAAAACGCTTCCGCACGTATCCAACAAAACCAAGCATGATTTTGTTTTCTCTTACTTAACTTTCGCTCACTTAACTCTCTTAACCCACAATCCAAACAGATCCTAAGAGAAAAATTCAATGTCATTCTTCAGTGTGCCTACTATTATATGCAATATTTGGTTGTTTCCCTAAATAAAACCCTTTTCAATGAAACATAGGGATCTGGTTCCGTCGACTATGCAGTCCTCTCTATACGGGCTGTGTCTCTTAATTAATGGGGGCATATAAAAGAAACTAAACAAGATGACTCGAGTTTGTGATTTGATCTTCAAACTTGCTGAGTTTGTTTTGCACAAACTCGATGTCGATTAGAGTTGGCAAGTATAACACGTACGGACTTGAAGCACATTGTATTTATATGTTTCTATTTTCGCGCACTCTGATAGTTACTTTATTGTCGACTGGGTTTTGAACTCAATACCTCTCTTTTTTTTTTTTCCTATCAAATGTTCTAATCCTTTATTTTTCACGTACTATATATCTCCTCTACTCTCTCAAAAAGAAATTTTCTTTTATGTTAATCAATTAAAATAAATAAGCAATAAGAATAATAACTTTATGATGACATAAGAGTTTGATACTAAAGTTGCAAGAGCTTACGTAGTGGACCCTGGCTAGCTTTTTGTTATTAATATAGAATACACCTATATATAGAGGAGAAACATGAAGATGGATTCAGTATCGCTCTAGCTTCCTCCTCCTCATTCTTCTTAACTCTTAAGAATTATGAGGAAAATGATGTCAATGACAACTTATGCCAAGGACATTCAGTTCGTGACCGAAATAATATCCATTCTTCTGATTGCCTCTCTAGTGGCTTCTGGTAAATTTTCTCATAATTTTTTTCTTTGATCGAATAGGTTTTACTAGTTGTGTTTGTAGTTCTCGATCATTTATGTATTGTGGTTTCATCTACCAGAACCTCCTAAATTCGGCTACAGCGGATCCATTGGCCCGAAGTTCTGGGGCAGCCTGAGCTCAAATTACAGCTTGTGCTCCAATGGAACTCTTCAGTCCCCAATTGACATTGTTAAGGATGAAGCCAAGTACGACTCCTCGTTGGAAAATCTGCAGAGGGACTATGCCAATACAAATGCAACCCTCATCAACAATGGTTTCAACATCGAGGTCTCTGTAACTTAATTGGTTATTAAATCAAAGCCTCAGTTAATTGAAGGGATGGGGATGAGCTTTAATGTGCTCTTTTGCTCACACTTGTTAATTTACTTGCAGCTACGATTCCAGCAAGGTGTCGGTACCATATTGGTTGATGGAAAGAAGTACTCCCTGCTGCAGACTCATTGGCATTCGCCCGCTGAGCACAGAATAAATGGTAAAAGGTATATAAGACCATCTCCAATGGTGATTTCTAAAATTGAGTTCTTATCCTACTTGGCATTGTACTTTAAGAAGATTTCTATCCTAGTTGGAAGAGTTTCTACATAGAAATTGTAGACATACAAAAATGCTCTCCAATGATTCTTCATTTCTATCCTATTTGTCACACATTAAAAGGACCAATTTAATGGTGTGGGGCCCAATAATAATTGTCATGAGAGAGAGAAAATTTCTATGAGAGTTTCTACATGTAGAAACTCTCCTAGAAAGTTTCCATCCTACATCATTGCCACCTAGGATAGAAATGGTGATAAGAATCACCATTGGAAGAACTTTTTTCTAAAATGGATTTCTTCCATAGAAATAGGGAAGATAGAAACCCCCATTGGAGATGGTCTAAGATCTCCTTTCCTGATCCCTATCTATAGATAACAATTAGCGATTATCCTAATAAAAATAGTACGTGTGGGTAGACTCTGCTAGGTGTGAAAGTGGTAGGTATTTTATACTGAAATTATCCTAAAATATATATATTTTTTTTTTTGAAGGATGATCCCAACCTAATTTCATTGGTTGACGTAGAATATATTGTTATTCCCGGGACTTGATAAAAGATGAAAAACTGATGTAATCGAGATCTGAGAGTCACACAAAAACTTTGCAGTAATCAAACTCAAGATCTACGATGATACAAAAAGCCAAATAGCTTACAATAATCTAGAGAAAGATAAGATGAAGAAAAGTTGCTGGGGTGTCAAAACACTGTTGCTCAAAGCAAGATTCGTCCCACACGAATTGCTTCCAGGAACCAGCAAGTTCAGTCATTCACAAAGGAGGCCAGAAGAGAGTATATATGGAGAAAGTGTGGAAACCCTAGCCGCCTCAGTCAGCGGAACCCTCCATGCGGCAGCAGCAGCAGCAGCAGCCTGGCCGCATGAGCCGCATGGCCTCATGGCCGCAAGTGCCGCATGGACCGCATGAGACCTCATGAGGCCGCATATGAGCCGCATATGAGCCGCATATGACGTGCTAAGTGCAAAGTGAGCCAACAAAACGCCTCATGAGCCCATGAGTCCGAGCCCGAGCCCGAGTCCGAGTCCGAGTCGGCTTAGCTCCAAATGGAATTAATCCAAGAGAATGACAAAAGCATTAATGCTTAATCCTTGGAGCCTTATTCTTACATCCTAGTAAAATCACCCACATGGTTCCCTCCTTAGGGTCACCACCCCATGTGCATCTCTCAACAACACAACCAAGTATATATGTTGAGATAACTCATGGTGCATTTCCGATGTGGGACTAAACTTTTACAGGACATGTTGAGAGCAAGCTCTCCCCATATAAAGAAAGCACCAACATATATATATATATATATATATATATATATATATATATATATATATATATATATATATACCCAGACGTTGCAGAGAGTGGAGAATTCTAAAAAAATACAAGTATGTGCGTGCAGACACTGATACGGTGAGATACAAGTGATGGTGCGGACCTTCGGATCGAACCTGATGCGGTAAGATACAAGTATGGGTGCGTGCCTTCGAACCAGTAGTCTGTAAAACAATTATCTGTTCCAAAATATATATATATATATATATATATATATATATATATATATATATATATATATATATAAATTGGGGTCGGTGGGAGCCCACCTTAGTCCCAAGGTGGCTCCGCCCTTGTCAGGATCACAGACTTGAGTGTGCAATTTCCAGAACAAAGAGAGAGACGGTTACCACGGTTTTAGATTAGTATTGAAGTTAGTGGATGGGTTAATGACTTTTTATCCATAAATAGTAGTGTTTTTAGGCAAGAACTATTACACCAAAAATAAAGTAATGCTTTTCGTATTTGGACTATATCTTAATATAGATATATAATTAGTATGATACATGAGTTATAGTTAATTTATTAATACTTATAAAACAACTACATCGAAAATGAAAAAAGAAAAAGTTCATGTCGAATTTATGCGAAAATTCAATTCAAATTATCCTAAAATGTTTACAACATTTTGAATAATTTTTAACAGATATCCTATTGAGCTTCACCTTGTGCACAAGACCCTGGAAGGAGATATTGCAGTTGTGGCAGTTCTTTATGAATATGGCCACCCAGATGCATTCCTTAATCAGGTTATGACTTGTGTTTATACTACAATGACAAGCTACGATGTAAGAAAGAAGAGTCTATTTTTGTTCATCCACCAAAACTAGTGGGTATGTTCAGTCTTCCACTCAAAGATTGTCAAGTGTCAAACTAGTGACAACTATTGAGTGGAAGGATGAACATCCCACTAGTTTTGATAGTTGAACAAAAATATACTCAAGAAAGAAGACGACATGTAATAGAATTAACACCGAATTAACACCTCTCCTCTTTCAGTTGAAAGATTCCTTGGAGCTGTTGGAAACGGAAACACGCAGAGGATACGAGGGGGCACGAATTCCGGCTGGAGTCATCGATACGAAGGCCCTTTCACGTGCCACACGCAAGTACTATAGATACATTGGATCCCTCACCTCGCCACCCTGCACAGAGAAAGTCATATGGAATATCCTTGGCAAGGTAGGCTTGTCCTTCTCCTCTTTCTCTTTTCTTTTGGTAAGGAAATACCATTTTCTTTCTTTATGTTTTGTAAGAGTGATAGAAATGAAAGGAATGCACCTTCTCCTTGTTTGGTATAAAAAAATATAACGAAAGAAAATAAAAGAAATGGACTTCAACAATTATATCCTCAACTAAAAAGATTAATTTACGGAACTAAAATGACTAATTTACCATTTAACTTCAATGAACAATTTCTTAAATAATATAAAGGCATATTTGTAAATTAGATAAATATCCATTTTTTCCATATTTGGAAGCATTGAATTTTTGCCTCATGAGCCACTTCTCCTTCGTATACCAAAGAAGAATGCATTATTCTCCCCTATTTGAGAATCGTTGAGTTGTATCCCACTTTTTTTTTTATCATAATTCACTGTGCACCCTACTGAATTACCAAAATACAAGAAATCCCTCACTTATGATGGAAACCGTCTTCCACTAATGTTCAACTCTTCTGACCATAATATTTTTAACAAAATAACCCTGCTACCCCCTCCCCACCGTGCGTCCCCCGCTCCCCCCTCATCGCCTCGCCATGGGTAGCCGGAGCCTTTTCCCCTCCAACCCCCTCTCTCCGGCAACGACGACCCCCCTTCCCTGGCGTGCGGCTGTGGCAGCAACAGCTGCTGCTGCAAGGAGGGGCATTGGAGGGACGCATGGTGCGAGGGGGCAACAGGCGGGGGCGTGTGACAGGGCGAGCGAGGGGTCGGGGCCGCCGGCGTGACGCACTACGAGAGGTTGCAGCGTTGCTGCTAGGGCACACTGTGGGGGCGACGACGGGGAGGGGGCACGTTGCGGGGGCGCACGACCGGGAGGGAGCAGCCGATGGGGGAGCATGGCGGGGATGGGGGCAACGGGGAGGCGCGGGGATAAAGACAATGGGAGAATATTTTGGTCAAAAAAAGTATGGTGAAAGGATTTGACTGGAAGGCAACTTTCATCAAAAGTGAGAGATTTCTTACATTATGGTAATTTGGTGGGGTGCACCATAAATTAGGATAAAAAAGTGGGTTGCAACTCAAAAGTTTTCCTCCATCCATTTTTTTCCTTCTATTTTTCCCTCGTACAAATAAATGCATCATTCCCTCCCATTTTTTTCTTCCAATTTTTTTTTTTTTTTTCCATTTTTCTCTCCTGCCAAAGTAACTTTTTGAAGAAAGATCAAATTATAATTAGACCAAATAGCACAAATAACATAAATGCAACATAGAAAAGACAACGAATTAATTGAGAAATAATTGGATAAATCCTCACACAATCCGCTCATGTGTGTTCAATTTTCTCCCATTTGTGGGAGAAATTTTTTTTGTTAGGGGCCACATAAATTTTTCTTCGAAATTACTGTCTTACACTCTTCTTCCACAATTTTCAAACATCATAACTTCTAATTTTTCTCCCACTTTTTTCTAATTTTTTTTCTCCCCTTATTTTTTTTCTCTTCCCAACGATACCTAAGGTTAAATGGTGAGAAGAATTATCCCCTGTATTTTATTAAAAATAATTAATGGAATAATACTGAAGTAGAAGAGAACAAGGAGAAAATAAAATACAAAATATAAAATACAAATTCAAACCAAATGGGAACGATTTGGCAACTATTCGAAGACGTAGCTAGAATCTATGGGTTTTTTTCCTTCTTGTTCTAGGTGTAAAGCTCCGCTTTGAAGATTCGTATAGTGACATCCATAAACAATTTTTATTTATAGAAGTGGTGGGAGGAAAGTCCTCCCACATGCTTCATTATACAGCATTTAGTGAAATAATTAAACCTCATACTTACAATAGTTCCACTTAACAAAATGACAAGTCCCACCATAAAGCATAAAGTCCTAAACATAAAGATATAACTACGCAAAACACAAAAACAAAACATAAAAGAGAAAATGTAAATGAAACGGTATCATTCGCTACACGTCTCTCCTTTCTGATGGCTCTTTCCAGATCTGAATTGTCAACATTGTTATATGTATTCTGATAATGGTAACTTGATGATTCTAAACGATGCTTAACAAAACATGTCCATATGTTCTATTTTAAAAAAAAAAAAAACATGTCCATTTGCAACATGGTTATCATTAATGCATTCTGACAAGGTCAAAATTTACAAAATTAAAAATTGGAATTTTCGCACAGTTAGTGATATTTCTTCCTATATATAGTATTAGAACACTAGGTTATGAGTTCAATGTACAAGATACCAGAAGCTTTTTGAGTATATTTGGTTATCTAACAAATTTCTCATTTTGAATCAAACATTTTATACCATAATATCAAGATTTCACAACTGAGTACACAGATTGGGGGTTTAGTACTGTTAGCATGATTGTCGCATGCATGTTTTTGAATTGTAGGTGAGGCAGATGACCCCGCAGCAGGCAGCTGCCCTGAAAGCACCTCTTCTTCTGTGCAACCGTAACAACTCGCGTCCCCTGCAAGCACTGAATGGAAGGACCGTTAACCTCTACCATACGACTCTAAGTGCCTAGCGCCATTATTCTCTAGAGTCTGCTGCTTGTTCTCAGGATATATTACCAGTTATCTTATCTTCCAAATTCAGAACGGGTTTTTTTATTTTTGTTTTGAATTTAGAAGGCAAATTAGTACTACTTCTCTTGAATGAAAAAGTCTAAAAATATATATTCCGGGATGGTATTTATGTTGTTACCTCTAGAAATAATGAAATAGAAGAAAATCTACAAGTATTAACTACCTGTATACAAATACCTTGATAAATATATATGTTGAAAATCTATAAGTATCAACTAACTGTTGGGAAAGAAGCGCGGAAACCTTTCCCCAAACCGGAGAGTACCTGCGAGAGGACCGAGCAAACAACGCACGAACCCAAAAAACAAGCACACAAAAACAATCACGCATACACAGAGAATTTTTGACGTGGAAACCCTTGCGGGAAAAACCACGGGACGATCGGAGTCCAACCCTGAGAAGCCTCCACTAATGGAATAGAAGAATTACACCCTCTACAAACTCCTCCCGATCCAAATCGGATCCCCACAACACTCAGAGACAAGAACAATGATCACAAGGTTACGAAGAACGAGAACGACGAGTAGAGATTACCCGAAACACGATCTCCTTCGAAAACGACCTTCGATCCTCCGTCTTCTTCTCCGAAGTTGCAATGGCACTCTTGCCTCCTTCTCTCTCAAACTTGTGTTGTCCAATGCGGTAATACGATAATGAATTAGGGTTGAGAAAACTCAATATATCTCCCTAATCCTGCAACCAACCTGGACCGTTGGATTAAATCCAATGATGAAAACTCATCCTGAAATTCGCTTCAGCCCCCCGACACACAGAGTTCGGCCAGAACTCTGTGTGGGGCAACCAGCACTGGATGGCCAAATCCTGGAACGGCCAGACCGAGTTCGGCCAGAACTCGGCCTGGGACCGAGTTCGGCCCGAACTCGGCAGACTTGGTCCAGAACCCCCTTTGGGGCAGCAGCAGCAGTAACAACTACTCCCGAGCTTCTCCGATATCGGACGGCGCTCGTCGCACTCCGGGATCTTCTCCACATAGGTTGGGAACCCCACCCACTCCAACAAATCTCCCCCTTCACAACTATGGGGAGGACGTCGTCATCCCGACGATCTGCCTGCAGTACTCAAACTTCCCCCTTGGTAGAATTTTCGTGAACATATCAGCTCCGTTGTCATCTGTATGCACCTTCTCAAGCTCCGCGTCCTTCTTCTCAACCACATCCCGTATCCAATGATACCGAGTCTCGATGTGCTTGGACCGGCTATGAAACGTCTGATTCTTCACAAGATGGATAGCACTCTGACTGTCGCAAAGCAAAGTATACTGCTCTTGCTTCAGTCCCATTTCCTGCAACAGCTTCTTCATCCACAACAGCTCCTTGCAAGCCTCTGTCGCCGCAATGTATTCCGCCTCCGTCGTCGACAAGGCAACACACTTCTGCAACCGCGACTGCCACGACACTGCTCCTCCCGCAAACATCAACACGTAGCCCGAAGTCGATCGTCTCGTGTCTACATCTCCAGCCATATCAGCGTCGGTATACCCAACCAGCTTCGTCTCGTCACCACCAAAAGAAAGTCTCCAACCAGCAGTGCCCTGAAGATATCGTAGAATCCACTTGACCGCACTCCAGTGTACCCTTCCAGAATTCGAAAGATACCTGCTAACCGTACCAACTGCATGAGCAATATCTGGCCTCGTACACACCATGGCATACATAAGGCTTCCCACAGCTGAAGCATATGGAACCCGCTCCATATCTTCCTTTTCGTCCTCGGTAGATGGACACTGCTCCTCAGTGAACTTAAAGTGAGCCGCGAGGGGGGAACTCACTTTCTTCGACCCGTCCATCCCGAAACGCTGAAGTACCCGGTGAATGTACTTCTTTTGGGACAAGTGTAGCAGCTTGGACTCTCTCTCTCGGCTGATCTCCATCCCAAGAATAGTCTTCGCTGCGCCCAAATCCTTCATAGAGAAGGCCGCGCCCAGTTGGCGCTTCAACTCCGCTATCCTAGTAGCATTCCGACCCACTAATAGCATATCATCAACATAGAGCAACAAAATGATGAAATCATCATCGACAAAATACCTCACAAATGCACAATGGTCCGACGTCGTCCGTGCATAACCATGCTCCCCCATAAACGACTCGAACTTTCTGTACCACTGCCTCGGAGCCTGCTTCAGACCATACAAGCTCTTCCTCAACCGGCAGACCAAATGTGACTTGTCCTTCTCACAGAATCCCTCCGGCTGCTCCATGTACAACTCCTCCTCAAGATCATCGTGGAGGAACGCCGTCTTCACGTCCATCTGCTCGACCTCCAAGTCGAAACTGGCTGCTAATGCTAGCACCATCCGAATAGACGAATGCTTGACGACAGGCGAAAAGATCTCATCATAATCTACGCCTTTCCGCTGACCGTAGCCCTTGACTACTAGCCTCGCTTTGTATCGAGGGCGAGTAGCATCATCCGTCTGCTTCACTCTGAACACCCATCGATTCTTCAAAGCCTTCTTGTCCTTTGGCAACCGCACCAGATCATAAGTAGAATTGGTGTGCAAGGAACTCATCTCCTCCTGCATAGCCACCATCCACTCCTGCCTGTGTTCGTCTTCCATAGCCTCTGCGAAACTTTCGGGCTCTCCCCCGTCAGTCAGTAGCACATACTCATCCGGCGAGTATCTCGTAGATGGTCGACGATCCCTGTTGCTCCTTCTCAGTGGAGCCACTGGTGCTGGCTGTATACCGACAGCCTCCTCCCCTTCAGGAACTACCTCTCCGGCATGCTCATCCTCCTGAGGGACACCCTAACCACCATCAGCAGGCTGATGATCAAGGTTGGGAGCAACTCCATGTACCGGCTCCCCCATAACTGGATCCTCCGCGATGTCCTCTGGAAACTGCTCGAAGCGAAATGACTCTAACTCAGGCAATTCCTCAGCCTTAGAAGGCGTCTCGGAATCCTGAGTGTTGGTCATGGTCTGATCCTCGACGAACACCACGTCCATGCTTCTGTAGAGCTTTCCTTCCACTGGGTCGTAGAGTCTATAGCCAAACTCATCCCGACCGTAGCCGACAAAGATGCATCGCCTCGTCTTCGGCTCAAGTTTGGTCCTCTCGTCCTTCGGTACATGCACGAAGGTCTTACAACCAAACGCCCGCAGGTGACTGTATGACGGCTCCTTGCCGTACCATACTTTGTCAGGCACATCACCCTGCAAAGGAGCACTAGGAGACAAATTAATAATATAAGCAGCTGTGAGAAGAGCCTCACCCCAATAACTGCCCGGCAAGTTTGCTTCTGACAGCAAACACCGCACCCTCTCCATCAGTGTCCTGTTCATGCGCTTCGCTACACCATTGAGCTGAGGTGTCTTTGGTGGAGTCTTCTGGTGTCGTATCCCTTGCTCTCTGCAATACGCATCAAAGGGACCGATGTATTCGCCGCCATTGTCGGACCGAACATACAACAACTTCTTGCCCGTCTCCCTTTCAACGGAGGCCTGAAACTCCTTGAAAGTAGGCAGCACCTGATCCTTGGTCTTTAAGGCATAGACCCAAACCTTCCTGGAACAGTCATCAATAAAAGTCACAAAGTAAGAAGCACCACCAAGAGATTTTACCTTCATAGGACCGCAGACATCCGAGTGAATCAACTCGAGCAACGCCGGCTTCCTCGAACTTGGGTGACTCTGGAAAGACACCCTACTTTGCTTCCCAGCCAAACAGTGCGTGCACTTCTCCAACTTTGTAGACTTGAGCCCCGGAATCACTTTCCTGTTTACCAAGTAGCTCATCCCCTTCTCGCTGATATGGCCGAGCCGCCTGTGCCACAACTCGGTAGACGCGTCACTGACTGCGTTCACCTCCTGTGCCCCCTCTGCGCTCCCCTCCATATAGTAGAGACCGGACTTCTTGCTTCCTCTGGCAATCACCATCGAACCTCTGGAAAGCTTCCACTGACTATTCCCGAAGAGACTGAAGAATCCCTCGTCATCCAACCTTCCAACCGACACCAGGTTGAAACGGATATCAGGGACATGACGAACATCCTTGAGAATAAGAACCGCACCCGTCTTCGTTCTCAAATGCACATCTCCAATGGCAACCGCCTTCGACACATCTCCGTTGCCCATCTTCAACACGCCACAGTCGCCTGTCGTGTAAGTGGCAAACAGTGCCCTATTGTGAGATACATGTGCTGAAGCCCCTGAGTCCACCAGCCAAGAATTGTCATCGCAGGCGAGGTTAGTAATAACCTCATCACCTACGACGATCACATCGCCTCCATGCGTCGAGGCCGCCGCTGTAGTGTTCTCTTCTTGCTTCCCCTTGTCGCCCTTCTTCTCCTTCTTCCAAGCGAAACAATTCCGCTTGATATGGCCCTTCTTACCGCAATGATAACACTCTGAGTCCTCGTAACGACCCTTGGACTTCCCCCTGCTCTTGTCTCTGCCACCACCTGGACCCCTGCTTTTGCCCCTTCCGCGGCTCTCTGAAACAAGTGCCTCTGAGTGGTGGGATGTGGATGAAGTGCCCTGAGAACGTCTCCGCATCTCTTCATTCAACACCCCGCTCTTGGCAAACTCCAGACTGACCACGCCCTCTGGAGCAGAAGCGATCATAGATACTCGTACGGTCTCCCACGAGTCTGGCAAGGTACACAGCAGCCACAGTCCCTGAACTTCGTCGTCGAACTTGACTCCCATAGAAGATAGCTGGTCAACCACGCCCTGGAAATCACTCAAGTGATCCGTAATAGACGCCCCATCCTTGTACCGCAGACCCATCATCGTTCGGATCAGGAACAACTTGTTTACCCCGGTCTTCTTCGCATACAAGGATTCCAGCTTATCCCACAACGTCTTCGCGTGCTCAATATTGGCAACGTGGTTGTACACGTTCTCATCAACAAACTGCCGTATGTACCCACACACCTGTATGTGCTCGAACTTCCAGTCCTCCTCGGATTTATCACTGGGCCTCTCGGTTGCAAACACAGGTAGATGCAGCTTCTTGACAAATAGCAAATCCTTCATCTTGCTCCGCCAATAATGATAGTTTGTGCCATTAAGGTTCACCATGCGCACCGGCTTCGCGTCCATCTCTCCTCTCTGGTTCCTCTGTCAACTCCTGACACCCTTTGAACCCAAAGCTCTGATACCACTCTGTTGGTATCAGCCAGAATAAAACCTATGCTCTGATACCACTCTGTTGGGAAAGAAGCGCAGAAACCTTTCCCCAAACCGGAGAGTACCTGCGAGAGGACCGAGCAAACAACGCACGAACCCAAAAAACAAGCACACAAAAACAATCACGCAGACACAGAGAATTTTTGACGTGGAAACCCTTGCGGGAAAAACCACGGGACGATCGGAGTCCAACCCTGAGAAGCCTCCACTAATGGAATAGAAGAATTACACCCTCTACAAACTCCTCCCGATCCAAATCGGATCCCCACAACACTCAGAGACAAGAACAATGATCACAAGGCTACGAAGAACGAGAACGACGAGTAGAGATTACCCGAAACACGATCTCCTTCGAAAACAACCTTCGATCCTCCGTCTTCTTCTCCGAAGTTGCAATGGCACTCTTGCCTCCTTCTCTCTCAAACTTGTGTTGTCCAATACGGTAATACGATAATGAATTAAGGTTGAGAAAACTCAATATATCTCCCTAATCCCGCAACCAACCTGGACCGTTGGATTAAATCCAATGATGAAAACTCATCCTGAAATCCGCTTCAGCCCCCCGACACACAGAGTTCGGCCAGAACTCTGTGTGGGGCAACCAGCACTGGATGGCCAAACCCTGGAACGGCCAGACCGAGTTTGGCCAGAACTCGGCCTGGGACCGAGTTCGGCCCGAACTCGGCAGACTTGGTCCAGAACCCCCTTTGGGGCAGCAGCAGCAGTAACAACTACTCCCGAGCTTCTCTGACATCGGACGGCGCTCGTCGCACTCCGGGATCTTCTCCACATAGGTTGGGAACCCCACCCACTCCAACACTAACTATATACAAATACGTTGAGATATAAGATAACTACTTTGAATCTTGTTTGGAGAAGGATAAAGTTCCTGACCAAGTCAATGTGTATCATGTATATCTCTAATACTCACCGTCAACAATGTGTATCATATATATCTCTAATACTCACCGTCAATTTGGCAATGTTGTGGAGATATCGACCATACCCAACTTGCTCCTAAGGCCCTGAAAAGTGTTATCTTCAAGAGGTTTGACGATCAGAGATCGACAAGCTGATTATCAGAGCGGAGATGCAAGGAGAAATTAATTTGGACTAAAACATTTCCAGACAAAATGACAATCTAACTCAATATATATGTTTAGTCCGCTTATGAAAAACATGATTCTCTGCAATATGAATTGCAGTCTTATTATCGTAAAAGACTGACATTGGTTGCGGTGAAAAACATCATTCTCCGTAATATGAATTGCAGTCTTATTATCGTAAAAGACTGACATTGCTTGCGGATGAGAGACACCAAGATTGGAGAGAATATATTTTAGTCATTGTAATTCACATGAAAGAGCAATGAGAGCGCGATACTCGACTTCTGCAGAAAAACGAGAGACGGTAGGTTGTTTCTTCGATTTCTAGGATATTGGACTAGAATTTAACATTGTGAAATATCATGTTGTAGAACGAAGGGTATATGGACAACCAACCCAATCTGAGTCAGAGAATCCGCTAAGGTGAAATGATCTTGTGGATGATAATAAAAGCCTTACCAATTGATCCTTTTAAGTAATGAAGGACTAAGTGAGTGGTGCATGGAGTATGCATTAATTGACATAGAGTGTTAATGACATATTGAATGTCAGATCGTGTAAATATGAAATAAAGAAGATGACCAACGAGAAGACGCTAAAATGTTGGATTGGGAAGAGGATCGCCATCTAGGGTAGGGGTGAGCATATAATGGTTGAAAATCGAACCGACCCGGACAGAAATATGACAAACGGTTCAATTTTTTAGTTATCGGTTTGAAATTTTCAAATTTTTAAAAAACGGTTCGGTTTTCGGTTCTTGATCCGAGTAACCGAACCAAACCGAAAACTGATTTAGATTTAGAAATTTATCAAAGTACTCTCAATCTACATATACTAATATTTTGTAACCCCTAACTGAATGCACTCTCTTATCCTATTCTCTGTTGGTAATTCTTTGAGCACTATCTCTCTCTCTCTCTCTCTACCCTCAATCTATATGTACTAATAATTTTCACACTATGTAATACAATAATTCATAAATACAATAATGCCATATTTTAAAAAAATATTATTTAAATAGACTCATTTTGCTAAAAAATTGAAGGTCCGGCACATTGGCCCATGAAACCGAACCGACCGAAAACTGAACCGAATTAAATTGGTTCGGTTTTGTTCGATTTTTATAAAAACGGTTCGGTTTTCGGTTTTAAGAAATACGATTTACGGTTATTTCGGTTTTCATATATACGGTTCGGTTTGAACCAAATCGAACCATTGCTCACCACTAATCTAGGGTCAAAAATATAACTGTTACTCCATTGGAAAATCAGTTACACGGGCACCAACCATGTCGACATCCTTTAAGATATCAAGATTGTATTTTCTTTGACAAAGAAAAATTCATTTACACGAATGAGAAACCAATTCCATGGAAATATTGTAGCCGACCTAGATATTTGATTGGCAAATTTTTTTTGGTCAATAAATCGTTTTAATCCAAAAATGGCCTCATTATCACTTTCAGTAATAATGATGTCATCAACATTGACGGGACATAGAAAGTAAGTCTCCGTTCAGCGTATGTGAAAATACTATAATCAACAATGGATTGTGTAAACCCCTTTTTATTAGTGTAGAGAAATTTTTTGAAAACCATTGCCTAGATGCTTGTTTAAGGACATACAAAGATTTATGAAGTTTACAAGCATGCATCTCCCCCATTTAGAAAATCTGGAGGTAAATTTCATGTAAACTTTTTTATGAAGATCACCTTGTAAGAAGGCTTTATTGACATCAATAGACACCAACCCTTGAAAACAATGGAGAGAAGAACTCAATAGTGATGATCGCATGAGTTAGGTACTAGTGCGAAAGTATCACGATAATCAATTCTTTCAGCTTGTGTATATACTTTTGCAACAAGACATTTTTAGCATTCTATGGAACCATCAGAGCGATATTTAATTTTATAAAGTCATTTACGTCTAATGGGTTACTTACCAGGTGGCTGAGGAGATAAAGACCAAGTTTTTTTTCTCAACTGTTGTAATTTCTTTCGCTATTGTATCTCGTCAGGCATGGAATTTCATAACCTGTATGAAGGAGGAGGGCTCAACGGAGGAAATAATATATAACAAAAACACAATGGGCAAAAGAATCTTTTAGAGCAAAAGAAATTTTGTGATCGGGTATTGAGTGACTTGTGAAGTTACCGAGCATATATAATCTTTTAAATAGAAGGGGGCTCATTTTGTATGGCATAAATGTCTTGCTTCATGTAATGATATAGTAGCTAAGGGTCGAGGTGGTTGAGTAACCTCATTACGTTGAGCCTCATGAGGTGGTGATACATGACGTGTAGCTTCAGGAGATGGTGAATATATCACGTGGACCTTCATGAGAGAGTGGAGGTGGAACCTCACGAAATGATGGTGATGAGAAAATGTTAGAGTCTACTTGTGTGATGTGAGTGTTGGAATTTATTGTCCTATTCTTCATTTGAAATCTGAACCAAAATAAAATTTAAAGTAAAGTTATCGGCCTTCGGGAAAGTCATGCACGTAGCACTGTCCTAAGAGTTAATCCGAGTCTATGTGCAGACTTTGTCCAAATGCTCCTAGTGGTAAAATGTCCGCTCCACCGGAATCTCTTTGTCGCACACGACGCAGAGAGAATGACCCTTGACTTAGCTCTGTCCAGAACAAAAAACGAAGAACAGGAAGCTTCGAAAAGACGAGATTTTTGAAGAGTTTTCGTAAGGATTTTCAGTGTAAGAAGAAGGTATGAGATGGGCCTCAATATATACAGGCTATTTTCTAATGGATGAAAATAATAGAGAATAAAGTCCAGAATAAAAAGGCCAATTAACCAGCCTATCAAAAACCCCAAACATTACATAAGTAACCAAATGTGCAACATGTGGTTCATTGAACCTGGATAGAAAATAGTGTATCAAACGTTACAAAAATTAAATGAATTATAACAGTCAAAAAATTAAAGGAGAAAAAAGATTTTTATGGTTTCAGCCCGAACCCGAAGAGGAATTTGAATCGGCATTCGGCGCTTGCAGATGTGGGTATGTACCCGCACCCGTTATGCATGCCGAACTGAACCGAGCCGAGCCGGACCGGACGGCGGTGGCGACGCAAGCATGGGGTCCATAGGGCACCCACACAAGACTTCAATGAAGCAAATAGAAACAAAGGAATATATGTGCACTCAACCTTCACGTTCCAGTCGATGTGGGACTATTTGAGATGTGAGGGAAATTGGGTTTGATCAAAAGGAGCAGCAGCACCAGCAACAATCCCTCATAAAAACCAAGTTTCGAATAAGGAAAAATATGAGTAGAAAAGATCTGGAAAGGTTTATACTATACATAAATAAGATGGACTATAGCCTTGAATCTCACGTAGTGACTATTATCTTTGTCTGAAGAAGAGCTTGATAGACTAGGCCTTGAATCATTCCTCTTAAAGCAGATTCAGAAAATAGCACACATAGTACGCTAGAGGTACTTGGGTCTATCAGGTGTCATATTTTGTTGGCCATGCGCACTTTTTCATATTCATAAGAGTTGTCTAGGACCGCCCTGTCCTATAGTCGCAGCCTTCACGACCTCTAATATAGGTAAGTTCTCAAGGGTTGGTGATAAGAATCAACCCTGTATATTATACTTGGACTTATTAATAGTTAAAACTCAACCTAACCATATCACACAGGAACACTATTACCATAGGGATGGGGTATCCATGTACTCATGTACAGCCTCCTGGGTATTTATTTTACGAGAAAATAATCTCAGGTCAGTGTTCCATAATAGTCACCTAGTCCAGCTTGTTCCTATCCATTGAACCGGCTTCTTGGGATCTCCAGTCCGACTCGGTTGGGTTGCCACTGCTGGTGACTAACTTATGGGATTAACCCCATCTCCCTCGATGATTCTAGGATCAATGCCCTAGACAGACCCTACAAGATTCTTTTCTGACTTTATATAGTCAAGAACCACATATTTGTCTAATAGGCTCTTTATCAATTTGAAGGTCAACTACAGGTGTCTGTTCTTCTTATCAATTACAGAATCATGCTTTAATAGTTCTATAACAAATTTATTATCACAGTTTATAGAAATTGCAGGAACAGGATGAACATAAATAGGTATATGCATAATAAGATTTTTATTCAGTACAAGTAGTGTCCAAGGCTATCATTTCAGAGTCCATTGTACTCCTAGCAATGATAGTTTATTTACATGATTCCCAGAAGATTGCAGCTCCTCCTAGGATAAAAACATATCCAGTAGTGGATTTCACATCATGTTAATCAGTTACCCAATTTGCATTAGAGTAACCTTCTATGATATCAGGGTGTCTTGTATAATGAAGTTGATAATCTAGAGTACCCTTAAGATATTTAAATACTCTTTCCAATGTAGTCCAATGTAACTGCTTTGGGTTACTAGTATATCTACTTAGTCTTTCAGTAACAAATACAATATCGGGTCTAGTCCTATTTGTTATATACATAAGGGATCCTATCATCTGTGAATATTTATGTTATTCTATATGTGATCCTTCATTCTTCTTGAGAACAACATTACTATCATAAGGAGTAAGGGCAGGTTTTTTGTCAAAATACTCAAACTTTTTTAGCATTTTCTCAATTGAATGTGCTAAGGATAGAGTATAACTCTCTTTATTCACCTTGGTCTTTTATATCAAACTGGTTAGATAAATAATTCTTAGTGTCATTTATCAATTCTAGTGATGATCCTAGAATAAGGATATCATCAACATACAAGCATAAGATGACACAACTTCCATTTGTATTTTTAGGATACAAACATTTGTCATATTCATTTGGTACAAAACTAAATTCTAAAATAACTTTGTCAAATTTGTTGGGCCATTGCTTGGGAGCTTGCTTTAGGCCATAAAGAGATTTTAATAATCTATAAACATTCTTTTATTGACCTTTAGCAATGAAACATTTAGGTTGTTCCATATATATTTCTTCCTCTAAATATCCATTTAGAAATGTTGTGTTTACATCCATTTGATGGATTAACATATCATGAATGGAAGCCATGGTTAGAAGGGTTCTAATGAAAGTGATCCAAGCTAAAGGAGAGTAGGTATCAAAGTAGTCTAATCCTTTTTCTGGGTGAAACCTTTGGCTACTAATCTAGCCTTGTATTTCTCTGTGAAACCATCGGCTCTAAGTTTATTTTTGAAGATCCACTTACAACCTATGATTTTACTACCTAAAGGTAGGTCTCCTAAAAACCAAGTACTATTCTCCATAATGGAGAGGATATGGCTTTTTTCAGAAAGGGACATCAGGAGAGGATATGGCTTCTTCATAAGTTGAAGGATCACGACCTCTATAAAAAATACGAAGAATCCTTCTCCTAAATTCTTTTCAATTATTTCTCTTTTACCTCTTCTAAGTTTTATATCTTGTTTGGTTAAGAACTTGATATTTGAACATAAGAACTAGTAGATAAAGTAAGAGAAGGGTTGGAGGAAGATTAAGAAGTTATATTCTTAAAGGAGAATTTTTAAAGTAAACTGCATTTCTATCTTCTATAATTGTGTTATTAGAGATTTTATTTACTTCAGAATGAGTTACAAGAAATCGATCGGCATTACTATCTAGGACATATCTTATGAACACAACATCTACAGTCTTAGGTCCAATCTTTCTCTTTTTTGGTTCAGGAACTCCTACTTTAGCTAGATATCCCCGAACTTTGAGGTTATTAATCCTAGGAGTTCGACCTTTCCATAATTATATAGTGTCTTATCATTAGTCTTACTGGGCATCCTATTAATGATATAACATGCTGACAATAAGGCCTCTCCTTACAGATTATCAGGAGCACCTGAGCTGAGAAGCATGACATTAACCATGTCTAACAGACTGCGATTCTTTATTTTCTCAACTCCATTGGACTGTGGTAGATAGGTAGCAGTTACCTCATAAAATATTTCATGTACTTCACAGAAATTAGTCATTTCATTTGAGGTATACTCTCCACCATGATCTGATCTAAGAATCTTAATCTTTCTATCTAACTGGTTCTCAGCTTCAGACTTATAGAACTTGAACTTCATCTTTGGTTTTAAGAAGGTAGGTATAACAATACTTTGAATGATCATCTATAAAAGTGACAAAGTATTTCCTACCACCTCGGGTCAAAATCCTATTGGAAACAAAAACGTCACTATAGATAAGTTCTAGAAGTTCGGAATTCCTTCGGACATATTTGAAAGGTATTCTAGTATGTTTGGCTTGAATACAAATCTCACATTTGTGTTTTTCATCAATAAGTCTTTGGAATAAGATCTCAGTTCATCATTCTTTTAAGTCATCCTAAATTCACATGACCTAGTCCTCCATGCCAAACATTTGAGGATTCAACATTCAAACAACAAAAGAGGGATTCGAAATTTTATTCATAGTACTTAAAATAGAAAACAATCATTTACAAACACTTTTCCTATAAATAAGTCATTCTTGGAAAAAACTACTTTATTAGCCTCCATTACAATTTTGTTCCCTTAGGCAACAAGTAGAGACCCAGTAACAATATTCCTTCTAACCGACGACACATGAAGCACATCATACATGTAGTGCCCCGTCCCGCTCAGTCAATCGGTGGAATCGAAACGCCGACGATGTTCGGACTTAGCCTTGCAACGGCTACATGAAGACATCACTCGGTCAAGGCGACCGCTCGCTCAGGTGGGGTAGTTTCGGTGAACCTGCCTCATCTTAGCCTTCACATAATAATTTGCATATTTTCAACTTGCACAAGTAGGCTTGATAATAAAAGAGACGAATCCACATAGATAAAGGAATAATTGTCACTCCCCGTTCCCAGAATACGTATTTTTATACATGTACTACTTGAATGTATTTATTTAATATTTATCATGTATTATCCTGTATTTAAATTCCTTTAATTTTACGCTAATTAATTTTCTGCATTTTACTTTCTACTTTTATTCTCTGCTTTAGCTTTGTTTTAGGTTCGGCCTAGGTTGGTTTATTTTCGGGTTCATAGTGGTTCATCATGAACCGAACCCAATCCTGAACCCAACACCCCTATTTAAAGCCCCTAAACCCTTTCTCTCTCTTCATTACTCTCCTTCACCATTACTCTTCTTCTTCTTCCTCATAACTCTCTCCACCTACCAAAACCTATAGGCAAGTACATCTTGCTCCATATGAGAACCCCCATTTTTATGGTTCATTTTTCTTCCTTTTGTGATCCTAAGAGAGTTTAGAACTTGGCATTTTGTATTTTGAAGTCCTATTTTTAGTAGATCTAGAAATTACTATTCTTTCGGATTTTAGTAGTTTTGATCTGTCAACTTTCTTAATTCCAAGTTTTGTTCATTCCAGATTTGTTGAGGTTGTGTTATACGCCATTCTGACCCATGGAAACCCTATTTCTGGCTTGGAACGAAGGTTCCATAGGAATTAGAGTTCGGGAGGAACTTTACGCCCACGTTGTTACGTGTTAGCATAATATTGAGTTTTTACGCTCACGTTATACGTGTTCGCATAGTATCAGCTTCACGCCCACGTTTTCACGTGCCAGCGTGATATCGAGCTCTACGCCCACGATCATTCGTGTCAGCGTAGATCTGTTTTTACGCAAGTCTACTTGACCTGGCGCATTCCTTTTACGCACACAACGTTTCAAGCGTAAAACTTGACTCTTTACACGAGCAACTTTTATGCGTGGCTCGATCCTTTATGCATGCTATGTTTTACGCGCACAGTGCCTCAGGCGTAAACTATAATCTTTTTACGCGTACTCCTTGGCTCGGCGTAAAATGAGTTTTACGCTCAACCTTGTTCCTTTATTTGAGTGTACTTCCTTTACGCGTAACTTTATGTTTTACGCATACTCTTCTAAGTTTGGCGTAAGACAAGTTTTACGCCCGACTCTGTTTTTACGCAGGCAGGCTTTTACGCATGCAGACTTTTTACGCGCGTATTGTTGCCTGAGCGTAAAGTTTGGGCGTAGACTAGTCATGGCATAGATCAGCCTTGGCGTAATCTAACCTTGGTGTTCCTATTGCTCTATAATTTATTCGCTTTATGTTGGCATGATAATTCTCCTATTACATCCTTACGCCTTTTTGCATGAACTCGATAATCTTGGCATGTTAATATTTTTAATACATATGGTTGTGTAGAACGTGTCCTGTGTCTTGATTGGTTTATGGATACCAGTATGACTGGAATTTAACCCTGAGAGTTGTAGACTCGACCATACTAAATAATAGTTTGACTTTCATGCCTTGTTACAAATTGACATTGATTGTTAACTTGACTAATGATTGATCATGCGTTCCTAGTTGGAACTAAGAGACTGGCTAGTCGTCTTATTGAATTGAATGAATGAGACACGTTCATATTAAACTATGAACTATTACAATCGATTGGCCGATCCCGAATATTGACATATAGGCATGTGCAGGCTTCAAATTATTTTTTTTACAAAAGCAGCATGTGTACTTTATGGTCAAGGCATGATTATTCTGTGGTTAGTTTTGATTGTTGCATTACGCTATATAAGACCTACAACCTAACCGCACGGGTATCGTTGTAGAGTTGTACATACCGTACTCCGTACAAAGGTACTCATTCCGAATGACCATGATCCACGGCATGGGATTTCACTCAACGTAGAGGCTACTAAGTTAAATAAAATAATGATTGCATAGAGAGAATGGATTCCCGAGTTCTTACATGGCAGCCCTCTTTGGGACTATTAGTGCTCGACAGGCCGGCTGGTTCCCACAGATACTGCAAATCTGCCACACGGGCAGGGAGCGATATCTGCTTATATTATATTATTTATTGTCTATTGATGACGGGCGTCCTGCTGGGACTCGTCTAATTCATGATTGGCGCAATTGATTGACTGGATAGACTAGCCTTGCTTGCTCATAGTAAGAACTGAGGAATCCTTATTGCATATTTTCAGGGTAACTTGGAACTTACAGTAGCAAGCCGTAGTAGTTGAATGGCCGTTTAAATTGATTTGTTTGTGTACTGTATCTACTCTGTTAACTAACTGAGAGGATCAGAATGTCAGGGCATGACGGGTCAACTTCTGTCCTTGTTTGGTTGGGAAGTTGGTTTGAAGTGTCGTGATATTATATGAATCCTAGTAGCAAGCGGAGACCTATTTATCATATCCTTAACTCTTATCACTGTTTTTAGTTCTCATGTCGTGCTTCCTTGTGGTACTTGCTATTAGAGGTCTAATCTCTCTGGTTTTGCATGGCCAGATTTAGAGCCGGTTCCCGAGGACTCAGCTTACTTCTACCTCCAAGATGGTCAATACTAGAGGGATGATCGCAGGAGGACTCGAGTGGGTTCCTTACTTCCTCGCTCGTTTTGTTATTTTACCTTATACTTTGCCGTTTGGCACCGACATGTTAGTCGGATCGTCTTGTACTTACTTTTACATAATTATAACTAAAGTCAGACTGCAGCTGATAACAGTTGTGTATACCTTGCTACATCATCTGGCTATGTTTTGAAAAGCCAGATCTCAAGAACATTTTGACTGTGCATTTGGGATGCTATACTGCTTTATCTTACATGTTCTCTGTTACTGTTTCTTGTTTGAATGATTGAGACAATAGATGTCGTGTAACCCTAGTGAGACTTTCATGTAGTATGCACCCCCTCATCTTTTAGACAACATTGATCATATTATACGGTATTCATCTACCCGTAATACGTAGCTGGCTGAGTCATTCCTCCTCTCTCCAGTATTCTGGTTCTGGGGCGTGACAATAATCCCAACAGGTCGAATTGAGTTAGAATATGGAAAGGTCCAACGGTCGGCTTAGAGTTGGTGTATGGCGTACTTTGAAAATGACACTCGATCCTTCGTCCCGTGGCTTGGAAGAAGGAAAGTTGGTTGAGTAGGCGAAGTTATGAACGTAGCCTAAGTCATAGGCGTCGCCCGCATAAATGCTTCATAAAGCATGTACGGTCCTATCGTCCAAGGCTTGGCATAGCCTTGGCTTGCCCCATGAGTTAAGTTGCGTTGCATGGATTGTGACATAAGTCTAGGCACCCAAATGACTTTGTCGTTCGAAGTCGAATGCGTGTATGACACGTTCCCACAACGCAAGGCTTGACGCAGTCTTTGCTCGTCAAGTTGTTGCAAAGTTAAGTAAGATAAGGACTATCAAATAGGCATTCATGAGTGAATAGTCCCATAATACCAAGGCCCGTCGTATAAAGAATGCTCGTGGCTATAGGTCGTCGTGGTGGTCTCAGAAGAAAGAAGTATGCTCGCAGCTATAGGTCGTCGAGGCGGTCTCAGAAGAAAGAAGTATGCTCGCGGCTATAGGTCGTCGGGGCGGTCTCAGAAGAAAGAAGTATGCTCGCGGCTATAGGTCGTCGAGGAGGTCTCAGAAGAAAGAAGTATGCTCGCGGCTATAGGTCGTCGAGGCGGTCTCAGAAGAAAGAAGTATTGAACTTGGCCCTGAAAGAAATGGTGACACTAGAGGTAGCATGACTGTGTGAGACGTCAGTTTGAGTCGAGTCTTGCATGGTCATGGACAACTTGTCGACAAGGTGGGTCATTTCCCTTCACGGCAACCCGGCGGCCACGGGACCGTTGCGGTCGCGATTGGAAACGAGTAATTAGCTGTGCTGGGCACGGGTTAGGCGGGGACTTGCAGCGGAGCTAGCTACCTTGCGCTGAAAGGGCACCCGTCTAACAAAAGCTAGAGGAGTCCACGATGGCTCTGGGAGCCAGTGACCAATTCATATAGATGAGTCGGCACGGGCGGCAATCCGCGTGTGTGCCTTTGGATTGAGTTGAGTTGTTGAATGTGTGTACAGTTAGAACACAAATGTTTGGGCCTAAGAATAGCTACAACATAGGCGACGTGCTTTGGCATGAGATGTGGCGTCGAGTTTTGAGTTGTTGGATAGAGTTGCATAAGTTGGGATTGAGTTGTTCGAGTTTAAGTCAGAAATCGCCGCAAGGCAAGTTGGTTAAGTGACACTAAGTTCACAAGTCTTGATTAGGTCTGTTGGTGATCAAAGTAGCAAGGGCCACTAGGCGGCAAGGGCCGCGAGGCGGCGATACGGTTAAGTCACACTGAGTTGCGAGGCACGGCCTCAATATGGGTTTTGTAGCACGGTCACGTAGAAATGGAGTCTATCGTGTTGTGCGTCTCTGATTTGGGCAGTAAGGCAAACACGACTTGATAGGTTAATATTGATGTTGCGAGCACAGAATGGTCTTGAGACACAAAATAGGCCAAGGTGTCGGTCCTAAAATAATCCTAAGACAAGAGTAGAAAGACAATCATAAAGGGACTATGTTACACACAAAGTAAATTAACGTGTTGGTTTTGTATGGATGGGCGAGGAGCTCATTCCACCAGTACAGTTGATTACTGACACCCACATAGTTTCCATGTGCAGGCACAGGTAGAAGCTCGTGGCGCGGAGCTCGCTTGGATGCGTCGAGGCACGGAGTTCCTTGGCGATTCGAAGCGTGCGGCCGCATGGAGTCAAGACTTATACGAGACATAATGTATGGACGTCGCCTTCCGAAGCTTCTGCTGGTTCAAGACTTGTATTGAGAGATGAGAGAGAGCTGAGTGACTTGTTGTAGCTCCCCTTCCCGAAAGTTTAAAATATTTTTTATTCATTATTTTATTTTATTTAAAATAGTGATTATTAGATTTTATAAATAATTAATTACTTTATTATTTTATTATTTGAGGTGATTAATAAACTTTATTAATACTGAATCTGTATCCTATTGGATAAATATTTTATATTATTATATTGATGCAGTTTTGGATAAATATATGTATACATTTATAATTTTTCCAGCTATGCATATACCAATCTTATATGAATATGTTCATATTATATATGTAAGAATATATGCTTATATATTATATAAGAAGAAAAAAAATAGGTACTTGAAATCATATAAATATTGTATGTATATATATGTGCATGTATATATACAAGTGAATAAAAATATATGTAGGAGTGGATAAATATATAGTATACATGTATATGTGTGCTTGTGTACATACATAAATATATTTGTATGTATATACAAATAGGAATAGATATATAAATAGTTATATACTTATGTATAATATATGACTAAGGCTGAACACTTAGGCTTGAATTTGTATATGAATTAGGCAAAAACCAGCTGAACACTTAGGCTGAACACTTAGGCTCGATTTTGTCATATAATATATAATATATGAATTAGGATTTCAATCCAAAGCCCAGTCCGGCCTCCCCAATCCTAAGCCCATGTGCCACCCAACCCAAACAAGGATTTTCGAGCCGTACCCAAGCTCTCCCCTCAGCCCGAGCATAGCTCTCCCTAACCCGATGGTACTTCTGCAGCATGTATAAAACGAACAGAGACGAATCACCAAACCCTAACTCGACTTCAGCGCCGCCAACCTGTGTGCCGACACCCCATAGTCCGACGACCTGGGCGGCCCGACGGCCGCGAGGCACCGCCACCACGCCACGGTCGCGCGGGCAACAGCAGCAGTTGCAACAAATAGGCAACTTCACGACGAGTTTTCTCCCTCCACACTCATCGGTTTCACGAACCGATTTCACGGGTATGTCTCCAATATATACGAGATTATTTCCTTTCTTTTAGAATGAATTTAGATGGTTTATATTGGCCAAAAAATCGACACGAAGTCCGTCGAAAAACCTTGCAAAAATAGAACCCGAAATAGTTCAAATCCTTATTTTGGAAGGCAATTTCTCGCCAATCCAGAAACCAATTAGAAAAACTATTTGAAGACACTTTTAGACAATATATAGGGCTTCATAATTCTTTTGTAGATTCGGAAATCACCAACTACGCACCGAGAAATCAAATCCCAAAGTTTCCCAAAAACCTGTTTTAAAAACTAAAAAATTGATCCACACGACGTGCGTCCCGCCATTTCGGGCGACGTGGTCGCGCACCGGAGGCATCAAAAGCTGCATAACGGCTTCGTGGTCGTGTGGGCTTTGGCAGAATTCAAATTGGTCGCGTGTGCGCGACGAATTTGATGCGTATCCGTCAAAATTCACCGTTTCGTGTACTTTGCAAATTCTTCAATTACTTTGTGCACGCTCATCAGATCGAGATAAAACTTGCGCCAACAGGACCGTATCGTTTTTCTGGTCCTGTATGCCAAGTTTGGTCCAATTCTGAGACAGTTGAATTCGACGTCGTTTTGCGGGCCCTACGGTCCCACTCAACGGCAGGTTTTTTGCACGGCCCGTCGAAATCCAACTCTGGACATACGGTTGGGTTCGTATCGAAAAACTGGATCCGTAGACATGTAGTTTGATGACTTTAGAGAATGTTGACTCTGGCACGCTTTTTGGTGCAAAGCGGGTCCAACGTCGGACATCATTTTTGCCCAAAATTACCGTTTTGCCCCTGTATCCAGAATTGGACCTAAGGATAGGTAATCCTAGCTAATTTGACTATTCTGAGATCATTGGTATTGTCTATTTCAGCATCCGGAGACTGTTGTACGGGTTTTTGACTATTGTGGCACATTGAGTAATTCAGACTGTCGGTTTCACCAGCAGAGGACCACAGTCGAGTACAGTTTATTGTCTGCATTTCGATATTGATTTTTACTATATTTCATTAATTAGTCATTGGTTATGTGATTTTTATACTCTATTATAAATTATTGAGTCGGGAATGAGAAGTACCAAGGATGTGTGATCTGACCATAGCCCGTGTTTATTTTCTGCAAGTAGTGTAGCCCGTGTTTATTTTTTGCAAGTAGTATAGCCCGTGTTTATTTTCTGCAAGTAGTGTAGCCCGTATTTATTTTCTGCAAGTAGTGTAGCCCGTGTTTATTTTCTGCAAGTAGACATTGTAGCCCGTGTTTATTTTTTATGCAAGTAGACTTCGTAGACCGTGCGGTGTAGTACCCCAGACCGATTACATATCAAAGGTACTTCTAACAGTTGGGAAAGGTATTTTGTGTCTATTTATTATTGGTTTTCCATATTTACTGTTTATTTTCAAAACTCATGATTGATGTCTAACCTTGTTTTATAGTCATTTTCTTTATTTGAAATTACATTCAGTGAATTATGCTCGTTCCATTCCTGACTGGAAACCAATATTTTCATGTTAGCCGTGGATTCACTTAGCTTGGGGAGTGACGGGAATACTTGCAGACAAAAGCCTAGAGACTAGATAGATAGTTGAGTTGTAGTCATTCAATTATTTGTACAAGTTTATATTTTTCTACAAATGTAAATCTTGTGATCATTGTAAGTTAAATTAATTATATAAATGAGCAATATTTGTGATTTGATCTACATGGCCGTGACAGCGTTCTACCGCCGACACTGCGGCGTAGGCTGGCTTGGACACGTCTCGTATCCGTTTAAAAAAAAAATGGGTGCGGGTCGTGACAAGTTTTTGTGGTGGCCCATGTAGGTCCGTCTTTGCAAATCACGCGAACTCGTGATAGTACTTAAGTTAGTTGTACTATTGTGAGCCTGCGACTAGGAAATGCTCATTCACGAATTAGGAATTAATTTAATTTAAGAGAATGACTAGGATTAGGAGTCCCTTATACAAATTACCGATGGGTAGTCTAGGCCATGCAATATAGATGAGGAGTTATTAATTTTGGTAGTTGTCAGATCCCCATAGGTACACTAATATCTCTTGATATGACGACATGATCCAATGTGGATAGATTATTCACTTGGTGAGACAGGACTTCATAGAAATAATGACCTAACATTGATAAATTGTACAATTCCTCATCCTTGTCTGTTAGATATCATCCTCATGTCTTAGCCCCAAATTACCTATTTTAGTTCCTATTTTGCCCAAGAATTATTATTTTATATAATTTTTGATTATGTTATCCATATACGGACCTTGAGTTAGTTTCGATTCAAAGTTTTCCCCAATGGTTTGAATACATATGAAATAGATACTAGGATGTTTGTATTTCTTTGTCTTCAGTTATTCACCTCCATGTTCACGTTTTATTTTAAGGGTTGTGACTGATAATACTTACGCTTTATTTCATAGTCAACATGTTTGAATCTCTAGAAGCTCATGAATTCTTACAGATATAGTTAAAGAAATGTTAGTTAACTCATAATGGCAGGACAGCAGCGCACTGTCGCCATTTAATTGAATTTTAGAGACTATGGATACACTGCAGCCAGCAGCGCACTGGCGAGACACAACCCCTAGAGGTGAAGTTTGTTTAAGAAAATATAGGTGATGGGATATTGCCAAAACTATGGCTAGTGGTCCTCTCTTGATCGTAGATACCCTTGAGCCAATATTGGATAGAGTTAAGAAGTGTTCGATTTTGTATCATGTTGAGTTACGAAACCAAGGGTTTACCACAGCCAGAGTATACGGGCGAGGCGTAATCCGCGGTGAAATGACTTTAAACATGATTACAAGTTTGGGATACCATAGTGTCACTACCACTTTTCTAGCTTGAGGGTATTTTGGTCATTTTTAAAATTTTAGAATTTAATTTGAATTATTATTATTTATAATTAATGTAATTTTTTAGTGATTTTTAGAATAATTATTTTTGGTGTTTTAGAGACTTTGACTTAAGTTGACCTTGTAGACTAACCTAGTGGCTAACCTAGGTCTTGACTAAGAGATTAGCATTTGAGAACCTAGGTTGACTTAAGTTCATGAGGATGAACTCATTGGGATTAATTTGGTGAAATTAGGAGTTAGTTTGATATGGAAATGGCTTGTGAAGTCACAAGTCATTTTATGACTAATAGGCTTAATGGCCCATAGCCCACACCTATTGAACCAAGCCCTAACCCTAGAAATTATGAATAGCCTCTTTGGTCAGCCCCTCCCCTATTTATATGCTCTTAAAACTAGGGTTGCCTCTTTAGGAAACTTGCCATTTGGAAGAGGTGAGTCCCCAACTTTGTAAATCCTTAGAAAATCCATTTCTTCTCCAAATTCCTTCAAATAAATTGCAATAGGACCTAATTCCTGTGTTCTTGCTGTTGGTAATAAGTTTTGACAGGAAGGAATCAATTTGGAGGACTTTGGGTGGTTTGAGGAATCATTCCTTTGGGGCTTTTTGGGAGCTTGTGCACATAGAGGTATAATCCTATCTATTGCTCCTAAAATCTGGTAAAAATAATTTTAGGGAAGCCCTAGCCCTCACCTAACAGTAGGATAGGCTAACCCTAAGTTTTGGACCCATTTCGTGTCCGTATCGGACACGTATCAGGAAGTAGTCTAGGTGTTCGAGATTTTCGATTCTAAATGAATAGAAAATTAGCCCTAGGTGTCGTCTAAGGATTCCCAGTGTCATGTGCTGTATTGTGTGTCGTGTCGAGTCGTGGGGACACGGGAACACGCGAGTCGGGGGCGTGCGCGCGGCATTGTAGCTCCCTTGCTACTCGGGGGCTACTGTGCGCTCATTTCTCCACTTCGACACGTGATTTTTGGCATGGAGTTAGGGGAAGTGACTGACACGAGGTTCACAAAGTTTCACGAGTCCTCGTGTCGTGTCGGACACGGTTTCCAGTGTGCACGGGGCAGCTGTTGTGTGCGTGCGTGTGCAGTGTGTGTTTTTGTTATTAAATCGATTCTAAATGATTCTAAATTAGGTTTTAATGATTGAATGGATCCTAAATATGATGTGTGATTCCTGTGTGCATTAGATGACATGTTAGTTTAGGTTGTTTAGGAATTTTTGTCTCGAACAAGGGATTCCTTGGGATTTTTCTGATACTTTATGACACTGGTTGTTTCCAGATTTTCCAAACCAATTTGATGCTCTCTTTTGTTATGTTTCAATTGATTTTAGGATCCTATATGTTGCATATCATGTTAATTAATTGAATGACATTTGAGTTGGGCTTGGGGATGTGTAGGATGGATTTTGGCAGTTGAGTTTAAGTCCTGAACTGAGAACTTAATGTTTTTCCTGCTGACATGAACTGAGTTCATGACATTATTTAACTATGTTTGATTTATGATTCATTCACAACCTGAGATTGGTTTAAAACATATTATTAGAGTGGTTCACTGATTTTCTCTTCATTAAATTCAAACTTGTTGAACTGTTGATAATCTGAGATTTAGTTTAGTTTAGTAGACTGAATGTTGGTTCTAAATACCTGAAAATAGGATGTTAGTTGGGTATGGGTTGAGTGTTATTGATTTTTTTCCTTTTTGCAATAGAAACCTGGGAATGCAAACTGTTTCTCCTCATTGATTCAATGTGGTTTTCTGTTGATAACTTGGGGTTTGATTTGAGTTCAGTCCTTGAATAACCAGGATGCATATATATATCAATGGGACTGAAGTTAACTGTTAAACATGGGAATTATTGTGTTTCCAGTTTCTATTCAAGTTGAACTGAAATAAATTGCTGTCATGAGTTACATTACATTGGTACAACTGTTATGAACTAATGATTCCCTGTTTAGTGTAAATTGCCATTTCCTGGGAATGATTCTACACTGTTTAAATTGATTTCCTTCTCTTTGATTACAAGAACATGAGTACACTGCATTGATTCAACTGTTCCTTTCTAATGGGCTAAAATTTGGGTTCACATCAATTGATTCCAATGATGTACTGCCAACTGAATTTTTTATGTGTATTTGTAAACTACTATTGAACTGTGCTTACATTTAAATCTGAAATGAATTTGCTGTCATGAGTTACTTATATTGGGTTCAATACCCTTCTTAATAACTGTTAGGTTCATTGAATTGATTTCCCTTCATTTACATAACTGCCAAATGATTCCCAGATTTTCCTTCTTAACTGTCCATGCTTGATTTTATTGAGCTATGGACTGTTATATGGAGGTTAACATTTGATGACTTTGAACTGAAATGAATGCAACTGAATTCCCTTCCTGTCACAATACACATCCACATTCACATGTATACACTGTTTTGCCTAATACCATCACTGTTCAGGATTCACTCATGACACACACTTTAGCTTATAATTGTGGCCTTCCACACACACACAATACTTGTGTACTCTCTCTTGTATATATATATATATATAACATACATGCTTGTAGTATTATTTAGTTCCTATATATATATTAGTTGCACATATATAATGTGTGTAATGCATATATATATATATATACATGGTACTTTGTGATTATGATTGTATAAATATGGGATTTAGTGATGTGTTATAATATTAGGGATAGTGTATAGATAGCCTATTGGTTATGAGTATAGGCATGGCTTGACATGGTATTGCCTAGATTTAGCCTAGTGAACCTAGAATAGTTTGGTTAGACCTAGATTAGACTATTTGACTAAGTTTGACTTTAAGGTTGACCAGAGTTGACCAAGAGTTGACTTTGGTCTAGATTGACCTAGTTTCATGTAGAATGCATTAGCTTGCATCGTATTATCATTTTAGACTCATAGTGACTCGTACTGTTCTATAGGAGACAGACACCCCTCCTCGGACAGTATACTTTCTCCAGATTCTCAGGATACAGGCGAGTACATTCTCTGATCATTTCATATCCTGCATTAGGAGTATATTTCCTGCTTTAGATTACTATACATGATGCTGACACGTTGGAAACACGGATTAGTCCTATATGGATCTTGTTCTACGATGTTATCCCCTTAGCGGATACATCGGGTATTCGTGTTCGTGTACTTTATCGTGAACATCGTATACTCCTTGTATTTGCGACTTTCGTGTACGAAACGTGTGGAATCGTGTATAATCATGTATTCACATGACCTTCGTATACAATAACATAACTTAGCCAGATCCTTGTGTATTGATTGGGGCGGGGGAGTAGAAGTGGTTATGTATTCAATCTAGTAGATTACTCGTGTACAACCTCTGTAGATTACTCGTGTATAACATCGTGCCGTTTACATAACCATCTTGTGCTCTGAATCACTAGACACTATCAGTTCTCTATATACTGTAGCTATTTATTTACAGTCTTTCCTGTTTATCATATTTCTTCAGTTTCTTGCATTTTACTCTATAAGCATGATTATATATCCTGACCTGCTATGATTTGTTGAGATGTACTGTGCTCGCTCCTGTCCTGACTGGAACTGTTGAAATATTACAGAGGACGAGGCTGAGGCGTTCTACCCTACCTACTACGGTGCTACACTAGACGAGTGCCTAGACTTGGACCAGCAGCAGGATCCACTAGTTGTAGATGACACTCCCTTAGAGTAGGACTGTCTTTACTATTCTGGATTACTGTATTAGACTTTGAGATATTCTGAGATGTATTATTTTAGACACTTAGAATTCTGGTTTGTATCTCTGTGATTCTCTGTTCTGGATGTTGTTATCTTTCATCATCAATCTATCTTACCTGTTCTACCTTAGCTGTGGTTGAGTTATATTGTGTTATGTCACCCCCATTCGGAGAGTATAACTGTATTGCCTTCAATTGTTCGTTGATGTGACCTATGACAGCGTTCTACCGTCGACACTGCGGCGTAGGCTGGACGTATCCACGTCTCGTGCCCTTACTCTAGGGTGCGGGTCGTGACACATAGAGGATAGGACAATGCCATGCATGTCCCATAAGATCCAAAGCCGATATTAGTGGAAGTTTTGTAAGTTGGGTAGCATGTCTCCCGACCTAGCATTCTGTAGTCCTTATGACTTACTGACGAGGAAATTGATTGACACTAATAGGTTTACTTAGAAAATAGAACTCAGAAGTCCATAACCCATTAGTCGACCAAGGCCTTGGAGATAAAAAGATTAAAGGAAGACGGTATAAGCAAGAACACCATGTAAGGTTTTGATTATCTCAAAACTCGAACTACTATCTCCTCCTTCCAAAAATCTCGCGTACCTGTATCTCGAACTATCTTGACCAATACTGCTATTACAACCTAATTTTGCAAGCTTACTCTTTTATCGAGCTTGATTCATGACATATGTTTATTGGGGACGCCCGCTAACATATTGTCTAATCAGAATCATTGTATTACGGTATGATCAACCATGATGCATTTGGTTCGCTTTTCATCTAATTACCCTACGTGGATTGAGATATAGAAATCGCTAGGATCTCATCCGCGACTGCCTTGACAATTTCTCTTGAATTATACATTCGCCTTTGAATCACATGATTGTATTTATGACATCTCTCTTGAAATCTTTATTGTTTTTGTCTTTCACCGACTGGAAAGACGAAAGCTCGTAATTGATGGATAGATATAGAGTATCCTCATGGCTATGATAGTGGTATACGCAAGTGTAGCTACTATCAGCCAGCCCTGTGACTGGAGCCTTGCCTTGAGATACTCGTCCTCCCTTCGTCCCTAAACCTACTATCTTGATTTCCAGTCATTAGATTCTAAGAATGATTAGGGTTTTACCCTCAGTCAAATGCCAATCTAGGAGACTACCTATGCTCAGGAGACCAATTATTGTGAGCCTCTAATTATTTGTTTGAAGCTTGCTTTAACTGGAACCCCTGCGACAATAGTTTGGAAGGCCCGACACAAATAGAAATTCACGACTCAGTTGTTAGAAATCTCTTCATATGACGTGCCTTAGAGCTGGTTACCCCGTCGATAACTCTTGTATACTATAGACGAGTAGATCGTTCTTCTATTATCGACCATGTGTCATTATACACACTCATTTCCCATTTTATCGAGGAGCGATCTTTGACTTGACATATATCTACCGTATCCTGTTACGTCGTGCCTTATTCCTTATTAACAAGAGCCGAGGTACAATATCCGAACCTTGAAGTCCTTCTAACCTCATTATTCCTAAAACCATATCCTAGCTTCTAAGGTGGGTAGACTGTAAGCCTTCTAACGTTTTTGGGATATACGAAGACTACATATTGGTTAGAATAATTTCCATTAGGATGATTATTAGTGCCCTTGGACTTCCGCTTTCCATTTAGATTATTTTGTGTCCCCGGCCGTGTCTTTAATATTTGGAGCATGAGACCAGCTGTTATCTTCCAACAAATTTCATATGCAAGATCTAGACGAGTCCACCTTCATCTAGGTATATCATGTCCCACTCAAACCCGTTCCCTTGTACTCTATTTTTGTGCTACGACTTTCAGGTTAAAAGGACTAGCCATAACCCTTACCGTAATACCGGTATACTTCCCGACTTCCGTTAGAGCCTCAACCCCGACTCGATTCTCTCGACCCAATATATGGTTGTGACCTACTCGAAGCCCACTATACACCTACCACTGGTGTACCGTCCAATTGAGGCCTCATGTGCTACTTGAAACACAAAAGTCACTGAAGGCGCATCTTGGACTTTGTGGACCTAGCTAACCAACTGGACTAACAACTTGCTCAACCACTTGGAAGAAATCCTATTCTAGGTTACTCTAACTAGTAGAAACAGTTTTATCATAAGGATCTTGACCAGTCCCTATAGATTGAAATCCAAAGGTTCATCTAACCAACGAGTGATATCCCTTTCTCGTGTGTTTAAATAACCACGGAAAGATCACACTCTTGATTTCTCAAATTTTGTTTTATTATGGAACCTTGTTTGAATTAGGATTTCGAGAAACGAGACTTCTGTATTGCACAGATTGCAGGCCACTCTAAGTAGCGTAGGGTTCTTTGAGGTAGCACGTGACTAGACTAGATTAGCCCAATTTAGCAAATAAGGCAATGGTTCATAAACTCCCTTCTATCCGTAACATTGGATACTCTCCACTACTCTTAGAACTTCACAGTTGCTCCCGATTATTCTGCCTTATCTTCCTGTCCTCCCTACTTCGGAGCGACAAATAGTCATGGTTATTAGAGTTTATCAATATTTTTTAGCTACTTGTGTAAATATTGTTGCATTTAAATTTTAAATTGCTTGATATATAGAAGAGGGTTATAGATGCCTTATGCTATAGATATGTCGGTAGTTATATTTTTGCAATTAGTTGGAGAGTTACAATATTATGACGTCAGGTGTTTCAAGGGAGTAGTGTGACCTAAGGTGGGTAGAAGTCCTTGGAGTTTCATAATTACAAAATGGCTAGAAAGAGGATACAATTATTTTCGAGAAATTAAATTTGAGAAGATTGTGTAATAGTGGATTTATTCTTTTCATTTTTTTCTTTTGAATTTTAGACATGCCTATGAGATGAAATTTCGAGGACGAAATTATTTTAAGGTGGGTAGATTTGTAGCTCCCCTTCCCGAAAGTTTAAAAAAAAATTTTATTCATTATTTTATTTTATTTAAAATAGTGATTATTAGATTTTATAAATAATTAATTACTTTATTATTTTATTATTTGAGGTGATTAATAAACTTTATTAATACTGAATCTATATCCTATTGGATAAATATTTTATATTATTATATTGATGCAGTTTTGGATAAATATATGTATACATTTATAATTTTTCCAGCTACGCATATACCTATCTTATATGAATATGTTCATATTATATATGTAAGAATATATGCTTATATATTATATAAGAAGAAAAAAAATAGGTACTTGAAATCATATAAATATTGTATTTATATATATGTGCATGTATATATACAAGTGAATATAAATATATAGTATACATGTATATGTGTGCTTGTGTACATACATAAATATATTTGTATGTATATACAAATAGGAATAGATATATAAATAGTTATATACTTATATATAATATATGAATTAGGCTGAACACTTAGGCTTGAATTTGTATATGAATTAGGCAAAAACCAGCTGAACACTTAGGCTGAACACTTAGGCTCGATTTTGTCATATAATATATAATATATGAATTAGGATTTCAATCCAAAGCCCAGTCCGGCCTCCCCAATCCTAAGCCCATGAGCCACCCAACCCAAACAAGGATTTCCGAGCCGTACCCAAGCTCTCCCCTCAGCCCGAGCATAACTCTCCCTAACCCGATGGTACTTCTGCAGCACGTATAAAACGAACAGAGACGAATCACCAAACCCTAACTCGACTTCAGCGGCGCCAACCTGCGCGCCGACACGCCGTAGTCCGACGAACTGGGCGGCCCGACGGCCGCGAGGCACCGCCACCACGCCACGGCCGCGCGGGTGCGCGCACGCGCGCACGAAACTGGAACGCAGCAACAGCAGCAGTTGCAACAAATAGGCAACTTTACGATGAGTTTTCTCCCTCCACACTCATCGGTTTCACGAACCGATTTTGCGGGTATGTCTCCAATATATACGAGATTATTTCCTTTCTTTTAGAATGAATTTAGATAGTTTATATTGGCCGAAAAATCGACACGAAGTCCGTCGAAAAACCTTGCAAAAACAGAACCCGAAATAGTTCAAATCCCTGTTTTGGAAGGCGATTTCTCGCCAATCCAGAAACCAATTAGAAAAACTATTTGAAGTCACTTTTAGACAATATATAGGGCTTCATAATTCTTTTGTAGATTCGGAAAACACCAACTACGCACCGAGAAATCAAATCCCAAAGTTTCCCAAAAACCTGTTTTAAAAACTAGAAAATTGATCCACACGACGTGCGTCCCGCCATTCCGGGCGACGTGGTCGCGCACCGGAGGCATCGAAAGCTGCGTAACGACTTCGTGGTCGTGTGAGCTTTGGCGGAATTCAAATTGGTCGCATGTGCGCGACGAATTTGATGCGTATCCGTCAAAATTCACCGTTTTGTGCACTTTGCAAATTCTCCAATTACTTTGTGCACGCTCGTCAGATCGAGACAAAACTTGCGCCAACAGGACCGTATCATTTTTTTGGTCCTGTATGCCAAGTTTGGTCCAATTCTGAGACAGTTGAATCTAACGTCGTTTTGCGGGCCCCACGGTCCCACTCAACGGGCGATTTTGTATACGGCCCGCCGGAATCCAACTCTAGACATACGGTTGGGTTCGTATCGAAAAACTGGATCCGTAGACATGTAGTTTGACGACTTTAGAGACCGTTGACTCTGGCACACTTTTCGGTGCAAAGCGGGTCCAACGGCGGACATCGTTTTTGCCCGAAATTACCGTTTTGCCCCTGTATCCAGAATTGGACCTAATGACAGGCAATCCTAGCTAATTTGACTATTCTGAGATCATTGGTATTATCTATTTCAGCATCCGGAGACTGTTGTACGTGTTTTTGGCTATTGTGGCACATTGAGTAGTTCAGACTGTCGGTTTCACCAGCAGAGGACCACAGGCGAGTACAGTTTATTGTCTGTATTTCGATATTGATCTTTACTATATTTCATTGATTAGTCATTGGTTTTGTGATTTTTATACTCTATTATACATTATTGAGTCGGGAATGAGAAGTACCAAGGATGTGTGATCTGACCATAGCCCGTGTTTATTTTCTGCAAGTAGTGTAGCCCGTGTTTATTTTCTGCAAGTAGTGTAGCCCGTGTTTATTTTCTGCAAGTAGTGTAGCCCGTGTTTATTTTCTGCAAGTAGACATTGTAGCCCGTATTTATTTTTTATGCAAGTAGACCTCGTTGACCGTGCGGTATAGTACCCCAGACCGATCACATATCAAAGGTACTTCTAACAGTTGGGGAAGGTATTTTGTGTCTATTTATTATTGCTTTTCCGTATTTACTGCTTATTTTCAAAACTCATGATTGATGTCTAACCTTGTTTTATAGTCATTTTCTTTATTTGAAATTGCATTCAGTGAATTGTGCTCGTTCCATTCCTGACTGGAAACCAATATTTTCAGGTTAGCCGTGGATTCACTTAGCTTGGGGAGTGACGGAAATACTTGCAGACAAAAGCCTAGAGACTGGATAGATAGTTGAGTTGTAGTCATTCATTTATTTGTACAAGTTTATATTTTTCTACAAATGTAAAACTTGTGATCATTGTAAGTTAAATTAATTATGTGAATGAGCATTATTTATGATTTGATCTACATGGCCATGACATCGTTCTACCGCCGACACTGCGGCGTAGGCTGGCTTGGACACGTCTCGTATCCTTTAAAAAAAAAACGGGTGCAGGTCGTGACACTTGTAATGTGAGATGAGTGAGCTTGAGTGAGCTTGAGAGACTTGTAATCTTGGCTTTGCACCCCATTGTAACCTTTGTTTCAATATCAATAAAAGAGTGTTTTACAATGACTTGTGTTTTGCTTTCTAAATTATGCTGCTATTATTCAATATCTCTGCTTGGGACTACTGTGCGACGACCCCGTCGCAGCCGCTGAAATCGGCCGTTATGGAACCCGCCTTGTACGAGCGCAATCTAGGCTCGTGCGGCATCATGCCTTAGCGAGGACGATCACTCCTACGGGAGCGGGGCGTGACATAATGGTATCAGAGCACGGCTTTACGTCCTTGGACTATCGATTGAATTCTTTAACTCCGCTGTTTTCGCAAACTCTGAAGTGTTGCTTTCGCAAAGTTGATATCGTTGGTGCGCTCTCTTTCAAATGTCCCACGGATGTCTATACAATAAGTCTATCTATTTTACAAAACGTAGGAGAACAGTTTTTGACAAAACAAAAAGATGGTTTGCGTAAGTACGATCGGCTAAGTCGGGCTAGGCATATACACCAAAGTTGCATCGACCTTAGAAAAGTCGAGTACGGAAATTAAATAGTGTTAAGCAAGAATGAGTTAGAATCAATTGAGTAAATGCGATGAATATCAATAGGGGTGCTATCGAGCGACGACAACGTCGGTACGATACAGATGAGCGTGCTTAGAAATTGAGGAATGGTTCGAACGAAAAATTTAAAGAAGTGGATTTTGATTCGAATGATAGTTGAGGATTTGATAAATGATTTCATCCCTGAGTGGTGTATGCGATAGCCTCAGGGATGTCGATCGATCGATTGAGGATGCGGGGTGTCGGTGAGTCTATCAGCAAGCATCGCGTTATGCAAAGCCTTGGATTGAGTGTCGTTGAACAAGATGTAGTCTTGAAGATTTGGACGAGTTGGTTCGAACAACCCAGAAATTGACGCTCACGAAACGTGCACGGGATTGAGGATTGTGCGAGCATGAAACGCGAAAGTGAATGAGTAGGTGAAATCAAATTGAGGAAAAGTTAAGGTGTAGCGAAAGGATGACATAATAAAGGAAATCGATAGGTGGATCATATAGAAAAAGTTAGCACGACGAAAAGATAGCGTGCATGAAAAGTTTGATTCGAATGTTTGAAAATGACTCTGAGGATTAGGATGGATGTTGCTCGATGATTTGAGTTAGCAAAGGAATGATGCGAGTTGAGGAAATACGTTGGTCGATGACGTAAGATAGACGGATGAACGATACATGAATTTGGGTTTGAGGAAATTGATGTTGTGAACGATTCGAGGGGTAATGATCGAATTTGAATTTGAATGTCAAGGAGATTGTCCAGTCGGACGATAGCATCATTCGCACGACTCAAAATTGGTTGCAAAGGAAGATCGTCAGGTTACGCATATCGTCGATGGTATTGAGGCATATCAAAGATTGATATGCGATAACTCGGGGGTACTCTGACTCGGTGAATGACGATCGTGCAAGTGTTATTGTTCGGTTAGATGCTACACGTAGGATTTTGATTACGATGAATGTTGGAGGAAAAATAGAAGTGTCTTGATGGTTACGTTGATAACCACAACGTCGACGGTCTTGTCTTGTGCGAGCGCAACTCCAGCCTCGCATATGTGCCGCGTCGAATTTGGGGCGATTGTTCTGCGTGAGCGCTGACATGGTGATTCATGTTACGGGAATGATCGAACTCAAAAAATTAGAATGCGGCAACTTTGATTGTCTCGACTTGTCGGTTTGAGGCGAAGGAAAATTGAGGATGTTAGGACTTGCGATTGATGAATGAAATAAACTTGAGGATTGAGTAGGTCCAATTCGCGCATCGAGAATGAATTATTCTAGACTCGAACAAGAGTTACGTTCCGATGAGGATGATTATCCCGCGGGAGCATGTTTGTGTTGACACAAAGTCACAGTCAACCAGATATTGACTACATTGACTAAATAATATCTGTATAAAATTAATACGACACACGACGTCTGCATTCAGTTCAGGACAAACGACGGCTCAGCTTCCGATCTCAGTGTATTTTCGAGTCTGTACTTTTGCATTTTATTGAGTCTAGAAGTATGTACTCTGAGTAATGCTGAGCTCTTGGAACTTAGTTTATAAGCCTACCCAAAATCCCAAAGCTCCACCAAAACAAAATTGCCCACAAGTCCCTTTTGTTCCACTCTGTGCTCTGGAGACAGAGTTCGGGCCGAACTCTGCCTCCACACAGAGTTCGGGCCGAACTCTGTCTCCTAAAAATCAGGAACCCTAATTTTAGGGTTAGCTGGATTGCTAGCTGTCCAACGGCCAATTTTTTGAATTTCCCTAACCGAATTCTGGCCGAATTCTGCCTCAAAAATCAGTATAAATAGGGCATGAATTCTCTCATTTTCATTTCACTCAATCTTCTCTTCTCTTCTCTCCTACAAGCTCAATAAGCCATACCCTTCCCATCTACTAGCCACAAGCCTCCTAAGTCTCGAGTGCTCAGCATCTCTCAGTTAGGAATCTTGTGCAAGAGTGAAGAAGTCGCTTGGACAATTCCAAGCAAATCGCCACTGCGATTCTCTGTAAGAAGTTGACGTGCTCTTCTGAAGTAAAGGCACGGGTTGTAACTACTATTTCACAAATAGTGGATTTAATCCTGAGCTAGAGTTCTCAGGCCTGGACTAGTCCTCCACGAGGGAAACCAGGTTAAAATCGCCGTGTTTGCGTATGCTCTCTTGTTTCTCTTTTATATTCCGCATTCTACTCTGATTATTCATTGTTAGTGAAAGAGTTATTTTTTAATTGGTTATTTTTATATAAACTCTATTCACCCCCCCTCTAGAGTTGCCAAACTGTTCTTCAATTGGTATCAGAGCTCTGTTCTCTTTATAAGGATTAATATCCTAAGAGCTGATCCATGGCAACCACACAATCCTTGATCTCCAATCATGGTGAAGGTCAGTCCACTCATAGGCCTCCCCTATTTGATGGGACTAACTATACATATTGGAAAACAAGGATGAGTTTTTATCTGAAGTCTCTAGACTTTGACCTGTGGACTGTCGTAACTGATGGTTACAAAAAGCCCGCCAGAATAGTTGTCGATGGTGACCTCATTGAGAAACCACACGACAAATATTCTGTCGAGGAGAAGAAACAGGCAAGTCTAGATGCTAGGGCTATTAATGCTTTATTCTGTGCTATAGACAGGAACGAGTTTAACAGGGTCTCTACATGCACCACTGCTCATGAAGTATGGAGACTTCTAGAAGTGACGCATGAAGGAACCACTCAAGTCAAGGAATCAAAAATAAGCCGCCTCACTCAAGAGTACGAAGCCTTCAAGATGAAGCCAAATGAGACGATCACTCAAATGTTTACAAGATTCCTCGACATCATCAATCCGTTATCCTCGCTTGGTAAGCAGTACTCAAACCATGAAAAGATCCGCAAGCTACTCAGAGGGTTACCAAAGATTTGGAACCCTAAGGTGACAGCCATCATAGAAGGGAACGATCTCACAACTATGTCTATGGAAACTTTGATGGGCAAGCTCATGACTCACGAGCTTGACCTCAAGGACTTTGAAGAGCCTGCTCCAAAGACTAGGGAGATCGCACTCAAAGCTCATCGACGAAAGGTTGATCACGATGAGACTGAAGATGATAACTCAGATGATGAAGACCAAGCTCTCATGGTACGTAACTTCAAGAAATTCCTTCGCTTTAATCAAAGAAAGAAGGAACCACAAGAAGACGATGAAGAAGAGCCAACCTGCTATGGTTGCAAAAAGACTGGACACGTCAGGAGAGACTGTCCACTCTTAAAGAAGAGCAACCGGTATGAAAAGCCCTACAAGAAGAACTCGTCGAAAAGATATGCCAACACAAGCATTTGGCATGAAAGCGAAGCAAGTGACTCCGAGGAAGAAAAGAAATCTCCTCAAGACAAAGCAAATGTGTGCCTCATGGCAAATTCCACCAAGGTATCAAACGAAACTTTAGATGACTTCTCTTTTGATGAACTTGGCGATGCTTTCACTGATTTACTTGATGATCACAAAAAGGTCATCGGTAAATACAAGCATGCCAAGGACAAAATCAAAAGTCTTGAAGACAAGATACAAAGTATGTCTTCACTTCTTGATAATGTTAGAGACACTTCTTCCACTGATGCCACAAATGAAGTATCGAAGCTTAAAATAAGCTTACACGATGCTGAAACACGTATTGAGCAACAAGCTCAAGAGATCACTACTCTTAACACGTTGCTTGCTGAAGAAAAGAGTAGACACAAAATCTCTATGACTAAGATATATGATTTGAATACTAAAGTTGATGAATTGCAAGCTGTTTCTAAAAGATTAGAAACTAAATTGGGAAAACAGGTTGCTCAACCTCAAACCCAATCACATGGGCACAACACCACTCATGCTAGTCAATCTCATCATTCTCATAAAACACATAACCATGCTTTTATGTACACAAACTTTCAATCACGTGCACGTAAGAATACTCCTCATACACATCATACTGCACAAAGACACAGCCAATATCACTCCACATATAGACATCAAACCATGCCACATCAACATGCCATGCCACGTAGACAAAATCATCATGATATGTCACATAGGCAAAATCATCATGTCATGCCACAACATCACACTATGCCATATAGACATTTTCAGCATGCCACTCCTCATAGACAATATTATCATGCTATGCCACATAGACATCATGACCATACCACTCACTCTATGCATAGTCATCATTACCATGCTAACTCTTCACATCATCCTCATCCTGGTACTTATAGATATCATTCACATGCTCCCAGTATAAATAAAAATACTATCTGTACCTACTGTGGATCACATGGACACATCTCACCACAGTGTAGAGTTAGAAGACTTGTAGACAAGAAAGTATATGCATGGTTTCCGAAGACTAACTTTTCAGGACCCTCAAGAAACTGGGTACCAAAGGTCACATCTACTCTTGATGTAGGTGGACCTTCCCTCTTCAACTGAAAGTAAGTGGATTCTCGATAGTGGATGCTTGCGACATATGACGGGAGACGCAAATCTTTTTGCATCACTATCGATGAAAAGAGAAGGATACGTATCCTTCGGTAACAATCTCAGAGGGCACATAATAGGTAACGGTATCATTGGTCATCCTCCTTCTCCTGTCATAAAGGATGTCTGCCTGGTGACCGAGTTAAAGCATAACCTGCTCAGCATTAGCCATCTTGCTGATCATGGATATGATATTAACTTTGGACAAAACTGTTGCTATATCTATGATAGGTCAACAGGAGACATTGTTTTTGAAGGGAAAAGAGAGGACAATATCTATATTTTCTATCTCTCTATAAATACTAACCATGCAGGTAGATGTTTATATGCCCACAAAGACGAACGACTACTATGGCACCAGCGTCTTGGTCACGCTAATATGGATACTATATCCAGACTATCGACCAAGAAGCTAGTAAGAGGATTGCCAGAAATCACATTCAAAAAGGACACGGTATGTGCAGAATGTGAACTAAACAAAGCCACAAAATCCTCATTTCATTCCATTAACTCTGTAAGTACCACTAGACCTCTGCAATTACTTCATATGGATTTATTTGGGCCTAGTAGAATAGCTAGTCTTGGTGGCAAGCTATATGCTTTTGTGATTATTGATGATTTTTCAAGATTTACTTGGGTTTTCTTTCTCGCTAATAAAAGCGAAGCTATTTCTGTTTTCAAAATCTTTGTAAAGAAAGTTCAAAACGAAAAAGGCTACATGATTACTCGAATCCGAAGTGATCATGGAGGCGAATTCGTAAATTCTGATTTTGAAAATTTTTGTAATACAAATGGTTTTGATCATGAATTTTCTTGTCCGAGAACTCCTCAACAAAATGGTGTTGTGGAGCGGAAGAATAGGACTCTTGGCGATATGGCTAGAGTCATGTTGAATAAATTTTCTCTTCCGAAATATTTTTGGGCTGAGGCTGTAAGTACAGCATGCCACATTTTGAATAGGGTGCTTATTCGTCCCATTACGAAGAAAACACCCTATGAGCTTTGGTTTGGGAGAACCCCAAATGTTTCCTATTTTAAAGTTTTTGGCTGCAGATGTTTTATCCTTAACACCAAAGACAACTTAGGCAAATTTGATGCCAAAGCTGACGATGGTATCTTTCTTGGGTATGCCGCCAAGAGTAAGGGATATAGAGTTTTCAATAAACGCTCACTTATTGTGGAAGAGTCAACTAATGTGACTTTTGATGAAGATAACAGTGCAGCAAATACTCTTGATGATGATGTTGAGCCATCAACTTCCACTCCAATGAATACTCCTACCAAAACTAATTCTCTGGATGGTTTGCCTAAGAAATTTTCTTTCAAACCTTCTCATCCAGAAAATTTAGTCATAGGTGAAGTATCACGTGGAGTTACTACAAGATCATCATTAAGAGACTCTATTGCTAGCACTGCCTTCATTTCACAAGTAGAGCCTAAAAACATTTCTGAAGCTTTTACTGATGAATTTTGGATTTCTGCTATGCAAGAAGAACTCAACCAATTTGAGAGGAGCCAAGTATGGGAACTAGTTCCTAGACCGGCTAATCACTCAATCATTGGTACTAAATGGGTTTTTAGAAACAAAGTAAATGAAGATGGTTCAGTCACACGGAACAAAGCTCGTCTAGTAGCTCAAGGATACAACCAAGAGGAAGGTATCGACTACGATGAGACGTATGCTCCGGTTGCTAGACTAGAATCCATTCGGATGCTTTGTGCTTTTGCCAATCATCAGAACTTTAAATTATTTCAAATGGATGTTAAAAGTGCTTTCTTGAATGGTTTTATTAAGGAGGAAGTTTATGTTAAACAACCCCCTGGCTTTGAAAATCATAAATTTCCCGACCATGTGTTCAAGCTGAAGAAAGCGCTTTATGGCCTTAAACAAGCTCCCAGAGCTTGGTATGAAAGGCTAAGCAGCTTCTTGCTTGAGAAAGGTTTTTCTAAAGGGAAAATTGACACTACACTATTTATCAAATCTTTCAAAGACACCATTTTATTAATTCAGATTTATGTTGATGATATTATTTTTGGGTCTACTGATGAAACTCTTTGTCAAGAATTTGCCAAGTGTATGCAGACAGAATTTGAGATGAGCATGATGGGAGAGCTCAACTACTTTCTTGGTCTGCAAGTAAAACAACTGGCTAATGGAACTTTCATCTGTCAATCGAAGTACACCAAAGACATGCTGAAGAAGTTCGATCTTGATAGCATCAAACCAATCAGTACGCCTATGGCTACTTCAACCAAACTTGAACCAGATGAGAGCGGCAAACCGGTTGATCAACGTAAGTATCGAGGTATGATAGGCAGCTTACTATATTTGACTGCTAGTCGCCCTGATATTATGTTTAGTGTTTGCCTGTGTGCTAGATATCAAGCAAATCCTAAGGAATCGCACATGACCGCAGTTAAGCGTATCTTTCGATACCTTAAAGGTACGGTTACAGTGGGCCTGTGGTATCCCAAGTCAACATCATTTGACCTCATTGGTTACTCTGATGCGGACTTTGCTGGATGCAAGGTCGACCGTAAAAGTACGAGCGGCACGTGTCATTTGCTAGGAAAGGCTTTAGTCTCATGGTTTAGCAAAAAGCAGAATTCTGTCGCACTATCCACAACAGAGGCTGAATATATAGCAGCTGGGCGTTGTTGTGCACAAATCCTGTGGATGAAGCAAACCCTTGAAGACTACAATTTATCTTTCATGCATATTCCTATATTCTGTGACAATACTAGTGCCATCAATTTAACTAAGAACCCTGTCTGTCACTCACGCACTAAACACATTGAGATCAGACACCACTTTTTGCGTGATCATCAGCAAAATGGCACGATTAACTTAGAATTTATTGACACTGATCATCAGCTAGCAGATTTCTTTACTAAGCCACTATCCGAAGAGCGCTTTAATTTTCTTTGTCGTGAACTTAGAATCTTAGATGAAGCAGTCATAAATTGAAACTCACCTGCGTAAATATCGAGTATATTGTGATTCCTTTACGAAGAATTTGGTATGGGTACAAGCCGAAAGGGCCCTTCTGACAACAAGGCGTAAAAGCCTAAGCGACACGGTGCACTAGTCTTCAGGACTACCGCTAGCTGGGATCCGGCCCCTGCAGCTAACCCATGGCAAATTTGGACTATTGAACTGCAATATATGTCCTTATTTATTATATGGCTTGTTTCAATTTAATATTGCCTAATTGACTTTTTCTAAAAGTTCATTCTACTTTCTGTATACCTCTTATTTGCATTCAACACTCTTTGTTTTCCCCGACTATCATTTTGTTTATTTATTAAACATTTTCTTCCTGACTTTTGCCTATTTTCAGTTCTGGACTATTAAACCAGAACTCGGGCCGAACTCTGCCCCTATCAGAGTTCGGGCCGAGTTCGGTCCCAAGGGTCCAGAATCGGGATCTGTCTCAGCCGTTGGATCAATTCTCATCCAATGGTCATTTAATCACCCGACCTAAGACTAAACCCTACTTTATGTCGGGATTCTACCTCTCTCCTTCACTATTACCACCTTTTCTCACCTATACACACTCTTTCCTTGAAACCCTAACCCTAGTTTTTGATCCAGAGTACCCCATTGCTTCTCAAATCAACAAAAAGGTGTCTCCTCTCCATTCTCCTCTATTGTTCTTTACCTGTTTGAGGTATCATTCATATTTTCTATCTTCTAGTTAAAATCTTTTAATGGCTCCTTGCTTGTTCAATCGTGGGAAGAGGATTCGAATTGAGAGTATTTCCTCTTCAGATTCTTCTCCATCAATTGAACAAATCATTGAACTACCTCAACCACCTCACCCTTTGTTCAATCCACCTCGTCCTCTACATCCTTCCACTTATGACAATAGACTTTTTGTCTCACTTGATGCATCAAACAACTGGTTTAGTGACTTTCGGAATCGTCAGGTATTCACAGGACATCCTATCAATTTTTCAATATTCTCTCAATATGATTCTTTATTCCATGACCTTTATATTGATGAACTAATCACTACATCTTCTGCTATTTATCGTCATGCCATTCAAATGTTCTACTGCAACTTAACCTTTGATGATCTTCGTATTTATTCACGAGTTGCTGGTATCGATATCTCGTTTGATGACTTTGAATTAGCAGAATATCTTGATCTTCTTGAGCCAAGTTCTTGGGAAAGGCTTGTTGATGCTCGCTCGTTCCATTTTCCCAACGGACTTTCTCTTGAATGCTTCAAGGACGATCTGTGCACTCCTTACACACGTCCTCGAAAGCTCATGACAAAATATCTCAACCCATATTTTTCTGATCTTCATTGGATCATGTCTAACACCATTCTACCCAAGATCGGTTCCCCTGATGAAATCACTTATCTTGAAATTTCTGCTCTTTATCATCTTTACTTTGGAATTCATTTCAATCTTCCACGTACTATGATGGACTGGATGATTCGCTGTAGGAGGAAACCACGAGCTTTGGTTTATCCTCTGTATCTTCCTATGATCTTTCGTGCTTTTCATATACCACTTGATGCATGTCCGTTTCTGCCGGCACCTACCTTTTTATCTCCGGCACGACTCCTTCAGCCTGTTGCTGCTACTGATTTGTCTGCTGATGAGGAGCCTGACGCCCCTTCACTCGGTCAGACTGCACCTCCTGCCACTTTGGATTCACTTCAGACTATGCTTCGCGATCGGTTTGCTATTGAGGATGATCGCTGGACGCAGCATGATTACCGTACCACTCTGCAGATTAGTGCCCTTGGGAACTCTCTGCATGATATGCGGTATTCACTTGCTCGTCATCCTGATCTGCATGTGCCTATTGAGCGGGATCCAGCGCGCGCGGGTTATCGCATTGATGATCCGTGGGTAATACAGTATATGGATCCAGATGATACTTTTGTGGATCTTCAGATGTTCCAGGACCTCTTCGTTGGATCTTTTCCTGGTCCATCAGATGTTCCAGGACCCTCTCGTGCTCCGTGATGGAGATTGGCTTGTTTGATGTTGCCGCTGCTGATGATCGTAGTTTCCTAGTTGCTTTAGTTATTTCAGTTATTATGGATTACTGTACTGAATTTATGTCTTACTTTGATGATGTGCTTGACATTTTGGTTGGTGGATGACACTTTATATTTTTCATTCGTAGTTTTATTTCAGTGACTTATTTTATTAGCATTATACTGTTTCTTCTCTGCCCGGTGTGGTTGGCCTCCTATTCATTGTTTATACTGCTCTTTACATATTTTTAAAAATATACAGTTTCTATGCGTCGTCATATTGTTAACTGACAAAAGGGGGAGAAATAATGTATGTGCCTTTTTGGATATCTGTCGGTGCTTGTTGTGCTTTTGGGAAAATATTATTTATCAGGCCACAGGTTCTATGCATCTTTTACGGGGGAGCTATCTGAGTTCTAGCTCGTCACCGTTCGCTGATTACGGGGGAGCTATCTGATTCTAGCTCGGCTCTGTTTATGGGGGAGCTGTGTTATAGTGATCTGTGTCCAGGTATGAATATTGAAATATACATTTATTATTTTGTCAATTATCAATATGGGGGAGATTGTTGACACAAAGTCACAGTCAACCAGATATTGACTACATTGACTAAATAATATCTGTATAAAATCAATACGACACACGACGTCTGCATTCAGTTCAGGACAAACGACGGCTCAGCTTCCGATCTCAGTGTATTTTCGAGTCTGTACTTTTGCATTTTATTGAGTCTAGAAGTATGTACTCTGAGTAATGCTGAGCTCTTGGAACTTAGTTTATAAGCCTACCCAAAATCCCAAAGCTCCACCAAAACAAAATTGCCCACAAGTCCCTTTTGTTCCACTCTGTGCTCTGGAGACAGAGTTCGGGCCGAACTCTGTCTCCTAAAAATCAGGAACCCTAATTTTAGGGTTAGCTGGATTGCTAGCTGTCCAACGGCCAAATTTTTGAATTTCCCTAACCGAATTCTGGCCGAATTCTGCCTCAAAAATCAGTATAAATAGGGCATGAATTCTCTCATTTTCATTTCACTCAATCTTCTCTTCTCTTCTCTCCTACAAGCTCAATAAGCCATACCCTTCCCATCTACTAGCCACAAGCCTCCTAAGTCTCGAGTGCTCAGCATCTCTCAGTTAGGAATCTTGTGCAAGAGTGAAGAAGTCGCTTGGACAATTCCAAGCAAATCGCCACTGCGATTCTCTGTAAGAAGTTGACGTGCTCTTCTGAAGTAAAGGCACGGGTTGTAACTACTATTTCACAAATAGTGGATTTAATCCTGAGCTAGAGTTCTCAGGCCTGGACTAGTCCTCCACGAGGGAAACCAGGTTAAAATCGCCGTGTTTGCGTATGCTCTCTTGTTTCTCTTTTATATTCCGCATTCTACTCTGATTATTCATTGTTAGTGAAAGAGTTATTTTTTAATTGGTTATTTTTATATAAACTCTATTCACCCCCCCTCTAGAGTTGCCAAACTGTTCTTCAGTTTGGTGATTCATGTACACCGTGGAAAATCTGACTCGTGTGAGATCGGGGCACAACGTATTGTTAAGTCAGATGACCTTGTGATCGATTTCGTGAATTGGGATAAATGACTTAGGGAGTATAAAATGTGAATTATGGCTTAGCGATGAATTGTGTCGTAGCGTGTTTGACTTGGAAGGATTGATAGGTAGATTATGTCGGACGTGTTTGAAGAGATAGACTACGCAAGATGGTTTGTTGAACGAGCGATATTGATACGTCGTGGAATTTGGTAGAACTTAAGTTGAAGTAGGATGGCTTTGCTGAATGACTCAGACCCCGTACGATGAAAGTTGAAATGTTTGTAGGCAATCTATGCTTGAAGTTTAGAAATCGGAGTGATGCAAGCTTGGGTAGAAAAGCCCGTACTATCAACTTGGTTTGACCTTAGGATGGGGTCAATGTTGATATTGTTGTTTGGGAACTATGATTCAAATACTGACGAATGACCTTAGTCTAAAGACATAGCCTAGCGGTTAGGCAAGACGTCCATGTTGCGAGAGCTAGTATCGGTGCGAGTGATCTTGAGGATTGATTGGTTAGGATATTGGTATTGATGAATGGAATGATTCGAGAATATAAAAATACCACTCATGAGCCTCGGCTGACATGCATGTATATCAAGGACGCTTGAATGCGTGCACGATCCGACTCGAATGGTAATGGCAGAATTCGCTATCAGAGGCTTGGCTGAAATACATGTATTTTGGGGACGCCTAAAATATGTGCACGATCCATACTAAGTGATACGTTGAATTCAAGTGAGACTTGAGGAACAGGAAAGTGTCGAGAATTTTGAGATCGTAAGTTTTGAAGAAAAGATTGAGGGTAGCACGAGCGTGGCTCGGATTTGGAAAATGCATAGGAGAAGTGTGTACGAGAGTCCTTGAACGTTGAGTAAAAGTGATAAGTCGATAAGTGTACTCAGTTAGTTTCGAGGAAGAAACTTTTTCTGACTTGTGTATGATGTATTGTCCCGTCCCGCTCAGTCAATCGGTGGAATCGAAATGCCGACGGCGTTCGGACTTAGCCTTACAACGGTTGCATGAAGACATCGCTCGGTCAAGGCGACCGTTCGCTCAGGTAGGGTAGTTTCGGTGAACTTGTCTCATCTTAGCCTTCACATAATAATTTGCATGTTTTCAACTTGTAAAGGTAGGCTTGATAATAAAAGAGACGAATCCACATACATAAGAGAATAATTCCAATGGGTCGAATTGAGTTAGAATATGGAAAGGTCCAACGGTCGGCTTAGAGTTGGTGCACGGCATACTTTGAAAATGATACTCGATCCTTCGTCCCGTGGCTTGGGAGAAGGAAAGTTGGTTGAGTAGGCGAAGTTATGAACGTAGCCTAAGTCATAGGCATCGCCCGCATAAATGCTTCATAAAGCATGCATGGTCCTATCGTCCAAGGCTTGGCATAGCCTTGGCTTGCCCCATGAGTTAAGTTGCGTTGCACAGATTGTGACATAAGTCTAGGCACCCAAATAACTTTGTCGTTCAAAGTCGAATGCGTGCACGACACGTTCCCACGACGCAAGGCTTGACGCAGTCTTTGCTCGTCAAGTTGTTGCAAAGTTAAGTAAGGTAAGGACTATCAAATTGGCGTTCATGAGTAAATAGTCCCACAATCCCAAGGCCCGTCGTATAAAGTATGCTCGCGGCTATAGGTCGTCGAGGCGGTCTCAGAAGAAAGAAGTATGCTCGCGGCTATAGGTCGTCGAGGCGGTCTCAGAAGAAAGAAGTATGCTCGCGGCTATAGGTCATCGGGGCGGTTTCAGAAGAAAGAAGTATGCTCGCGGCTATAGGTTATCGAGGCGGTCTCAGAAGAAAGAAGTATGCTCGCGGCTATAGGTCGTCGATGCGATCTCAGAAGAAAGAAGTATGCTCGCGGCTATAGGTCATCGGGGCAGTCTCAGAAGAAAGATGTATGCTCGCGGCTATAGGTCGTCGAGGCGGTCTCAGAAGAAAGAAGTATGCTCGCGGCTATAGGTCGTCGAGGCGGTCTCAGAAGAAAGAAGTATTGAACTTGGCCCTGAAAGAAATGGTGACACTAGAGGTAGCATGACTGTGTGAGACGTCAGTTTGAGTCGAGTCTTGCATGGTCATGGACAACTTGTCGACAAGGTGGGTCATTTCCCTGTACGGCAACCCGGCGGCCACGGGACCGTTGCGGCCACGATTAGAAACGAGTAATTAGTTGTGCTGGGCACGGGTTAGGCGGGGACTTACAGCGGGGCTAGCTACCTTGCGCTGAAAGGGCACCCGTCTAACGAAAGCTAGAGGAGTCCACGATGGCTCTGGGAGTCAGTGACCAATTCATATAGATGAGTCGGCACGGGCGGCAATCCGCGTGTGTGCCTTTAGATTGAGTTGAGTTATTGAATGTGTTTATAGTTAGAACACAAATGTTTGGGCCTAAGAATGGCTACAACATAGGCGACGTGCTTCGGCACGAGATGTGGCGTCGAGTTTTGAGTTATTGGATAGAGTTGCATAAGTTGGGATTGAGTTGTTCGAGTTTAAGTCAGGAATCGCCGCAAGGCAGGTTGGTTAAGTGACACTAAGTTCACAAGTCTTGATTAGGTCTGTTGGTGATCAAAGTAGCAAGGGCCACTAGGCGGCAAGGGCTGCGAGGCGGCAATACGGTTAAGTCATACTGAGTTGCGAGGCACGGCCTCAATATGGGTTTTGTAGCACGATCACGTGGAAATGGAGTCTATCGTGTAGTGCGTCTCTGATTTGGGCCGTAAGGCAAACATGACTTGATAGGTTAACGTTGATGTTGCAAGCACAGAATGGTCTTGAGACATAAAATAGGCCAAGGCGTCGGTCCTAAAATAATCCTAAGGCAAGAGTAGAAAGACAATTCTAAAGGGACTATGTTACACACAGAGTAAATTAACGTGTTGGTTTTGTATGGGTGGGCGACGAGCTCATTCCACCAGTACAGTTGAGTACTGACACCCATATAGTTTCCATGTGCAGGCACAGGTAGAAGCTCGTGGTGCGGAGCTCACTTGGATGCGTCGAGGCACGGAGTTCCTTGGCAATTCGAGGCGTGCGGCCGCATGGAGTCAAGACTTATACGGGACATAATGTATGGACGTTGCCTTCCGAAGCTTCCGCTGGTTCAAGACTTGTATTGAGAGATGAGAGAGAGTTGAGTGACTTGTAATGTGAGATGAGTGAGCTTGAGTGAGCTTGAGAGACTTGTAATCTTGGCCTTGCTCCCCATTGTAACCTTTGTTTCAATATCAATAAAAGAGTGTTTTACAATGACTTGTGTTTTGCTTTCTAAATTCCGCTGCTATTATTCAATGTCTCTGCTTGGGACTTTTGTGCGATGACCCCATCACAGCCGCTGAAATCGGCCGTTATGGAATCTGTCTTGCACGAGCGCAATCTAGGCTCGTACGGCATCACGCCTTAGCGAGGACGATCGCTCCTACGGGAGCGGGGCGTGACAATACAGAGGTAGGATTTTCTCGATGTCATCTTCAGATCTATTCTCCCTCTTTCTACAATCTATGCAGTTGAGCCCTCTCCTAAGGTCACACCTCCTCTACTTGATTCCGAATAGTTTGAAAAACAAGTGCGATCATACAAAACATGAATATTAGCTCCGACTTTCTATTGGATTTGAGATGGTGGTTAAACTTGGGTTTGCCATGGCTTTCTATAAGGTTTACCTTAGTTTTGGAATCTGACCTAGCTTTGGATTTTGACCTAAGCTCTTCTTTTATTGTAAGTCTCTTTAGAACTTGAGGATAGGGAATAGTTTCTTATAAATAGGTAAGATCTTTGGCAGTATCAGACCAGAAAGGAGGGAGTTTGTCTATCAAGCATGCTATTTTATGCTCAGTAGAAAAGAATGTACCTTTGGCTTGAACATGCCTAAGGTGTTCTTGGAATTCATGAATTTGTTCATAGATGGGTTTATTATCTACCATGACATATATGTTGACTGTGGAGGAATTGAATGTTTCAATTCTACTATCATCACAACCATATTCATCTTCCAAAGCATCCCAGAGTTCTTTAGCACTTTTATATTCAAAAAATATGTCATATAGAGACTCAGACAAAGCGCTTAAGGTTAGGTAGAAATAGTGGTAGTCTATTTCCTTAGGGGTCTTGGGTTTGGAGGAAGAGGAGGACTTAGTAACCCTATGTCAGACTCAGTATCGTCAGAATCATTTGTGATGGACCTGGACCCATCAATTGCAGAAATCAGACCTAAAGTGGTAAGCCAAAACTTTATTTGGCTCTGCCACCTTTTGAAATAGGTGCTATTGAACTTTAAAGGTTTGACAGTGAAGGTCCCTTCCTTGACAGTCATCATTTTTAAAGTCTGTAGAAATTTATATTTACTCAATAAAGGAATTTTCTTTAAGTTAAAGAATAACAGTTTAAATGATCTTAGTAATTCACCTTTAAAATTTTACTTTTTCAAGTTTTGATCAGGTTGGGTTAGCTGTAGGGGCCGTCGAATCCCAGTAAGTGGAGGTCCAGTAGGGATGCTTATGTACCGGTCGCTTAGACGATTTACGTCTTATTGATAGAAGGGCTCTTTCGGCTTGTACCCAAACAAATCTCTACTTTAGAATTTTAAAATTAAAAAAATTTTACCAAATCAATAAATTGTTTTCTTTGACTTAAAAATTGAAATGTTGAGTAAAGGAAACTAGAATTGACAAAAGGTATTGATGCACTATTTCTTATGAAAATGTCAATTCCTAGAAACAGTCTTAAAAAGCAACAGTTGTTATATAACTAATAACAATTTGTAAAGCAATTTGTTAACAATACAAACTTTTGAAGGATTTTATGGAAACATATTCTATGGAATAATTTAGTGCTAATGTCTAACAGTACTCTTTATATTTGTTTATATTTGTTAACATACAAAATTTTTTAAGGACAATTATATAAGAACAATTGTCTAATAATTTAATGAATATTGTTAACAGTAAATATTTGTTAACAGACAAAATCCTTAAGGAAAAAATTCTTAAGGACAATTATATAAGAGCAATAGTAAATATATTTATTAGTAGCAAAATGAACAAAAGAGAATCAAGTAAACAATTCAATCAATCTTTCTATCCTTACTGCGTTCTTGTTTTCCTTAGCTAGAATCGTACATCGGGATCTGGTTGACCGGCCAACAACACCCGACACTAGGTCCTGGGATCTATGAAGGCACATTGGTCCAGCCGCTTTCTTGATATCGTAGCCGCGGCAAACAAGAAGAACGAACAGAAGAAGTCAGAAACCAGAGTCCGTTCACTGGAAGTGACCTTAGGCAAATCCCAGTGTATGAACTCATGAAACCTGACTTCTTTAACTATGAGAGAAGTTGTAGTCAGTGAACAACATTAGAAACAATCGGAACGAGCATCATGGTACCGAGCAGGGCACTACTCACTACTATCATTGAAGCTAGACCCCAGGAGTACGCACACCCCGAAAAATCAACTAGAGCACACGAAAACAGACGCGAATCGCACTGCACAGCCCGCCGCTCAGACGCAACACGCACGGCAGGCGCAAAAGTTCTCGGATATGTTTACAGTAGAAAACGTAACAATTAATATTGTTACCAAATTTAACAGAAGAAGAAGATTGTTAGCAAATTGTTAATATATTTAACAGTAGCAAATTGTTATTGTATTGCTAACAGTATGACAGTAGCAATTGTTAATATATTTAACAGTAACAATTAATGTATTTTTAAGAGTATGACAGTAGCAATATCGTCTAATAGTAGCACTATAATTAGACACTAGCAGTATACAGTTTGAGTTGAAAGAAAATAAAAGATTTAACTCTTAGATTGTTAGAATTTATTATCCTTTTCTTCTTTTGAAATCTGCAAAAAAATAAAATTTAAAGTAAAGTTACCGGCCTCCTGGGAAGTCGTGCACGTAGCACTGCCCTAAGAGTTAATCCGGGTCTATGTGTAGACTTTGTCCGAATGCTCCTAGTGGCAAAATCTTCGCTCTATCGGAATCTCTTTGTCGCACACGACGCAGAGAGAATGACCCTTGACTTAGCTCTGCCAAGAGCAAAAAACGAAGAACAGGAAGCTTTGGAAAGACAAGATTTTTGAAGATAGTTTTAGTTAGGATTTTAAGTGTAAGTAGAAGGTATGAGATGGGCCTCAATATATATAGGATGTTTTCCAATGGATTAAAATAATAGAGAATAAAGGCCAGAATAAAAGGCCAATTAACCAGCCTATTAAAAACTCGTATGTTACATAAGAAACCAAATGTGCAACATGTGGTTCATTAAACCTGGACATAAATTAGCGTATCAAATGTTACAAAAATTAAATTGTCACGTCCCAGTACCGAAATACGGAGAGTGACTAGGCTAACTACTCCATATGAGGTATATAAACGTCATACGACGATCATGGCTGTCATGAGACTAGGTGTGTATGCTACAATCAAGTCTCCTATAGTCCCACAGAGTATTTATGTCTCAATCAATCAATCAAGAAGCAACAATTAATGAATATATAAGATAAAGCAGTAGGGCGTCCTTGACGTTTCATCAAAATGATCAAGGGAAACTAGCTTTATAAGTTAGCTATCCCAAAGAGTCATAGGTACATAATCGTAGTCAGCTGCAGTCTGATTTAATTACAATTATGCGAGGAGGCAAAATATCCAGAAGAACCGACTAAACAGGTGTCGGTGGCTAAACGCCAGAACTTTAGTAATAATACTAGAGTGGTGGAAAAGAAATCCACTCGAGTCTCCCGTCTTCCATGCTCCTAGTATGTACCATTGACGTCAGGAAGGAAAGTCGGATCCTCTGGCTCTGCTACGAGATCTGGCCAAACCAAACTAGCGGGGTCAGCCCCGAATAGCAAGTACCACAAGGGAGCACAAAAGAGTGAGATAAAATCCAAGCATAATAATAATAATAAGAAAAACATCCGGTTGTAACCTCGGTCCACATCCTGTCGTAGCACGATAGCTCAACCCAACAACCAAACAAGGACATGGGTTGGACCACGCACCATGACAGTCCATGTCCCTCGGCTACTACCGAAGGTACAAGGCACAGTCAAGTCATTTTTGAAGCGACCATTCATTCCTGCGGCTTTCTATATTTGGCAGAGTTATCCCCGCAATGTTGTTATAGGAATCCTTAATTCATGTCGTTCCAGCAGGGTTAGAAAATCCAATATATATATATAAACACGTAGCACCTTGATCATGCACCGGTCCCCCGTAAGGTTACTAGCTAAAACATATAACACATAGCACATAGGAGTCGAATATGGTCATTCACCATAAGCGAATGAAACTATGTCCGTGGAGGCCAACCCGATATGTCAGGATGGGACCTAGGGTGGCTAGTATGGCACGATCTCGAGATTCTTCCTGCCCAATGCATCTATTAGATTACTTGCCTAGTTAACCCTAGGTTAATCTCGAGATTCACATGTCGTGGTCACATGCTCACCTTCCTAAATGTCGTACATAGTACGAGTACCCCAAGAAGGGATCCATACTAGCTCAAGGAGGCATACATAAGGATCCCTCCTTAGTGTAATATAACACGCTACACAAACTACGTCATTACTACCGACTATTCATTATGTAAGTGCTGGAGGCATTGGATGTACTGACATATATCATGTAGGAAAACTTCACACATGAGATAGCACATAGGGGCTCAGATAGATTGTACCTCAGTACACGCATAGGACCAGCACACACATAGATAGTCAGGTCAGGAATGAAGGTCGAGCCACAAGATGGAAGAGAAACTAGAAGGCACTGCGCACTTAGGGTATGAAGCACACACAAGTCATGAAGTGGCACAAATGGTGCACGAGCAAAAGGTGCATGATGCAAGGTGCAAGGCGCGCAAGGTACAAGACGCAAGGGGTGCTCGAGGTGCAAGGTGCGTGAGCCAAAGGTCGCACGCGAGGTGCAAGGTGCGTGAGGTGTGCACGAGGTACAAGGTGCGCTAGGTGTGCACGAGGTACAAGGTGCACAAGCCAAAAGGCGCGCGAGCCAAAAGGCGCACGTGAGGTGCAAGGTGTACGAGATGTGCAAGGTGCGCGAGATATGCATGAGGTACAAGGTGCGTGAGGTGTGCACGAGGTGCAAGGTACGTGATCCAAAAGGCTCGAACGAGGAGCAACGTGTGCGAGATGTGCGCGAGGTGTAAGGTGCGCGCGGTGGAAGGTGCGCGAGCCAAAAGGCACATACGAGGTGCAAGGTGTGCGACGTGTGCACGAGGTACAAGGTGCATGAGGTGTGCGCGAGGTGCAAGGTGCACGAGCCAAAAGGCGCGCACGAGGTGTGCGCGAGGTGCAAGGTGCTCAAGCCAAAAGGCGCGCACGAGGTGCAATGTGCACGAGGTGTGTGCGGGGTGCAAGGTGCATGAGGTGTGCGCAAGGTGCACGAGCCAAATGGCACACGCGAGGTACAAGGTGCACGAGGTGCAAGGTGCACGAGGTGTCGTCCCTACCAGCAAGCTTTTGGCCGTAAAGTTTTAGAAACTTCCAATGTTCATAACTTGGGCTATAGGACTAGGAATTGGGCCAAATAAAGGTCTAAACTGAATGAAATTGAATTCTCTACAACATGGAATAAGTAGTTTTCAAAAATAAGCAAGTTTGATAGATCAAAACCACAAAAACCCATAAAACCCTAGTTTGGGAAACTTAGATCTACTTAAAGATAGCCATTGAAATCAAAAACATCAAGAACTAAACATATTGAGAAGGAGGAGAGGAACATTTTTGACTAATAATATCAAATAAAAGATCAAAAATAAAAGTACACAAATCTCCACTTTTGAGCAAGTTGTACTTGCCTAATGGTGGTAGTTGAGGGAAATGAATGAAAGGTTATGAGGAGAGAGAAAAGGAAGAGAATATATATAGTAGGGTTGGGTTGGCTTAAAGAAACCCAAATCTAAGCATGTACTAACCATTTATCTAATGTCATGATTATTGGCTAAATGCAACAACTAATAGGAAGTAAATTACATGGTGCACATGCACAAAATACCAGATACCATATACAGGAATCAAGAAGGCAAATACGTATATCAAGAACGGGGAGTGACATCTCTACCCTCCTTAGAAAAATTCCGTCCTCGAAATTTCTGCCAAGACAAGATAGAGAAATCAGGGCAAGCAAGTACACTAATTATAAGACCAACTACACATGCAATTATATCAAACCTATCAGGCATTAGAGAACAACCATCCACCTGTGTGCAATTATGTAGGAACGAATTTGTAAAGCAGAATACTCTAGAGGGGGGTAAATAGAGTAGGCAGCAGAATATAGCTAATTTAAAAAGTTAGCAGCAAGATCACAAAGACAATATATATCACAAATAAATAATGCAAGAGCATATATTAGAAAGCAAATGCAAAGACGACGATGTATAATGGTTTCCCTCTTGTGAGGACTAGTCCAGTCGAAAGAACTCTAGCTTCCAGTTGAATCCACTGTTAGAATAAACCGCAAGTTTTTATACGAAGTCCTTGCAACTTCCACAAACGCGAGCTTTTGTTGGCCCATTGGTCATGGTCAAACCTAATTTTAATAATTGATCAAACTCTGTCTCGAAATACAAAATAACTCAGATGTTTACTCAAGACATTTTGGACACTTGGACACTGATCAAGATTGGATATCTACTCAATTCAAAATCGAAGCTATGTTTGCCACTCAAGACTGTATTTCTTTATGCAATGTAATTTTTACTTTTATTGAGTCTAGGAGTACATTGTAAACCAAGTCGTACTGGCAAATAGTCTATCCAAGATCGTTTTCCAAAATGACCTATGTTTTGAAAAACATCTCTTATTTACAAAAGCTTCTGAAGGATTTCAAAAAGCCCAAAAATATTTTCTTAAAATATTCCTGACCAACCCTCACTACAAGAAAAAACCCCTTTTACAATGTTCCATCTACAACACTTCCTAAAAACGTTGTAAATATGTAGGGTCTTCTACAACCTTTATTGTAAAAAATATTGTAAAATACATGTGCAAACAATGTTTTATATTCTTACATTAAGACTTCTATAATGGTCATTTACAAAAGTTGTGTATCATTGTCTTCAACAACATTTTACTAACATAGTAACATTTATTAATTTTGACAACGTTTATTTAATGTTATCCAAGTTATTAATTTTCACAATGTATTTAAAATATTATAAAAATTTTATTTTCAACAACGTTTATCAACTGTTGTAAATTTTTATGTTTCACGATATTTGTTCGATGTTGTAAAAATAATTTTATTTTACCACTTTATATAAACGTTGTGTATGTACTGCATTTTGCAATATTTATGAAACATTTCAAAAAGGTATTGAACAACTTTTATAAAATGTTGTAAAAGATGTGTATTTTATGATGTTTAGACAATATTGTAAATTTATCTTAATATTTGAAATATTGGTCTTATTAGGTCGACATCTCACTTGTTAGCAGCTTTTGATTAAATGGATATGTAACATGCTGAATTCTATCCCTTCCACCGTTTTGAATGACAAGCCTAATGTATTAGTTTCTTGCACAAATCCTTTCCACATTTTCTTGCTCATCCTAATATTTATTTTTGTAAAAATCATGACCACTCCACCTCTATTTTACTCTATAAAATGTTGCTTTAACTTAGGCTATGTCATATATTCAATTAATGAATTAATCATTAAAAATATCTAACAACTATTCGAATTTTAAAGCATAATCATTGAGATAAATAAGTTTTCTTTATTTACATGCTTGTACAACTTATATACGTTTAAATGTGAAAGCTATGAAGCTCTTCGACCAAGAGGAGCTTAAGAAGGAAGTATGGGATCTGAAAAGAGATAACACAATATCGCTAAATATTTTTTTTTGATGTTTCTACTGTAAATCTTGCTGGATCTCGATCCTCATCTCCTTAGGTTGATTCAAAATTTATGTTTTGGTATTGCCAAACGTAGAGTCGGCCCTGGCCCAGGGCGTCTGCTAAGGGCCCACGGATCATGAGGGAGCAAAAAATAGTTTAAACATAAATATGTTAATAATTTTTTATCCAATTTTATATGTTTTATGTACCATGGGGCCTTTCTTTATGGAAAGTTATAATGGTGTAGTGATTAGTTTGTTAGACTTGTATACTAAATGTCAATTGTTCAAATCTTTGTAGTAACTTATTATTATTATTTTTTTTCTATGGGTGCCCTATTTTGAAAATTCGTCCAGGGCCCCTATGAGCTCAGGGCCGGCCCTGGGCAGACGTAAAAGTTATTATGCAAATATCTTACTGCCTATAAAATGTATACAATGATTGGATATTTTAGTCCTATCAGTTTGTTTAATTCCCCTTTTGAATTTATTTTTAAGGTCTTATAAGTAAATCAACTGAATTATATCCTGAATTTGTTAAAAAAAATAACTCAAAAATTTGTTCTAAAACAACTATGGACTTTTAGCAGACATGATATATCTCTTGTGTTTTGCAATAGATTGATCCAACATGATACAATATATTGTTCATTACACAAGGTGGAAGTTACTAGGGTGAGCTTTTGGTTTATTCTATTTCAACCGACCGAAATAGTCAAAACAGAATAAACTAAAATTATGAAAATCTAAAACCGGAATCGAACCGAAAGTAATCAAAATTGAAACCGAGCCGGACCGAACAGAATACACTACCAAATTACAGTATTTTAGCGACGGCCATTTAGCGACGGAAATTTTCCGTCGCTATTACCGTCGGATCACCGACGGATTTATGACGAAATACCGACGGAAAGCAGTGGACAATTTTTTTTTATTTTTTTATGTCCATATCCGTTGCTACGCCGTCGATAGGTCGTCGGCCAAGTAGCGACGGTTTTATATCCGTCGTTAGAACGTCGTATATTTTGGCGGCAAAAGCCTAAAATATTGGCGCGAGATTTGACTGACGACTTAGCGACAGAATAATCCGTCGCTACTCTGGCACGAGATTTACTGACGACTTAGCGACGGAATAATCCGTCGCTACTCCGTCGCTAATTTCTGTACCCTAACTTAAATTGAACCGACGGGGGGGGGGGGAATTTTCATTCCCCCCCAAAACACTCTCTCTCTTCCCTCTCCCTCTCTCCGACGATCTCCCTCTCTCCGACCGGCGATCTCCCTCTCTCTCTCTAAGGTATGCTCTCTCTCCCCCCTCTCTCTCTCTATCTCCCTCTCTCTCTCTCTCTCTCTTTCTTTTACGATTTGCGGGGTTGGGGGGCTGTCGTAGTGGTCGGAGAGGGTGTGGGGCAGAGGGGTTTCGGGTACGGGGTGGGGTGGTCGGGGCAAGGGTGGAGTGGGGTGGTCGGGGGCAGGGGGGTCGGGGAGGGGGTCGGGCAGGGGTGGGGGGATGGTCTGGGCAGGGGGGGTTCGGGTAGGGGGTGGGGTGGTCGGGGCAAGGGTGGGGTGGGAGAGGGGGCAGGGGGGGTCGGGGAGGGGGTCGGGCAGGGGTGGGGGGGTGGTCTGGGCAGGGGGGTTCGGGTAGGGGGTGGGGTGGTCGGGGCAAGGGTGGGGTGGGAGAGGGGGCAGGGGGGGTCGGGGAGGGGGTCGGGCAGGGGTGGGGGGGTGGTCTGGGCAGGGGGGTGGGAGAGGGGGTCGGGCAGGGGTTGGGGGAGGGTCGGGCAGGGGTTGGGGGGGTCGGGGCAGGGGGGGCAGGGGGGTGGGAGAGGGGGTCGGGCAGGGGTTGGGGGGGGTCGGGCAGGGGTTGGGGGGGGTCGGGGCAGGGGGGGCAGGGGGGTGGGAGAGGGGGTCGGGCAGGGGTTGGGGGGGGTCGGGCAGGGGTTGGGGGGGTCGGGGCAGGGGGGCGTAGGAGGGACTCTGGAGTCCCCGCGCAGGAGTCCTCCTCCTCCTCTCCTACAGACACACACACACACACGGACACACACACACACACACGGACACACACACACACAGACACACACACACACGGACACACACGGACACAAACACACGGATACACACACACACAGACATATATATATATATATATATATATATATATATATATATATAGGCATAATTTTAAGTAATTTATTAATAATATATATATATATATATATATACACAGACACACGTCGTGAAGTCTAGTATATATATTTGATTAGCTAAGGTAGAAGTTTAGCCTAATTAAGGTTAGTTTTGACAGAGTTGACTTGGACTCCTAATTTGACCTAGAACTAGCCTAGTTGACCTATTTGTATTTCGATTGATATCATATGAATAGTTTGCCTAAGATTTGATTGGGTTGGTTTTAATGTGTGGGTAAATTAGTTTACCTTATTTTAGAGTATGACTACGTAGCTAGTGTGTAGAGTAGTATATGGTTACTAGATCCTAATGTAGAGTAGTATGTAGAGGAGTATAGCTACTAGTGATATATAGATATGTAGGTCCATGTGTATCTGTATCGGACTATCGCTATCGGTATCGAACTATCGCTATCGGTATCGGACTATCGCTATCGGTATCGAACTATCGGTATCGATCGAACTATCGGTATCGGACTATCGCTATCGGTATCGGACTATCGCTATCAGTATCGACCGTATATACTTAGTATCGGGCGTAGCGGATTAGTATCGATCAGTATATAGGTTTGGGTTAAGATCAAGGTTCAAAGTATCGGTATCGGAATAGTAGGCCGAATAGGAGGCCGAGATAGTCGAATGAGAAGAAGGGAAGAAGGGAGGAGCAGATGGGTCCAGAGCCATGGTGGAGGAGGAGAAGTAACATGAGAGCAGTTTCCGCCGTAACATCTCCTGGCTCTGCTGGCAACTGAAGTCCAGATGCTACAAAGGACGATCCTTCGCTGAAATCGACTACAACACCCATCAGTTCAAGTTCATTCCTATATGAGTAGATTCCAATGCCATAGAAGCCATCAGTTTGTTGACCTTCCTCTATGGCATTGGAATATACTCATATAGGAATGAACTTGAACTGATGGGTGTTGTAGTCGATTTCAGCGAAGGATCGTCCTTTGTAGCGTCTGGACCTCAGTTGCCAACAGAGCCAGGAGATGTTACGGCAGAAACTGCTCTCATGTTACTTCTCCTCCTCCACCATGGCTCTGGACCCATCTGCTCCTCCTTTCTTCCCTTCTTCTCATTCGACTATCTCGGCCTCCTATTCGGCCTACTATTCCGATATGCGTTTGATACGGTCTACCTAACCTATATACTGATACTAATCTGATACTCTCTGATATTAAGTACATCCGGCTTACTAGCTAGCGGATCCACCAGTTACATGATTATATACTAATTATGTTAGATTGTGATACTAAGTAGCCTCGTCGTAGGCCTAGCGTGTTATCCACAAGTTTAGTTTTTCTTACGATATGAGTATCGGTATCGGGCTATTAATTCTTATGTTTAGTTTGTCTTACGATACAGATATTCACATCAGATCGAGCATGAATCGTTACTTTGTTGATCGTACATGGATGTACAAACGACAACACGAGAGCAGAATTGGTGTGAGTGACGATTTTCAGGCAGGTGTGGAAGTATTTCTTAAGTATGCCATGAGCAAAACTCAGTACATGGACGATAACAAAATCAAGTGTCCATGTGTTAATTGTCACAATAGACGTTTCGAAGAAAAGATGACTGTGAGAGATCATTTGACCCGTAAGGGTTTCGTACGTGATTACGGCCTGTGGTCATCGCAAGGTGAATTATATTCAGAAAGACAGGCTGCAGAAGCTGGTACTTATGCTTTTGATGATAATGCTGCAACGGATGTCCTCGAAGACGACGGATGCTTTGTGGATTATGGAGACATGCAGAACCTTGCACGAGATATGGTGTATGCTGCGGCAGGGCCTAATTTTGATCCGGAGGATCCTAATTCCGAGGCAAAGGAGTTCTATGATATGTTTATGGATGCAGATACTCCTCTATATCCTGGTTGTGAGACTCATTCCGCACTGTCAGTGACGATGCGGTTGTTGAACATAAAGTCTGATTTTAACTTGCCACAAGCTTGCTATGATCGGATCACACAATTAACTAATGAGGTGTTACCGAAGGAATCAAAAGAGCTCCCAAGAAACTTCTACAAGTCAAAGATGATGGTCCGACAACTAGGACTGGGGTACGAGAAGATAGATTGCTGTCGCAACGGATGCATGTTGTATTACAAAAAGAATTGCGTATTAGAAAGTTGTTGGTTCTGTAATGCGGATCGTTACAAGACAGTACAGGGAAAAGGAAAGTCAACTAGAAAACGACGTCCTTACAAGTATATGCATTACTTGTCGATCACGAAGTGCTTACAGAGGATGTATATGTCTCTGAATACAGCAGAACACATGACGTGGCACAGTGAAGATCGTATAAAGGACGAAGGAGAATTGTCACATCCTTCGGATGGGGAGGCATGGAAATATTTTGATTTGTGTCATCCAGATTTTGTTGTAGAGCCTAGAAATGTACGCCTGGCGCTATGTTCTGATGGCTTCGCCCCTTTCGGACAGTCGGGATCTCAATACTCATGCGGGCCGGTCATTCTTACCCCTTACAATCTGCCACCATGGATGTGTATGAAGACTCCTTATATGTTCTTGACAGCTATCATACCCGGTCCCAAAAATCTGACAAAGAACATCGATATATATTTACAGCCGTTGGTGGATGAGCTGAAACAGTTGTGGGAGATCGGCGTCATGACCTATGATATTTCCAGAAAACAAAACTTTCAGATGAGAGCTTCACTCATGTGGACAATCAATAATTTTCCAGCATACGGTATGCTGTCGGGATGGAGTACGCACGGCAACATGTCTTGTCCGATATGTATGGAAAATAGTAAGGCGTTCCGCCTTAGACATGGAGGAAAAACTTCTTTCTTTGACTGTCACCGTCAATTTCTGCCAACGAGACATCCTTGACGAAAGAACAAGGACGCGTTCAGATATGGAAAACAAGAATTTTCTGAACCTCCTGCCAGATTGTCGGGATACGATATTTGGGAAGATGTAAAGGAATTGCCCACCGCAATGGAAGATCCATCGAACAATCGTGTCGAGGGGTTCGGACAAAGCCATAACTGGACCAAACGGAGTATCTTCTGGGACTTGCCTTATTGGAAAGATAATCTTATTGACATAATCTTGATGTCATGCATATCGAAAAGAATGTGTTCGATAATGTCTTCAATACCGTTATGGATATTAAAGGAAAGACGAAGGACAATCCAAAAGCAAGACAAGACATGGCCGAGATATGCAAACGTCATAATCTAAACTTGATACAAAGGGGAGCTGGTGGACAAGTAACTAAGCCGATAGCGCCATACGCATTGAGCAAGGAAGATTGATTAATAATCTGCAAGTGGATATCTACTTTAAGATTTTCCGACGGCTATGTGTCGAATTTGTCTAGATGCGTTGATCTCAATAAACGCAAGCTAACAGGAATGAAGAGTCACGACTGCCACGTGTTTATGGAAAGATTACTGCCCATTGCGTTGAGAGAGTTGTTGCCTTCTGCTGTATGGGTTCCGTTGGCCGAGCTGTCTACATTCTTCAGGGATATTTGTTCAACTAAGCTCACGGTGCAACATATGATACAACTTGAGGAGAAGATTGTCTTAACAATTTGCAAGTTAGAGAAAATATTTCCACCGGGTTTCTTCGACAGTATGGAGCATCTACCGTTTCATCTAGCATACGAAGCCCGTGTCGGTGCATCTGTTCATTATCGATGGATGTACCCCTTTGAAAGGTAAATAAAAATCGATATAATTTAAGTGAATTTTACAATTCATTGTTAATTCTCAAGATAATTTGTCTCTCTAGGTATCTACATCATCTAAAGAAGAAAGTTGGCAACAAGGCTCATATAGAGGCTTCGATATGCGAAGCATATCTTATCGAGGAGGTGTCAAACTTTTGCTCCATTTATTTCGATACTCTTGTTGAGACAAATCGAAATAGACCTCAAAGGAATGACGAAGACGTTGAGGAAGGAGGTATATTCAATTTAAGGGGCAAGCCTATTGGGGCTAGTAAGAAACGGTGGTTGAGTGACGATGAGTATGATGCCGCTCACCGATATGTCTTGTTAAATTGTGACATACAAGAAGTGAGAGATTTGGAGAAGTAAGTGACTACACCTCGTTATAATCTCTAATTTGGTGAGGTAAGTGACTACACTAATTTTTATTCTCTCTAACAGTGTATTTAGAGATGAAGTCAAAATAAGGACACCCGATATTACCGATGAGGGACTTCAAAGAGAGGTTGATTTTACCTTTCCGTCATGGTTTCGAGATTACGTAAGTAACTGAGATAATATGTTATGCGGCTACCATTTAAATATATATATGCAACTAAAACATTTAAAGTTTACAGGTTTTATTAGCTGAACCAAGTACACTCACAAATGAGAGCATTCGTTATTTGTCATTGGGACCGAAGAAGCATGCAAAGACTTGGCCCGGCTATGTCGTTAATGGCTTCAAGTTTAAGACAACTCAACATCCTATAAATGCCAAATTTCTCAATGACGGCTTCAGTACGAAGGATTCTGGTGTTTGCATAAGAGGCACAATCTATGACGACGAGCCGGACTTTGACTATTATGGAGTGCTTCGGGATATTGTAGAATTACAATATAGTGCCCCATTTGATATACATATTGTTATGTTCAAATGTGAGTGGTTCGATACGACACCAAATATCGGTTGGAGAATCGATAAACAATTTGGATTCGTCGATATAAATCATCGCAGGAGGTATAGAGGGTCCGACACGTTTGCGATAGCAAGTCAGGCTGTTCAAGTCTACTATACAAGCTACCCAAGGCGTCGTAGAGATCGCTTTGACTGGTGGGCAGTATGCAAGATTAAATCTAGAAATACATTCAACGTTGGAGACCCAGCATACCAAGAGGACCAGATCGAAAAGCCCCAATACTTGGGACAACAGTCTTGTGACATGGATGTTGAATTAGAGGTTGATATACCTCTTGCTGATGAAAATAGAGGGGAGAAAGAGGTTGATATACAAGACTTAGATGTCAACCAGGGGAGAAAGAGGCGTCTTGTCCCAAGTTTTGAGACTGAAGAAGAAGAAGAAGAAGAAGAAGAAGAAGAAGAACTTTATGAGGATGAGGATGAGGATACAGATGAATTCGACGATGAGGATGATGATGATGATGAGGCCGAGGCCGAGGAAGAGGACGATGACGATAATTAAATATCGCTATATTTCAGTTGTATCTTGAAGCACCCAATATCTAGTCTCGAATCCTAAATTACCCTATTACATTTGGATTTACAATTACAAGTCTAGTGGAACACAAGATGCCCTTTCATCAAAAGTTACAAGAATTGTACTTTGTTGTATTGGTGCGTGATTTTATCAGATTTTGTGTATCTAGCTTTTATTCGTACTTCACTTCTGATTGTGATATTTATTTCAGTTTGGGATATTTGCGTATTATTGTATGAGTTTCTTTTTGCAGATGGCACTCCTAGGCCAACTCGTCTGGGCGGCACTCATCGCCCTGCTGCTGGTATGGATATGTTTAGTTTTATATTCATTTATAAATCTATGTTGTCGGTATTTTGTTTATGTGTTCTATTTACAGGGCATGGTTGTGAGCACCCGTACTGGTGGTGCTGGCCGTGGTCGTGGCGGTGGCGACGGCGGCGGCGGTGGTGGTGGTCGTGGGCGTGGTGGTAGCGGTCGTGGTCGCCAGCCGCATTCCCCGGATGTGACCTCCGATCCCGACTTGGAGAGCCCGGACACAGGCTCTTCCCGCCGTTATTCTTCCTCGGTGCTACCGACATCGTCGTCGAGGCCTGTGACTCCATCCGCTAGCGGATCCGTTCCGCCACCGGATGTACCAGCGGATGCAGCAGCAGATGCAGCAGGGGACCCAGCAGTTACTGCAGGGTGGGCCTCGGAGTACCCCGGGATTCAGTTTCATCCTGTTACCGGGGAGTACGTGCGCGGACCCGCGGATCCCCCGACGCCACCAGAGAGGCTGGTGGGCGAGTTCCGACGAGAGCTATGGCCCGCTGGTCAATCGTAAGTAAATTTAAGTTAATTTATTAAATTTATTTCATTTATTCAAGTTAATAATCCAGTCGTTGCTTCTTTATAGGTTTTTCCCGTGGGATGCTGCCCGGATTCTAGGGCCCATTATCCGGGATAACTACCATGGCCCCTACCTCAATTTTTCTGAGGTGCCTCAGGACATGAAGTACGTCTGGCTCGACGAGATGAGGGTATAAATCCGTCGGTGAATTATTAATTATTCTTTAAATCATTAAATTTTTTATTACGTGATATTTGAATTTGTATGTCAGAGGACGTTCTGGTGGCCCTCCCATCGCGAGGAGGCGATCCGCAGGACCTACAAAGCCGCCGCCAGAAAGAAGATACGGGATGCGGTGTACGACCTTCGTACGGCGCATACGAGGAAGGACTGGATCCGGACGGAGTACTATGAGCCGATGTTGGAGAAGATGGATACTCCGCAGTTCAAACTGAAATCGGAGAAAGCTAAGGCTAATCGACAGGTCGCGGGTCTGCATACGGGGGGATCAAGGCCCCACGCATCGACGCGTGCAGATTTGGTGAGATAGCGCAAATTCAAATTCATTCTATTATTTAATTTCGTACTGTTAATATACGACGTTAATTAAATTCTACGTATGCAGGCCCAACGGACGGTGAAGCAGGGGAAAGAGGCGGAGACGGTCACCGCTCACGATGTATTCGTGCATACGCACAAGAGGCGGAAGGACGGGAGCTTCGTCGACGCGAGGGCCGAGGAGACTGATGTAAGTACTTACGTTTATGAGATTTATGTTAGAAATATAATTATTGTTAAGTTAATTAGATAAACTTAGGATTCAGACTATAACTTAGGAAAACATAGGATTTAGATTATAACTTAGGAAAACTTATAGTATAAACACATTCATTGGATAGGCTGCGTATCGTGAGGCACTTAGTCGGCTTGAGATCGAGCCCCCTTCCGAGAATGTCGGCAAAACGACGCCCACCCAGACGTACTCTTCTATGGCCGCTCGCTACGACGACGTGTTCGTAGAATCCGTCGGCGGCGTTAGAAAAGGGCGCGTCTACGGCTTAGGTTCCATGGCGCCTTCGTTGCAGCCGTCCCCGAGATATCCACCGCCTCCGCCTCCCCCAGTGCCCCCGGTTGACGATGTGAGGGCGCAGCTTGCGACTCTGACCTCCGCGGTGTCAGATTTGCGGGCGATAGTGTTGGGGCGCTATCCGTCTGCTCCCAGTCCGTCTGCTCCCGGTCCGTCTGCTGGTGCTCCCGGTTCATCTGGTGGTGCTCCCGGTCCGTCTACTGCTGCTGCCGGTGCTTCGGATCGACCTGGTCCTTCTTCCCCCGGACGGCTTTCGTTTAACCGCTCTGCGGACGCCCGCATCGTATCGGATAACACCATCTTGACGCTCCTTGACATGTTGTCGCCAGAGCAGCTACGCGCGCTTCCACACCATGTCTTGTCCCAAGTGCCGGCACACACGGTGGAGGAGTACATACGCAAAGCGGATGCGGCGGCACGAGCACGAGACGATCCGACGGATGGGGTTTGATTTTGTTTATGTTGTTGGTTTTGTAGACATTTGGATACATTGTATGTTCGGATATTTTTTTTATGTTTGGATAATTTAATGTTGGATGTTGGATATTGGATATATTGTGTTGGTAATATTTTGTTGGATATTGGATACGTTGGATATTGGTGTCGGATATGGATATTTTGCATATGGATATATGGTGTTGGATATTGGATACGTTGGATATTCGTGTTGGATATGGATATATGGTGTTGTATATGGATATTTTGCATGTTTGATATTGTGTTGGATGTGTTGTATAAACAGGAAAGAGTCTGTTTGCAGTATTTTTTTTTAAAAATTAGCAGTTAGCGACGGACTGGCGACCACTCAGCGACGGATAGTCCGTCGCTAACTGAAGAAACTGAGGTTAGCGACGGAGTGGCGACGTAAAATCCGTCGCTACCTGGAGCATTTCAATAAAGCGATGGATTGGCGACGGACGATCCGTCGACCTGATGCTGTTTGATGTCCAGAAATTTTAGCTTTCGCGATGGATTGGCGACTAACTTACGGCGGACTGGCGACAAAGTCCCGACGGACTATCCGTCGCTAACTGGAGAAACTGAGGTTAGCGACAGAGTGGCGACGTAAAATTCGTCGCTACCTGGAGCATTTCAATAAAGCGACGGATTGGCGACGGACGATCCGTCGACCTGATGCTGTTTGATGTCCAAAAATTTTAGCTTTCGCGACGGATTGGCGACTAACTTACGGTGGACTGGCGACAAAGTCCCGACGGACTATCCGTCGCTAACTGTAGGAATTTAATGTATCGACGGATTGGCGACGTAATATCCGTCCCTACCTGGAGAATTTTACATTGAGCGACGGTTTAGCGACGGAATGTCCGTCGACCTGGTTCTGTTTGATGTCCATAAATTTTGCAGTTAGCGACGGATGTTTTATCGCTAATACGACGCTAATCCGTCGTACACATCGGCGGATTAGCGACGGCATAATGACGACCTGCCGTATGGGAAAATCTCTGATACGCTTTTATCGACAAATTTACGACGGATTAGCGACGGATATTGGGTATCAGAAAATCACTGATACGGTTTTGCCGACTCTTTAGCGACGGAGTTTTCCGTCGCTAACCCTATATCCTGATACATGTTTTGACGAAAGCTAGTCGGTAATCCGTCGCTATATATATTTAAATGCGCCGACGGTATTCCGTCGCTAAGTCGTCGCTGAGCGATGGAGTAGCGACGGATATGTTTTAGCGACGAGGTTATTCCCGACGGCTGTTTTACCAAAATATCCGTCGGTAATCCGTCGGTATTTATTTTTGGCGACGGACTACCGACGGATAAGGCCGTCGGTAAATCCATGTATTTTGGTAGTGATAATCAGTTTATTCGATTTATTCGGTTGGAATATTTTTATTGCTTAATGGATTGGGTCCAATGTTGAGATCATGGTTAAATTATATTAAAAATTGTAATTTTTATACACATTTGTTATATTTAAAAGTTGTGTGCAAAGTTGGACTAGTTGTTAAATTATCAGAGGGGTCCTACAAACCTTATTATAAAATATTGTAAAATATATGTGCAAACAACGTTTTATAGTCAAATGTTAAAAATTCTGTAATGGTCATTTAAAAATGTTGTGTATTACTGTCTTCAATAACATTTTATTAACATTGTAAAAGTTATTAATTTTAACAACGTTTATTGAATGCTGTCAAAGTTATTAATTTTGACAATGTTTTTAAAACAAGCGAACGCCCGCTTACTCTCCTTTTCACAGTTGCTTCGTTTCCTCAATAAATAATCTCTGTTTTGCCCGCTTCAAACTGCTTATACAGCGGAAAGTGGGACTCCCATTAGTTTGACTTGCTTCTTCTGCGATTGAGTCGTTTACTTCTTCTGCATGGTTATATCACTAAAGGTAAGCAAAAGTTGGTCAGCCGCACCGTGCATGTAAAAATGTCATTTTCAATAACGTTTATCAACTGTTGTAAACTTTCTATCTTTCACAATGTTTTTTCGATATTGTAAAATAATTTTATTTTACAACTTTATATAACGTTGTGTATGTATATTTTTTTTACAATGTTTAAAAAATATTTTAAAATGGTTATAAGCAACAAATTTTATAAAATATTGTAAAAGCTGTTTATTTCAGAATGTTGCAAATTTATCTTTATTTTGCAACTATAAATATATTTTGTGGATGTATTTATCTTTCCTCTATATTAAATTGCATATGCATGTATTTGGCAAAAAAAAAAAATGATACCCAATGAAAAATTACACGTTGCTTACATGGGGGAGGGGGAGAGGGGGGAATGAATTTCCTCCATTTTTTCATCCCCCCCCAAAAAATAGTCTTTTTTTAAATTAATTATTACAAGTTGTGACTAGTGACAAATCATTAATTCCAATCGTTGTATATGGTGTCTTATTTTATTCTTTAAATTAGTTTGAGTTGATAAATAAATTTGAATGAACAAAGTAAGTCAGTTTGTTACTAACAATGACATGTACATGTTGTGTGGCACCAGTGTGTCTGTATATGCTTTCATTTGCTGTAGCAACGAAACAATGGTAAGACAGAACACAACAATAACGTTGGTTGCATCTAACCCAATTATTGTCTAATGAGTCATTGCAATAACATAATTTACTTCTTTTCGTCTTGACCAATTGCTGATTAATCAAGCATGTTCCCTTGTAAAATTGTCACATATCTACCATTTATAGTTCAATATCACCGAAAGAAGAGACACTTGGTGATGGTGGCCACATAAGTGAACAATGTCTGTCATTGCGACCATGTATTGGCAGCAGGACATTTAGGACTCTAGTAGCTTATTTGTTGAATATATTGTTGCAATACACAAATAGGACCGGCTCCAGCATTTTGGAGACCCTAGACAAGTCCTATAAATGAGGCCCTCAATCCTCTATATAATTTTTTTATAAATCCAACAAACCCAAAATATAATATAATTAGTCCTTGATTATGAATTATTCTCTGGATAAATTGTAAACTTGATAAAACTTTTCTACCAGACTGCACAATTTATGATTATTATTTTTTCTTTTTGTTGACAGTGAAGTTGAAAATTTCAGCAAATATTTCATAGTTCAAATATGGAAGAAATGTTTGACAATTTTTCTGATTGGCTAAATCAAAATAAAAGAAAACAAACAAATATATGGAGGAACAAATAAAGGATGTAAAACAATTAGAGTACAAATAAAGTCCAACGTCTCAAGCAAAGACCAAGGGGCCGACTCTTCTTGCCAACGTTGTCGTGACCCGTGGCCCAGCGGCCGTGAAGTCTTCAGATTTCAGATCCGGTCGCGTCCCGAGTGACAGCAAAAATAATATAGAGAGATCAATCAGTTTATCAGAAAATATTATTTAGAGATTTAGAGAAAGAGAGAGGATATTAGCTTATCAACTAGCCAAACAAATACTCAAATTTATATAAATTTCACTAGAAAATGAGACTACTAGAAATTAAAGAAGAGAATTAGAGAAACACATGCGGATACATGCAGCTGCGGGAGGGAGACCTGGAAGAGGCTGTTTCCAAAAAAAAAATTGGGAGCAATTTTCAGGAGAGAGAGAGAGAGAGAGGAGATGGAGGCATGACTTCTTTTTCCTAGGTCTATATTTTAATTGTCGCAATAAAATTGACAACCATGGACTATTAGATTTCCTACTTTCCTAGGTAGGCGGCAGACCCTTTGTTATTTATTTTTGCCTGTGTGGCCCAGACAAAGCTGATGTCTTTTCTTAATGGCCCCAAAAAACTGTTCTATAAAAACAAATTGGAGGCCCCCTTGGGGCAAGAGGCCCTAAGCGCAGGCTTAGCCTACCTTCCGGGCTTGTACACAAATATTTGTTACAAGATGTGTTATACAAAAATTAATCTAGATATAAAATATACAAATTATATACAATAGCAAATATTAATTGATGATGAAATATAAAAAAATTCTCCAACTTGAATTCAATCTCATATGAGGTTACAAAACCCACGTACTTTATTTGCTAGACATTCCCTAGTGTTTCTAATTTTCTAGGCCTGGGATTTTCCAAATCCCCAAGAATTAGGATCTAATGATGTTATTTTTGTTGTTGTTCCTTTAGCAGACCAATACGGAGAACACGGTCGGATGACCAGAACACATTTAAGTCGCAATTACTAGGGTATTTTTTAATATATGTTTATGCTAAAATGGATCTTGGATCATATATTAAAGTTAAACATATTGCAACTGGAGCTCATAGTCAAAGTTAATGTAATCTACACTACACCATCGTAGAGTATGCGAAGGGGGAGAGCAGGTGGTCACGGTGGCAAAGGGGTTCGACGACGATGATAGGGATGGTGATGCATAGGATGACATGTGGTTCTCATAGCTTGGACGGATCGTGTTTGACACTTATCGGACACGGCCAGGTAATTATGATACGCTAAAATGATGTCATGTACAATTCGTATTGTGTTTTTTGTGTCGATTCGGTCAATGTAACATTGGAAAAATAGTCGAAAGTTATTTTCTAAATTTTTTTACCAAATGAATTTTTTTTAACTTTTATTCCTTAAATTATTATTCAAATGAATGTAACCAAACAAAATCTTTAATTTTTTTTATGAAAATAACTTTATAATAGCTTTTTCTGGAAATTATTTTCAAAACAAAATTTTGAAAAACATATCCAAAAGAATTTTTTTCACAAAAAAGTCGACTCCCTCCGAAACAAAGTGTTATCTCACCCTTCCCTATTTTATTTCACCAAAAAATGCATAACCCTCCGAAGAAAGTGCCATCTCCTAGTTCTCGATCGGCCTCTTCCTCCTGTCCTTCTCCCTCCTCCTCCTCCTCCTCTTCTTCCACTTCCTTTCCCTCTCCTCCTATATACCCTTTCCCAATCCTAAACCCCTAATCCCCAAATCCATCCAATGTCATCCCCAAACCCTAACTTAGATCCGTCGGAGAGGTTCCTATGGTATGCGCCCCATAACGATTTCAGCAACCAACTATCTGAGCTTCGGAATGAACTCCTCTTTTCCTCCATCCTCAATTGAACCATCATCCTCTTCCGTGCTCAACAGCCACTCCATCGCGTTCGGCGGTTAATGTAACGCCCCAGTCCCAAAATACGTAGGACTAGGAACGTAGACATGCCAGCCGTATAGTAAATATACGTAAGCTGTAAAATACAGTAGAACCATAACTAATCTCATCCACACAAAATAAATGAATAAAAGATATCATATAATCAACTAAGAATTGTCATTGGTACATGTAGTTGGGTGGAGACAAATCCACTACCAACTATGAAAAGAAATACATGATACAAAAGAATGATTTTGGCGAGCGAAACGAAGACGATCAAAGTGCAATCATCCTCGAAGAATAGTGACGATCATGGCCACGTCTAGAATACCTGCGAAAGTCAAGAGCACACACCTGGAGAGATAACCAGGTCCTCAGAGGGACGTAACAAGACACATAATATCATGCCATATAAAATGAATAAATATTGCTCAAATAAATAAGTCAATTGAATTTATAACATGGTCCAATACACACATATTGAACGAGCGTACCATCCCGCCAACCAAACAAGGACAGGAGATGGTAAACTAATTCACGGTGACGTATCTTTCCATGCTATGAATCCAATATAGTATTCGGACCCCAACAAGGTTCAATACCTTCTCATCGAAGTAGTAAGTCATACCTACAACCAAACAATGACAAGATGTGACGAACTAATCCGCGACAAGTTATTGTTCCAAGCCACGGTCAGATACAAGTACCCAAACCAAAAGTCCTCGTACCTAACGGATAAAGGTGCCTAATCGTTCTAAGTAAAATATAGTTAAGAACAATCCTTCCTACGCATGGGCCCTGGCTAAATAGGATCGGCATGGTCCCCCCTTGGGGCACCAGAGGCCCCATCAGTAAGAGCATAACGTTCCGCAGAACGTCAGTGGCCGTCAGTAATCATAGGTAATCTGACCCGCATCTCCGACGGAGCTCACGGGTTATAAAAGGGAAAGTGCATCGAAGCCCATACGCTAAGGAATTGTCCTCCCCGCCCAATGCCTACTATGTTGTATCCACAATAGAAAACCTCTACAACCGCTAAGTCAAACTAGCATGCAACATCTATTAGCAGTTATTCCTATCGCACGACTTATACGCACCGGTGGCCAGCCAGTCACGCATGTCCGTGTTCTACATGCGACACACAACTTCGTGTTACAACGTATTAAGGCCATTGAATGCAACAGACAAGGTGGTCCCTTAAATCTAGGTTTAATGTGTAAGAAAAATAATACATAGCAGGAAATAATAATGAACAGTAAGTTCTAACAGGTTATGCCATGTATCACAGTTTATTTTGCATAAAGAAAATAATAAACAATGCATGAAATATGAGCTAAAATAAATAAACAGCAAATGACAAGGTGTCTTGCCTGGTAGGACGCTTGGTGTGCTGCAATAATCAAGCTGGCATGAACTGCGACTTCGGTGCAACAACTATACAAGGTGACCTCTGATGGTGGCACAGACCGTTCCATTGGGTCAAGAAGGGTTAATTTAGTTAGGGTGGACATGGAGAAGTACAGATTTGGCAAGGAAATAGGAATCTAGGATTAGTCATGGACAAGGGTCGATAATAGGAAGTATTTGAATAATTAATCTATATACGATTTCGAAAATATTTTATAATACTTGAAAATATATAATATCTGGGAATCTCAAAATCATCTAGGTTCAAGACTAAAATTCTGTAGACCAAAGTAGTGATTTATTTTAGCTAGCTAAAAGTAGATTTTTCTAGGGTTTTAAAAAAGCTATAATTTATTTAGATACGAAAACATGAAATATTTTTCACCACATCTTTGAAAGTATAAATTTTATATAACAAGTACTAATAGTATAGTTACTCAAACTAAATAAATAAAAAAAACTATGATTACAAGATATGTATGTATTTAGGTTATATCATATACATTAAAAAATAATAATAATAATAATAATAATAATAATAATAATAATAATAATAATAATAATAATAATAATAATAATAACAGCAGTGTACAACAGCTGTAGTGTTGCTTTCACCAAAATACAACTAAATCATCAATCAAAATCTAATAGTAATAACAATAATAAAATAACAAATAATATTAATAATAATAATAATCTACTTAATTCCTACAATAATCTTCGAAAAAGAAAAAGAATAAAGAAGAAAATGAAATAAATTATAGTAAAATAAAAACAAAAAAAAATGTAACATTTAAAACCCCAAAGGCAGCCAGTGCTGCCTTCTCTCGTCTCGAGTAAAAGAAGAAAGAGAGAGAGAAGGAAAAATCAAGAAATTGAGAAGAGAGGAGAGAGAGAGAGAAGGGAGGTGGCGGTCGACCGGTCGCAGGCGTGGAGCGGTCGCGGTCGGGTTCGCCAGAGACGCGCGCGACGGAGGGGAAGTGAGGGCCGGCGGCTCGGAAAAGGGTGATCGACGTCGGGCGGAGGCGGTTTTGGTCGGCGGAGCTGGGGTTGCGCACGCGCGGCTCGCGGTGGAGGCGGAGTCGCGGAGAAACGCGGTGGAGGTCGTGGGAAGGAGGGTTTCAGCGAGGGTTCCGGCGGCGGAGGAAGGTCGGCTCGGGAAAGAAGGGAATGAGGATTTTGCGGGCGGCCGGAGCAAGGGGTGGTCGGCGCTGGGCTGTACGGCGACGACGGTTTGGCCGGAGGAGGCTCGGCCGTCAGTGGATCTGGGCCGGGGCTGCTCAGCGGTTGGTGGTGGCGGAAGCTCAGGTTAGGTTTTTTCTATTTTTTTCTCTGGGTGGCGGATTAGGGGGTTTTGGGCTTGTCGGCGGTGGCGCTCGGCCACCGAAGGGATGTCGGAGGGGCGATGGTGGTGGTTTGGGTGTTGGGTTGTAACAGAGGAGTCGGCCGGGGATGGCCGGGGTTGTGGTGTGCTGGGTTGGCGGTGGTCGGGATGAGCCACGACGGATGGTGGGTCGTGTGGTCGAGGGGAAATCTACGAGGGCGGCCGGGGGTTGGTTTGGTCGCTGGAAAGTAACGGTGTGCAGTGGAGTTGAGGTGGACGGTGGTCGACTCGGCTGATTTTGGCGGGGTCTGGTTCGGTGGTGAGATGGCTTGGGGAGGAGGCAGGGTGTTAGGTCGTGGCTCCGACAAAATTAGGATTAGGGATTAGAATTAGGGATTTGGGACTTGTCATGTGAGACATATTTTGGAGGACGTGTCCGGGGTTGTCGGACGCAGGAGAGGAACACGATGCACGTACACTTCGTGGAAATTTTATGGAGGAATTTGTGGAGAAAAAAATAATGGAGGAGTACCTGCCTATTTATAGGATGTAGAAATTCCCATTAAGATAATGGTTAGGATAGTTAAACCCAAAAATAGATAATTCATCTATTAATTTAAATCAATCCAAATCAAAATCAATTAAATCTAATTAATTTACATCCTTTAGTTTAAAACCAAATGAGATAATTCAAATTCCAACTATAGATATTAATTTAATCTATTTAAATAAATCCAAAAATTAAATAAAGATTTAAATTGCCACAATATTGCCAAAATATGTTTTCCGAAAATACTATAATAATAATTTCAAAAATATATTATTGTTTAAAAATAAACTTAATAAAATATTTATGAAATATATATATCTAAGCACAAACATCCTTTACATAATTATGCTTTTCTAGTATACAAAAATATTATTTATTATTAATAACTTTTAGAAATAATGTAAAAATAACAAGCTTAGAAATGATAGCAAAACTAATTATTATATCTATTATTTGAAACTATATAAAAAAATAGAAATAAATGTTTTTCTAAAATATGTACGCTCGCACATATTCGCACTCGTCGAGCAATTACGAAAAGCAAAATTTCGCGCACGACGTACAATGCAACTACACGACGTACCATACAAAGTAAAAAAGTTTAATCAGTACCAAATTTATTTTAAAAAAATAGTAGAAATTTAGGGGTTTTACATCTATAAACCCCCATATTTTTAATTAATTTTTTATGAATTAATTAATGTTTTATACATTTTATTAATTATTAAATTATTGCTACTAGCTTATTATTATATGTGTGCATGTTAGTATTACTAATAAATAAGGAATAATATAAATTCTAGGATTTTTAGGAAATTATTTGTAAATTTTTAGGAATTTTTAGTAGCCTAATATATATATATATATACTTATAGTTTTATATATATATATATATATATATATATATATATATATATATATATATATATAAATATATATATATATATATATATATATATATATATATATATGTATGTATATATATATATATATGTATATATATATAATAGTTATAAAAAAAAAGAAAAAAAGAAGAAGAAAGGCCCGGCCCCACACCCAGCAGAGGGCGGGCCAGGCTGAATCTTGACAGCCTTGTTAAAGGCTTTTAGTTAGAGAAAAAAAATGTGTATACATGTGCCAGCCGCCCACTTAAGTGGGCGGGGCCCACCCAAGGTGTGCTTGTTGCTTACGAATTAGCCCATGGCCGTGGGGATTCACAAATCCAAAACCTATTAGTATAAAGTTTTGTTGAAAGTTGTTATAAATATAACTTTTTGTACAAACATCAAAACCCTAGACTTCCAAAACGAAATTTGCGGCTGATCATACCCCCTTCGCCTACGAGTTCGTTTCACCCACGACGGAGCTCTGTGTGCGACGAACGGAGCATCGAAAGTCAACCCCTCGTCACCCACGGAGCAGTTTTTCCACTCAAGGTACCCTACTTCCCTACGATGTAACTTTTTACTCGTAGTACCGATTTTCGATCCGTAATATTTTCTGGAAAGTAGACTTGACCCTCTTCGAGATCCTCTAGGTAGATTTCGAAAACAACCCATTAACTTGCTCAAAAAATTGAGACGAAGTTGAACAAAAATCTGTTTTCTGTAACGCTAAAAACTGTTTTAAAACGACAACTTGTCGGCCAATTTTCTTGATGTACAGTAAAGTAATGTAGGAACTAATTAAAAACAGTAAAATATAACATAACCGAGATCGCAATGCATCTTCTGGATCGTCGTTTCGATTTGTGTGTAAAAAGTAGATTGATGTTGAAGTTGAGGAAAAATCTGTGTTTAATTAGATTAATTTTCTGAAATTTGTCCGATATGGCGTGTTCTCCGACAAACCGGGCGACGTGGTCGCGTTCTATATGCATCGAAAGACGCGTATGGACGTTGCGGATGTATAGGAACTGACAGAACTCAGTTTCGTCGCATGTGCGCGACGAAATCAACGCGTATCCGTCGAGATACCCCCGTATCGACGTTTTGCAAACTTGCCCATAACTTCGTGTACAGTCGTCGAATCGAGACAAAACTCGTGCCAACAGGTCAGATCAAATTCTGGTCCTGTGTGCCAAGTTTGGTTTGATTTTGAGAAGGTCGAATCGGAACCCATTTTTGGCGGGCCTACGACCCACTCAAACGGGCAATTTTGTACACGGCTCATCGGAATCCAAAACTGGACATACCATTGAGTTACTCTCCTCAAACTGAAACCGTAGACATATAGTTTGACGACTTTAGAGACCATAGACCTTGGCACGCGTTTCGGTACAAAGCGTGTGTTTGCCATTGATTGTAAAAGAACAGAACAATTATCGGAGGACTGAACTTAGACTCACAATACAAACTCGCTCGTACAAAGAAAGCCTAGGGACGAAAACCTAGGTACAGCAGACTAAGTACGATTGTTTATTTTTGATTCTGGGGGGTGACGATAGAGGCTCGGGAAAGCGACGGCCGCTCTGCCTTACTCCTTGGACGATCGGTATGCAGCCTTGGCTCGGGGAAGATCTGCTCGGCGTTGACGAAGAAAGGCTCTTCTTACTCTCCTCGGGTTGCTCTCCTAGCTTCTCTCTCTCTGTGATTATCAAGAAAAGGGGGAGCTCTCTCTGTGTATATCTCTCTCTTTTTTTTTTATTCTTTTTGTTGCCGACCTCTTTTACATGGGAATGATGCTGGCTATTTATAAGAGTGGGGTGGGATCACTAGGGTTTGCTGATGATTATCTATTTAGAATGTCGGCGCTCCTTCATTCTATCTGGGCCCTTGATCCTGATCATAATGAATCTCGGCCACTAATACGGATAGCACCAAATCTTATGAGCAGTTAATGCTGACTGCTTTAAATCTTCGTGATTGATTATGCCAATATTTGATTGCTCGCCACGTGTCCTATTGGCTTGATGATGAATGATATGCCCTGATCTCGACAATTATGATGATGATGTCGAATATTCTCGTTGGGATTCTGTTGCATCTTCAGTGCCACGTTTTTTTAATTGAAGATTCTGCCAGGGCCGCATAGGGTGACCAACACTTGAACCGCAGGGGGATACTCCTCGTGAGCCGCATGAGTCAATGCCTCATCGAGCCGCAGGGGACGAACTTTCCGTGAGCCGCATATGCATAATCTTTGCGAGCCACAGGGGACGATCTCTCCATGAGCCGCATATGCATAGTTTCTGTGGGCCGCATGAATTAGCGTGGTGTTGAGCCGCATAGACCGGGCTATGGGTGGACCGCATATGGGGGATTTTTGTTAATCATATTAGAGTGACACCTCAATGAGCCGCATGAAGCTGTTCTCTATCCGAGCCGCATGAGACTTTTGCCACGTGGCAATCTAGGATTTTTTGTCAGATCGGGTCAGAGATTTTCTTCTTTTCCCAAAGAGTCTGTCATTATGGCAGAGCCATTATGATACTTTATGTCAGAGACAGCCGTCGAGTCGTGTCAGAGCATTAAATGAGGCCATTACTCCAGTGGCCAACTGTGGGGGGGTCACACGTGTCGTCAATTGAACCGCATATTCCTGCTGAACCGCATTCATCCCCGAGCCGCATGAGTCTGAGGGTCTTCTTTTGGGCCGCATAGGGCAACTCCATTATGAGCCGCATAGACTTGCTACCCAAAACCGCATGGGCCATTTATGCCTTTATTCCAATATTTTCCATGCTTCTACAGGACCCCCTTCAAAGTTTCCAAATTGTAAATTTGGAACACTTTGAATAAGAAGCATGGAAAGTAGATTTGTTTAGGTGTAGCAATCCAATCAGAGGTAGCATGGACGTGACAGGTTTGGGTACTTCCGCTAGGGATTTAATGTGGACTTATCATCCTTAGCGTACCTTGGTTTTAGGTACGGATAATAAGTTGAGAGAGGGAACCATCATATTTACTCAGAGGTGGTATGATGTGGTAAATATAAGGTTGATGGTAGAGCTTTCCTACTCAGAGGTGATATGGACATAGTAGGAGTGCACTCGAACGAGGATACATAGAACAACTCAGAGGTGCTATCAACGTGGAAGTTCTATGCATTGGGTGAAAGAATGCTATGGAACAGATGGGCTCCGAAAGCATGTGATGATGAGGAAAGATGTGGATGTATTAAGGGACCTAGTACGGCATTTGTGGTCAGCAGAGGACATTTGTGGGCCTATTATCCTTGGCATACCTTGGTTTTAGGTATGGATAATAAGTTTGATAGGGATACCTAGGACAACTCCGCGGTAAGGCGGATATGGAGGTTCTTGGTATCGGGCGAAAGAATGCCATGGAGCAGTGAACAGTTTTCTATTTTCTTTCACTATTTTTCTTTTCTTTTTATCAAGGGGTGTGATCCCAGATGATGTAGTACTTTGATTTTGAATAAATGAGCATGTTTCAACTTATTTTCTCTTTCTTGTACTTGTGGTGTTTGTGGAATTGGACCTGCTGGGGGATTATTTGTGGACCTATTACCCTGGGCGTACCTTGGTTTTAGGTACGAGTAACAAGTTTCGGAGAGGAATACCTAGAACAACTTCGCGATAAGACAGCTATAGAAGTTTTTGGTATTCGAAAGAATGCCAGGGAGCAACTGGGCTCCTAGGCATGATAGGGAAGGGATGGACGTGTACTGGAGACCCAGTACAGCATCTGTGGTCGACTGAGGACATTTGTGGTCATCAGAGGACATTTATGGTCAACAGAGGACATTTGTGGTCAACAGAGGACATTTGTGGGCCTATTATCCTTGGCATACCCTGGCTTAGGATACGGATAATAGGATGAAAGGGAACCAACATACTTACTCAGAGGTAATGAGGACATGGCAAGTATGAGGGTTTTACCGTGGAATCTTCCTGCTCAGAGGTAATGAGGACACGGCAGGAGTGGACTCAGCGGAGGATATTGGTGGGCCTATTATCCTTGGCGTAACCTGGTTCAGGATACGGATAGTAGGATGAAAGGGAAACCAACATACTTACTCAGAGGTAATGAGGACATGGCAAGTACGAAGGTTTTACCGTGGAGTCTTCCTACTCAGAGGTAAAGAGGACATGGCAGGAGAGGACTCCATGGGGGATATTTGTGGTCAACAGCGGACATTTGTGGTCAACAGAGGACATTTGTGGACCTATTATCCTTGTCGTACTCCGGTCGTGGGTACAGATAATAGGTTGAAAGAGAATCGTCATACTTACTCAGAGGTAATGAGGACATGGCAAGTATGAAGGTTTCTTCTACGGAGCCTTCCCACTCAGAGGTAATGAGGACATGGCAGGAGTGGGCTCAATAAAGAGGGGTACATAGAACGACTCAGAGGTAATGAGGACATGGAAGTTCTATGTAGGGGGTGATTTATTTTTGGCGGAAGTGAAACGACTCAGAGGTAATGAGGACATGGCCGTTTTGGAAATTTGTGGATCGCTTACCCTTTTTTGTGCACTGGAAGTGCGGGTATCGAATCATGAGGAAGAATCTCTTCCAGGAAGAAAGTTCAGAGGTACGATCATACATGACTTACTATCTGAAAGAGTGACCGGGATGTGAGTTCAGAGGCACCAACAGGTACATGACTCAATATTGTGAAAGTGTGAGTTCAGTGGCACTAGCGGGCACATGACTCGATAATCTGGGATGTTGTGGATGTGAGTTCAGCGGCACAAGAGGGTACATGACTCGGGAATCTGGAGAATGGTGAGTGTGAGTTCAGCGGTACCAGCGGGTACGTGACTCGATAATCTGAAATATAGTGGATGTGAGTTTAGCGGCACCAGTGGGTATATAACTCAATGATCTGGAATGTTATGGATGTGAGTTCAGTGGTACCAGCGGGTACATGACTAGGTAATCTGGAGTGGATGTGAGTTCAGCGATACCGGGGGGTACATAACTCAATCATCAGGGATTTTTTTTTTTGGATGTCGTTTTGGATGTAATACTTCTTCAGGAAGTTGCCGTTGATGGACAACATGAGCAAGTCTCAGTGTGAGCAGCCACATACTTGGCCAGCTCTGACTCTTTTTCGACCACCCCCTGTGTAAATGCAGACTGAGAGGATGACTTGGGCAACTTGATTATCAGTGGTTCAGTTGATGGAGTTGAGCGTGGTGTTGTTGGCAGACTAGCAACCCCCAGTTTGGCATTTGATGTGGGGCAAAGAGTGTCTGGTTCGCTAGCAGTGTCAGACCTTGCATCGGGGTGTCGACCCTTCCCGGGAAGGCGTATCCTCATCGGCTTGTCGGAGGGATTGGGTTTCTCCGTTTGTGGTTGGCTGACTCTTGGTAGCCTGATTGTCAGTGGCTCCGTTGTGGGTCTCGGCACTTGGCCGGACCTTGGCAGCCGGATTATCATTTGCTCCTCCTGCGCTGAGAGGCTGATTGCGTCCTTCCGCAGAGTGGCGGTAAGGGGTGCAGACTTGTCCGGTTTGCGAGCTTGGAGGTGGATCGTCAGGGGTACTTCTGATCTTGTGGTTGTCTTGGTGTGAGCTTGCACCTCCTCTTCGACCAGATGCTTCTTTGATTTTTTGTACAGACAGGAGTCTGAGTAATAAGATTCGACCCCCTTGAAGGGATCGATATCAGCAAACTCTGTCCTCACGAAGCCGTGCTTATCGACATATTTGAAGCACTGGTGTAGCGTGGAAGGCACGATCATGTAATCGTGTATCCAAGGTCGCCCCAGAAGGATATTGTAAGAAGTGTCGGCATCTATGACGTAGCAGGTGACTTCTGATTGGAGATCGCCAATCTGACATTTCAAGCGAATCTTTCCTATTGGGTAGCTCCTGCCCGAATTGAAACCGCTAATGGTGGTGCTTGTAGGCGTCAGGCGATGCATTGGAATGCGAAGATGATGTAGCAGACCCTTCGGAATGATGCTTATGGAGGACCCAGGATCAATGTGCATTCGGTCCACCTTTACGTCGCCGATGTATCCAGTGTAGTACAATGGGCGATCGTGCAGGTTGGTTTTGATGAGCATATCCTGCGGAGAGAAGACGATATTGGGCATTGCACCTGTACACGCACTATCTTGGAGATCTGTAGGCTGATTATCTCCCGTGAGGTTGACCTGAGCCAAGTATGCGTCAGCATTTTGGAGCGCCTCACTTAGAGCCGGGCGGACATCCTTCGAGAGCCTCAGAAGTTCATATAAAGATAATTTGGCCGGTGTATTGGCCAATTGAGCCAAGATGTCGAAGTTGTAGGGTCTTTCCAGCCCCTGAGGTGTCTCCTTTCGGAGGGACTTGTCGAAGCGGGTCTCTTTCGGCCTGGGTTTGTCGGTCGTCGAAGGCTGAGCCGGTCCCGGAGTATCAGCGTTTGTGGGCTGCTGATCATTAGTCGGATTCTCGGCCACTGGTTGGGCTTGTGCTCCAGATCGAGTAGTGACGGCTGAGACTTCCTCCTCCTCTGCCGAGGCGGTGCGGCATGATCTGACCTTTCCACTTTTCTTTTTAGAAGGTAAAGTGGACTGAGTCACCTCGTGGACTAGGTCCGGATGGACCCACATGATTTTCCCTCGTGATGTGGTGAGGGGTACTAGGCCGGGAGTTTGATCACGGGAAGACGAAAGATTAGTGATTTCCATCGTTGCCAGAGGGATGGGTATGACACCGTCTTGAGTCTCTGTTGGAGGGAAATTGTCGAATTGTACGGACACCATGTTGGCTGCTACGGTTACCTCCTCGAAGTCGATAGCCAGAGCGTTCGAATCGATGAGGTTCTGGATATACCGTTTCAGTTGGTAGCAGTCGTGTGTAGCATGGTGGACATCGCGGTGGTAATGGCAGAACTTCGGATTTTCCAAATCAGCCGGCCGAGGTTCCCGCCTTGGTGGAGGAAGCTGAATTCTATCTCCTTGTATAAGCATGTCCACGATAGGCTTGACGTGGCCGTCTTCGAAAGAATAAGTGATTTGAGGCCATTGTTTGTCTGCTGGCTGTTGCTCGGGCTTCTAGGCTGTATCGGTCACCATAGCCTGCTTGCCTTTGTTGTCCCGGTTGTTGGAGGGGCTACCCCCATTATCGTTGCTGGCGTTGGGACGCTTCCCCTTGTTCTCTCCCTCTGAGATATGCAACCCCAGTTGGCGAGCTTTCTTCAATCGTTCCTCGGCACTTGTAGCGCTGATGATAAAGGCCTTCCAGTCCTTGAATTGACTTTCGCCCATCCAGAGACTAATTGTTGGGAGTAGTCTCTTTTGGCAAATTTCAATCAAAGAAGAGTCCGGGTTGCCAGATGGTAACTTCATTGCGGTTTGACGAAACCGCTCAATGTAATTCCTTGTCAGCTCTTTCTCTCCTTGGACGACGTCCATGAGGGTAGACATCGTGACGTCCTGCCCTACCTCATAGAACCTCTCCAAGAACAAGCGCTTGAAACCAGCGAAGGAGTGGATGCAATTATCTGGCAGGTTGCGGTACCAATCGAAGGCGACTCCTTCCAGTGCCCCAATGAATAACCGTGTGAGGATGGCGTCATCATGGGGCAGATGGTCGGTAGTGACCTCAAAGTAAGTGATGTACCGGCTTGCTGAAGTCTTACCATCATATGGGTTGATATTGAACGGCTTATATCTTGGGGAAAAGGGCACATCCCTCCATTCAGCAGGGTATGGTTGCCGTATTCTGAGGTCTTGAGAATTTTCTCGGGCGTGGAACATCGCTCGAAGCTCCTGAACCTCTCTCCTTACTTCTCGGGCCTCATCTGTCGCGGTAGGGGCCGTTATCTCGGGAGCATTATTGCCCGGGTTTGTTGCCGCTGAATTTGAATCTATGTTGTTCGCGGGACCCGTGCTTGTCTGACCAGGTGTCACTCCCTGCAGAGTAGGAAGCGCTGCTTTGATCTCGTCTACAGACTTAACCAAGGCGTACAGTATGGCCTCCAAAGTGTCGATACGTTGGCGATCGCCGGAACCACCTTGGCTGTTGTCCGTCATGAATACCGTCCTCACGTGAGGAGTGACAGAAAGAGAGGTGGCGGACATGCCCTCCGAGTCATACTCATGCATCGAGAAATCATCAGGATATGTGGGGATGTTCTCTTCAGGTTCGGACTCGGAAGGAACAGTACCCCCAGCTTCAGAGCTTGCTTCGTTTAGGACGTCCTCGGGGACGTCGGTATCTGTTGTATCCGTCGGAGGATTTGCTTCCTCCAGTCCGTCTTCTTGGAATGTCGGGTTGTCGTGGAGGTTTGGAGGAGTGCTACCCCCAGTTCCGACGACCCCCAATGACGTAGACGGCGAACTTCCTACTGCAGCAGTTTTCGTCTTTGAACGGGTGTGTTGGAATACTCTAGTAGAGGATAATCCTTTAGACGACGGCTTCTTAGCTGGAATAGTTGACACCTTTGGGCTGGAGATGCTTGTCTTCTTCCCTCTCCCCTCAACGGGGACTTTCTGCGCGGAATTGCAGGAGGCAACGGGAGGTGCCTCGTCTTCCGAGCTCGGATGTTGTAATCTTTGGAAGACGGATGGCCGGTCTTCCGTTACTGCCGTGTTGTTGCAACAGCAGTTGACGATAATCTGGGTGCAGTGACGTCCCTGTGAGGACTCTCTGCACGCTGAGGCTCCTTCTCTTTCCTTGCGTTTGTGGAGGATAGCTTCACGCAGGTCAGAGGAACCACTTTGTCCGTTTGCCGCCGGAGGCTGGACTCGAGTGGTTTTATACAACTTCCCGTCAGAGGCCCGCGTGATACTCAACGGGACGCCCCGATAGTCAGAGGTTGGGGCAGCTGTCTGGACTTGATGAGCCCGCGCTGCCCTAGACTTTTTCTTTTTAGCACTTGTGGGTGCGTAATAGGAAGAGTCCACATTAGGTATCACAGAGTCTGGATTTTCATCCAGAAAGTGATCAGAGTTAGGACCGCATGAGAGTCGATCGAAAACTGATCGAGAGAAGTGTGGTAGAGACGCTATGCGGCTAGCGTTGGGTGCCGTACAGGCTATCTGCATGCGACTGTCTTCTGTTGTGGGACGAGTTCTTATGTGGTTAGGAGTCACGGCCGTGCAGGCTGTCCGTATGCGGTTGCCATCTGTGGCCGCATGGGTTTTCTGCAAGTAGTTAACTTTACTAGCCGCATGAATCTCATCCATGCGGTTGGGAACTGTAGCTGCATAAGTTATGCGGCTGACAGAAGTGGCCGCATGAGTTTTCTTCATGTGGTTGACGGTTGTGGCCGCATGTATTTTCTTTCTGCGGCTAATACCCCTCTGCGGTTCAGGTTGAGCAGAGACCCTCTTTGCCCCTACAAGTCCAGCATCATAGTATTTTCTTCTGTCGGACTTGGGGACAGCAGAGGTGTCTGCGATCTGAAGTGGGGCCGCAGGAGAGTCTTTCTCGTCATCTTGAGCGACCGAGGGTATCCCATCAAGGGCTTGGGGAGGAGCAAATGACTTTGGCCTCCACTCTTTGCGAGCCTTCGTGGTGCGGGTGCGTTTCTGGACCGGGCCAGCGCTGCCTTCAGAGAGCATCTCTTCGAACGCCTGTTGGTCGAAGCGGACGACCATCTTCTGTTGTGTGGAGCCAAGTTTGGCTGTATCCGATTGCGTCACCAACTCCTCAGCCGTGGAGAAGTTAGTCCCCAGCAGAGTCGCCATCGTGTTTGCCATTGATTGTAAAAGAATAGAACAATTATCGGAGGACTGAACTTAGACTCACAATACAAACTCGCTCGTACAAAGAAAGCCTAGGGACGAAAACCTAGGTACAGCAGACTAAGTACGATTGTTTATTTTTGATTCTAGGGGATGACGATAGAGGCTCGGAAAAGCGACGGCCGCTCTGCCTTACTCCTTGGACGATCGGTATGCAGCCTTGGCTCGGGAAAGATCTACTCGGCGTTGACGAAGAAAGGCTCTTCTTACTCTCCTCGGGTTGCTCTCCTAGCTTCTCTCTCTCTGTGATTATCAAGAAAAGGGGGAGCTCTCTCTGTGTATATCTCTCTTCTTCTTCTTCTTTTTTTATTCTTTTTATTGCCGACCTCTTTTACATGGGAATGATGCTGGCTATTTATAAGAGTGTGTGGGATCATTAGGGTTTGCTGATGATTATCTGTTTGGAATGTCGGCGCTCCTTCATTCTATCAGGGCCCTTGATCCTGATCATAATGAATCTCGGCCACTAATGCGGATAGCACCAAATCTTATGAGCAGTTAATGCTGACTGCTTTAAATCTTCGTGATTGATTATGCCAATATTTGATTGCTCGCTACGTGTCCTATTGGCTTGATGATGAATGATATGCCCTGATCTCGGCAATTATGATGATGATGTCGAATATTCTCGTTGGGATTCTGTTGCATCTTCAGTGCCACATTTTTTTAATTGAAGATCCTGCCAGGGCCGCATATGGTGACCAACACTTGAACCGCAGGGGGATACTCCTCGTGAGCCGCATGAGTCAATGCCTCATCGAGCCGCAGGGGACGAACTTTCCGTGAGCCGCATATGTATAATCTTTGCGAGCCGCAGGGGACGATCTCTCCATGAGCCGCATATGCATAGTTTCTGTGGGCCGCATGAATTAGCGTGGTGTTGAGCCGCATAGACCGGGCTATGGGTGGACCGCATATGGCAGATTTTTGTTAATCATATTAGAGTGACTCCTCAATGAGCCGCATGAAGCTGTTCTCTATCCGAGCCGCATGAGACTTTTGCCACGTGGCAATTTAGGATTTTTTGTCAGATCGGGTCAGAGATTTTCTTCCTTTCCTAAAGAGTCTGTCATTATGGCAGAGCCATTATGATACTTTATGTCAGAGACAGCCGTCGAGTCGTGTCAGAGCATTAAATGAGGCCATTACTCCAGTGGCCAACTGTGGGGGGGTCACACGTGTCGTCAATTGAACCGCATATTCCTGCTGAACCGCATTCATCCCCGAGCCGCATGAGTCTGAGGGTCTTCTTTTGGGCCGCATAGGGCAACTCCAGTATGAGCTGCATAGACTTGCTACCCAAAACCGCATGGGCCATTTATGCCTTTATTCCAATATTTTCCATGCTTCTACAGGACCCCCTTCAAAGTTTCCAAATTGCAAATTTGGAACACTTTGAATAAGAAGCATGGAAAGTAGATTTGTTTAGGTGTAGCAATCCAATCAGAGGTAGCATGGACGTGACAGGTTTGGGTACTTCCGCTGGGGATTTAATGTGGACTTATCATCCTTGGCGTACCTTGGTTTTAGGTACGGATAATAAGTTGAGAGGGAGAACCATCATATTTACTCAGAGGTGGTATGGACGTGGTAAATATAAGGTTGATAGTAGAGCTTTCCTACTCAGAGGTGATATGGACATGGTAGGAGTAAACTCGAATGAGGATACATAGAACAACTCAGAGGTGCTATCAACGTGGAAGTTCTATGTATTGGGTGAAAGAATGCTATGGAAAAGCTGGGCTCCGAAAGCATGTGATGATGAGGAAAGATATGGATGTACTAAGAGACCTAGTATGGCATTTGTGGTCAGCAGAGGACATTTGTGGGCCTATTATCCTTGGCATACCTTGGTTTTAGGTACGGATAATAAGTTTGATAGGGATACCTAGGACAATTCCACGGTAAGGCGGATATGGAGGTTCTTGGTATCGGGCGAAAGAATGCCATGGAGCAGTAAACAGTTTTCTGTTTTCTTTCACTGGTTTTTTTTTTCTTTTTGTCAAAGGGTGTGATCCCAAATGATGTAGTACTTTGAATTTTGAATAAATGAGCATGTTTCAACTCATTTTCTCTTTCTTGTACTTATGGTGTTTGTGGAATTGGACCTGCTGGGGGATTATTTGTGGACCTGTTACCCTGGGCGTACCTTGGTTTTAGGTACGAGTAACAAGTTTCGGAGAGGAATACCTAGAACAACTTCGCGATAAGACAACTATAGAAGTTTTTGGTATTCGAGAGAATGCCAGGGAGCAACTGGGCTCCTAGGCATGATAGGGAAGGGATGGTCGTGTACTGGAGACCCAGTACAGCATCTGTGGTCGACTGAGGACATTTGTGGCCATCAGAGGACATTTATGGTCAATAGAGGACATTTGTGGTCAACAGAGGACATTTGTGGGCCTATTATCCTTGGCATACCCTGGCTTAGGATACGGATAATAGGATGAAAGGGAACCAACATACATACTCAGAGGTAATGAGGACATGGCAAGTATGAGGGTTTTACCGTGGAATCTTCCTGCTCAGAGGTAATGAGGACATGGCAGGAGTGGACTCAGCGGAGGATATTTGTGGGCCGATTATCCTTGGCGTAACCTGGTTCAGGATACGGATAATAGGATGAAAGGGAAACCAACATACTTACTCAGAGGTAATGAGGACATGGCAAGTACGAAGGTTTTACCGTGGAGTCTTCCTACTCAGAGGTAAAGAGGACATGGCAGGAGAGGACTCCATGAGGGATATTTGTGGTCAACAGAGGGCATTTATGGACCTATTATCCTTGTCGTACTCCGGTCGTGGGTACAGATAATAGGTTGAAAGAGAATCGACATACTTACTCAGAGGTAATGAGGATATGGCAAGTATGAAGGTTTCTTCTACTGAGCCTTCCCACTCAGAGGTAATAAGGACATGGCAGAAGTGGGCTCAATGAAGAGGGGTATATAGAATGACTCAGAGGTAATGAGGACATGGAAGTTCTATGTAGGGGGTAATTTGTTTTTGGCGGAAGTGAAACGACTCAGAGGTAATGAGGACATGGCCGTTTTGGAAATTTGTGGATCGCTTACCCTTTTTGGTGCACTGGAAGTACGGGTATCGGATCATGAGGGAGGATCTCTTCCAGGAAGAAAGTTCAGAGGTTCGATCATACATGACTTACTATCTGAAAGAGTGACCGGGATGTGAGTTCAGAGGCACCAACGGGCACATGACTCAATATTGTGAAAGTGTGAGTTCAGTGGCACCAGCGGGCACATGACTCGATAATCTGGGATGTTATGGATGTGAGTTCAGCGGCACAAGAGGGTACATAACTTTGGAATCTGGAGAATAGTGAGTGTGAGTTCAGCGGTACCAGCGGGTACGTGACTCGATAATCTGAAATGTGGTAGATGTGAGTTCAGCGGCACCAGCGGGTACATAACTCAATGATCTGGAATATTATGGATGTGAGTTCAGTGGTACCAGCGGGTACATGACTAGGTAATCTGGAGTAGATGTGAGTTCAGCGGTACCGGGGGGTACATAACTCACCAATCTAGGAAATTTGGAGGCAGAATGTGAGTTCAGCGGTACCGGAGGGTACATAACTCAATCATCAGGGATTTTTTTTTTGGATGTCGTTTCGAATGTAATACTTCTTCAGGAAGTTGCTGTTGATGGACAACATGAGCAAGTCTCAGTGTGAGCAGCCACATACTTGGCCAGCTCCGACTCTTCTTCGACCACCCCCTGTGTAAAAGCAGACTGAGAGGATGACTTGGGCAACTTGATTATCAGTGGTTCAGTTGATGGAGTTGAGCGTGGGGTAGTTGGCAGACTGGCGACCCCCAGTTTGGTAATCGATATGGAGCGAGGAGTGGCTGGTTCGCTAGAAGTGTCAGACCTTGCATCGAGGCGACAACCTTTCTTGGGAAGGCGTATTGTCAATGGCCTGTCCGAGGGATTGAGCTTCCCTATTTGTGGTTGACTGACTCTTGGTAATCTGATTGTTAGTGGCTCCGTTGTGGGTCTCGGCACTTGGCCGGATCTTGGCAACCGGATTGTCATCTGCTCCTCTTGCGCTGAGAGGCTGATTGCGTCCTTCCGCAGAGTGGCGGTGAGGGGTGCAGACTTGCCCGGTTTGTGAGCTTGGAGGTGGATCGTCAGGGGTCCTTCTGATCCCGTGGCTGTCTCAGTATGAGCTTGTGCGTCTCCTTCATCCAGGTGCCTCTTCGACTTTTTGTATAAACAGGAGTCCGAGTAGTAAGATTCGACCCCTTTGAAGGGATCGATGTCAGCAAACTCTGTCTTCACGAAGCCGTGTTTGTCGACATATTTGAAGTACTGGTGTAGCGTGGAAGGCACGATCATATAATCGTGTATCCATGGGCGCCCCAAGAGGATGTTGTAAGAAGTGTCTGCATCTATGACGTAGCAGGTGACCTCGGATTGGAGATCGCCAATCTGACACTTCAGACGAATCTTCCCGATAGGGTAGCTCCTGCCCGAATTGAAACCGCTAATGGCGGTGCTTGTAGGCGTCAGGCGATGCATTGGAATGCGAAGATGATGTAGCAGACCCTTCGGAATGATGCTTATGGAGGACCCAGGATCAATGTGTATTCGGTCCACCTTTACGTCGCCGATGTATCCAGTGTAGTACAATGGGCGATCGTGCAGGTTAGTTTTGATGAGCATATCCTGCGGAGAGAAGACGATATTGGGCATTGCACCTGTACACGCACTATCTTGGAGATCTGTAGGCTGATTATCTTCCGTGAGGTTGACCTGAGCCAAGTATGCGTCGGCATTTTGGAGCGCCTCACTTAGAGCCGTGCGGACATCCTTCGAGAGCCTCAGGAGTTCATATAAAGATAATTTGGCCGGTGTATTGGCCAATTGAGCCAAGATGTCGAAGTTGTAGGGTCTTTCCAGCCCCTGAGGTGTCTCCTTTCGGAGGGATTTGTCGAAGCGGGTCTCTTTCGGCCTGGGTTTGTCGGTCGTCGAAGGCTGAGCCGGTCCCGGAGTATCAGCGTTTGTGGGCTGCTGATCATTAGTCGGATTCTCGGCCACTGGTTGGGCTTGTGCTCCAGATCGAGTAGTGACGGCTGAGACTTCCTCCTCCTCTGCCGAGGCGGTGCGGCATGATCTGACCTTTCCATTTTTTTTTAGAAGGTAAAGTGGGCTGAGTCACCTCGTGGACTAGGTCCGGATGGACCCACATGATTTCCCTTCGTGATGTGGTGAGGGGTACTAGGCCGGAAGTTTGATCACGGGCAGGCGGAAGATTAGTGATTTCCATCGTTGCCAAAGGGATGGGTATGACACCGTCTTGAGTCTCTGTTGGAGGGAAATTGCCGAATTGTACGGACACCATATTGGCTGCTACGGTTACCTCCTCGAAGTCGATAGCCAGAGTGTCCGAATCGATGAGGTTCTGGATATACCATTTCAGTTGGTAGCAGTCGTGTGTAGCATGGTGGACGTAGCGGTGGTAATGGCAGAACTTCGGATTTTCCAAATCAGCCGGCCGAGGTTCCCGCCTTGGTGGAGGAAGCTGAATTCTATCTCCTTGTATAAGCATGTCCAAGATAGGCTTGACGTGGCCGTCTTCGAAAGAATAAGTGATTTGAGGCCATTGTTTGTCTGCTGGCTATGGCTCGGGCTTCTGGGCTGTATCGGTCACCATGGCCTGCTTGCCTTTGTTGTCCCGGTTGTTGGAGGGGCTACCTCCATTGTCGTTGCTGGCGTTGGGACGCTTCCCCTTGTTCTCTCCCTCTGAGATATGCAACCCCAGTTGGCGAGCTTTCTTCAATCGTTCCTCGGCACTTGTAGCGCTGATGATAAAGGCCTTCCAGTCCTTGAATTGACTTTCGCCCATCCAGAGACTAATTGTTGGAAGTAGTCTCTTTTGGCAAATTTTAATCAAGGAAGAGTCCGGGTTGCCAGATGGTAACTTCATTGCGGTTTGACGAAACCGCTCAATGTAATTCCTTGTCAGCTCTTTCTCTTCTTGGACGACGTCCATGAGGGTAGACATCGTGACGTCCTGCCCTACCTCATAGAACCTCTCCAAGAACAAGCGCTTGAAACCAGCGAAGGAGTGGATGCAATTATCTGGCAGGTTGCGGTACCAATCGAAGGCGGCTCCTTCCAGTGCCCCAATGAATAACCGTATGAGGATGGCATCATCATGGGGCAGATGGTCGGTAGTGACCTCAAAGTAAGTGATGTACCGGCTTGCTGAAGTCTTACCATCATATGGGTTGATATTGAACGACTTATATCTTGGGGGAAAGGGCACATCCCTCCATTCAGCAGGGTATGGTTGTCGTATTCTGAGGTCTTGAGAATTTTCTCGGGCGTGGAACATCGCTCGAATCTCCTGAACCTCTCTCCTTACTTCTCGGGCCTCATCTGTCGCGGTAGGGGCCGTTATCTCGGGAGCATTATTGCCCGGGTTTGGTGCCGCTGAATTTGAATCTATGTTGTTCGCGGGACCCGTGCTTGTCTGACCAGGTGTCACTCCCTGCAGAGTAGGAAGCGCTGCTTTGATCTCGTCTACAGACTTGACCAAGGCGTGCAGTATGGCCTCCAAAGTGTCGATACGTTGGCGATCGCCGGAACCACCTTGGCTGTTGTCCGTCATGAATACCGTCCTCACGTGAGGAGTGACAGAAGGAGAGTTGGCGGACATGCCCTCCGAGTCATACTCATGCATCGAGAAATCATCAGGATATGTGGGGATGTTCTCTTCAGGTTCGGACTCGGAAGGAACAGTACCCCCAGCTTCAGAGCTTGCTTCGTTTAGGACGTCCTCGGGGACGTCGGTATCTGTTGTATCCATCGGAGGATTTGCTTCCTCCAGTCCGTCTTCTTGGAATGTCGGGTTGTCGTGGAGGTTTGGAGGAGTGCTACCCCCAGTTCCGACGACCCCCAATGACGTAGACGGCGAACTTCCTACTGCAGCAGTTTTCGTCTTTGAACGGGTGTGTTGGAATACTCCAATAGAGGATAATCCTTTAGACGATGGCTTCTTAGCTGCAATAGTTGACACCTTTGGGCTGGAGATGCTTGTCTTCTTCCCTCTCCCCTCAACGGGGACTTTTCGCGCAGAATTGCAGGAGGCAACGGGAGGTGCCTCGTCTTCCGAGCTCGGATGTTGTAATCTTTGGAAGACGGATGGCCGGTCTTCCGTTACTGCCGTGTTGTTGCAACAGCAGTTGACGATAATCTGGGTGCAGTGACGTCCCTGTGAGGACTCTCTGCAAGCTGAGGCTCCTTCTCTTTCCTTGCTTTTGTGGAGGATAGCTTCACGCAGGTCAGAGGAACCACTTTGTCCGTTTGCCGCCGGGGGCTGGACTCGAGTGGTTTTATACAACTTCCCGTCAGAGGCCCGCGTAATACTCAGCGGGACGCCCCGATAGTCAGAGGTTGGGGCAGCTGTCTGGACTTGATGAGCCCGCGCTTTCCTAGACTTTTTCTTTTTAGCACTTGTGGGTGCGTAATAGGAAGAGTCCACATTAGGTATCACAGAGTCTGGATTTTCATCCAGAAAGTGATCAGAGTTAGGACCGCATGAGAGTCGGTCAAAAACTGATCGAAAGAAGTGTGGTAGAGACGCTATGCGGCTAGCGTTGGGTGCCGTGCAGGCTATCTGCATGCGACTGTCTTCTGTTGTGGGACGAGTTCTTATGCGGTTAGGAGTCACGGCCGTGCAGGCTGTCCGCATGCGGTTGGCATCTGTGGCCGCATGGGTTTTCTGCAAGCGGTTGACTTTACTAGCCGCATGAATCTCATCCATGCGGTTGGGAACTGTAGCTGCATAAGTTATGCGGCTGACAGAAGTGGCCGCATGAGTTTTCTTCATGTGGTTGATGGTTGTGGCCGCATGGATTTTCTTTCTGCGGCTAATACCCCTCTGCGGTTCAGGTTGAGCAGAGACCCTCTTTGCCCCTGCAAGTCCAGCATCATAGTGTTTTCTTCTGCCGGACTTGGGGACATCAGAGGTGTCTGCGATCTGAAGTGGGGCCGCAGGAGAGTCTTTCTCGCCGTCTTGAGCGACCGAGGGTATCCCATCGAGGGCTTGGGGAGGAGCAAATGACTTTGGCCTCCACTCTTTGTGAGCCTTCGTGGTGCGGGTGCGTTTCTGGACCGAGCCAGCGCTGCCTTCAGAGAGCATCTCTTCGAACGCCTGTTGGTCGAAGCGGACGACCATCTTCTGTTGTGTGGAGCCAAGTTTGGCTGCATCCGATTGCGTCACCAACTCCTCAGCCGTGGAGAAGTTAGTCCCCAGCAGAGTCGCCATCGTGTTTGCCATTGATTGTAAAAGAACAGAACAATTATCGGAGGACTGAACTTAGACTCACAATACAAACTCGCTCGTATAAAGAAAGCCTAGGGACGAAAACCTAGGTACAGCAGACTAAGTATGATTGTTTATTTTTGATTCTGGGGGGTGACGATAGAGGCTCGGGAAAGCGACGGCCGCTCTGCCTTACTCCTTGGACGATCGGTATGCAGTCTTGGCTCGGGGAAGATCTGCTCGGCGTTGACGAAGAAAGGCTTTTCTTACTCTCCTCGGGTTGCTCTCCTGGCTTCTCTCTCTTTGTGATTATCAAGAAAAGGTGGATCTCTCTCTGTGTATATCTCTCTCTTCTTCTTTTTTTTTTATTCTTTTTGTTGCCGACCTCTTTTACATGGGAATGATGCTGGCTATTTATAAGAGTGGGGTGGGATCGTTAGGGTTTGCTGATGATTATCTATTTGGAATGTCGGCGCTTCTTCATTCTATCTGGGCCCTTGATCCTGATCATAATGAATCTCGGCCACTAATGCGGATAGCACCAAATCTTATGAGCAGTTAATGCTGACTGCTTTAAATCTTCGTGATTGATTATGCCAATATTTGATTGCTCGCCACGTGTCCTATTGGCTTGATGATGAATGATATCCCTGATCTCGGCAATTATGATGATGATGTCGAATATTCTCGTTGGGATTCTGTTGCATCTTCAGTGCCACGTTTTTTTAATTGAAGATCCTGCCAGGGCCGCATAGGGTGACCAATACTTGAACCGCAGGGGGATACTCCTCGTGAGCCGCATGAGTCAATGCCTCATCGAGCCGCAGGGGACGAACTTTCCGTTAGCCGCATATGCATAATCTTTGCGAGCCGCAGGGAACGATCTCTCCATGAGCCGCATATGCATAGTTTCTGTGGGCCGCATGAATTAGCGTGGTGTTGAGCCGCATAGACCGGGCTATGGGTGGACCGCATATGGCGGATTTTTGTTAATCATATTAGAGTGACTCCTCAATGAGCCGCATGAAGCTGTTCTCTATCCGAGCCGTATGAGACTTTTGCCACGTGGCAATCTAGGATTTTTTGTCAGATCGGGTCAGAGATTTTCTTCTTTTTCCAAAGAGTCTGTCATTATGGCAGAGCCATTATGATACTTTATGTCAGAGACAGCCGTCGAGTCGTGTCAGAGCATTAAATGAGGCCATTACTCCAGTGGCCAACTGGGGGGGGGGTCACACGTGTCGTCAATTGAACCACATATTCCTGCTGAACCACATTCATCCCCGAGCCGTATGAGTCTGAGGGTCTTCTTTTGGGCCGCATAGGGCAACTCCAGTATGAGCCGTATAGACTTGCTACCCAAAACCGCATGGGCCATTTATGCCTTTATTCCAATATTTTCCATGCTTCTACAGCGTGTCCAACGGCGGACATCGTTTTGACCCAAAATTACGATTTTGCCCCTGTTCTAGAATTAGACTTTTGGCAAGGCATTTCCTATGTATATCTTATATTCCAAACTCGTTCGTGATGTTTGTTGCAGCATCCAGAGTCATCTGCGGGATTTGGCTTTTCTTGCTTTGTTTATTTTGTCGGTTCGAGCTACTGGATTATTCCCTTTGCACATAACCTCAGGCAAGATACCTTGCCATTATACTATTTATTTTTAGTTTGCATTTTATTACATATCACTGTTCATTTATTTCTAGTTCTTGATTTACTGCCTGCTCAGTGATATTAGATATACTTTGTTATTATCCTTTGATTGCATGTGGACTTAGAGTTAAGAGACTACCGTCTGTAGTGTATCTTATATACCTTGACACAGTTGTACCACGAGGATGTGTGAGATGAGTAGCATGTAGAGGTTCTTGTGTGTGGGCTGATCCCCCATGCGCATACAATAGGGCTAACTGCTAATAGAGGCATGTTAGGAGACTTAGCAGTTAGTAGAGGTATATGAGACATGGATGTGACTATGTTAGGCATTGGGTGGGAAGAACAGTTCCTTAACGTATGGGTCCTTATGCACTTTCCTATTACTGATACTGCTGGCCTCTGACATTCGAGGAATATTATGCTTTGAGGTCCCTGGTATCCTGATGGGACTATACCTGAGATTACTGCTACTGAGCCAGATACCCATGCGTTGGAGGTTTGTTCTTAACTGCATAAACACAGTAGTATGGTTAGATTACCTTATTGTTGTCTTGTCACTTATTTTCTTTGTGGCATATTTTGTATTCAATATTTATGGTATGTTCTTCATGTATCTTGTTACGTCCCTCTGAGGACCTGGTTATCTTTCCAGATGTGTGTGCTTCTGTGATATTGCAGGTGTTCTAGTCGGGCAGTGATCTTCTCCATCCTTTCAAAGATGATTGCACTTGGCTCGTCTTGTTATTTCATCTATTCCTTCTTGTACATTTTATTTGAGATAGTCGGTAGTGGACTTTGTCTCCGCCCAACGATTGTATACATGACAAATTCAAAGTTGCTTTTATATCATTTATTTATTTAGTGGATGTGATTTAGTTATTATGGTTCTACTGCATTTTGCAGCTTATGTATTCATACGAGGTTTCCATATATTGGGGTATACTTCATATGTATGCAGCTGGCATGGATACGTATCTAGTCCTAAGTATTTTGGGACTGGGGCGTTACATGTTTTTGTGGTGGTCCATACAGGTCTAGTTTATCACTTCGGTTACGTTACTGTACCGATGTGAACCTGCAACATAGGATTAGAATTATAGGAATCTCATCCATACAGCTTGACCTCTTCCCTTGGCTTCAAATTCCGAACTCTCGTTCGACTTCCTTGAATTGCATCTTGCTTGATTCCTTTCTACCGTTGATTCTTATTTTCGTGCTTAGTGTCAACTAGGAAGATGACTACACTAGTATATGCTCATAGGTTAACCACATGGCTAGAATGGTTATATTGGCAATTGGAATACATTCAAGACTCTAATTGAGTAAAAAGGCTTTTTAGTGTGATTTAACGATTTATAATTGGTAAAGTAGGGTATTACCACGGAAAGTTTTTATCTTGAGATTTCTAAATAGTAAACACCAGAGGATTTATAGAATTTCATAATTGGTTTAAGAAATTGATTGGCTTTTTGAGGTTTGATATTTATGATTTATTGGTTTATAGCTATACATCTTTGCACAAGTATAAAATTGATTTGCTTTTCGATTTGTGATATTTATGAGTTTTGGGTGTTAGATATACATCTTTGAACAAATATAAAATTTATTTGATTTTCGAGTTTTGATGTTTATGATTTATTGTATTATAGTTATACACCTTTGAACAGTTATAAATTGGTTTGAACATGATCTTATCTTTTAAAAAAATGGTCATAGGAATTATTTAAATTTGAGTTGTACAACTTGCAATTTTCGTGTTTAGTAAATTTTAAATTTTAAGTGGAAGTAATGACGGTTAATTTTGGTTTAAAATATTTGAAAGTTATGAAAACGATTTTTGAGAAATTTTTATTTTAAATGGTGTCCTATGATTGAGGAATTACAAATCTAATTAGATTTTTGGTAAAAAAAAAGATAGATTTTGACTGATAAGATTATTTGAAAATTTCGTTTAATGAGGGATTGCTAATATTAAAATTTTTGGAAGAATTTCGAAGGATGTGATGGAAAGTTATTTTGATTGATTAAAGGAAGTTACCATTTAAAAGTTATGATTTTGTTGGAATAACTTAGCACGAATAGAAGTTAAAATTGATGAGAGCATTGAGCTTAATTTTTGAGAATGCTTTTAATATGCTAAGAGTTTTATTATGAGTTATTTGAAAAATTTTAGAGTGCTAAATTTTTGATTAATTGTGATATTTTTATGGATTCGTAAATTATGAACTCTTGGGTTAAATAGTTGAATTTAAATGATAATTTTGGAAAAGGTTAGTAGTAACGCGATAAAATTTTGCTTTGAGATTTAAGAAAGTGATTTAAATTTTATGATGAATTTGAACGGCTTGGAGTGAATACAAATTTTGGGTGGTTTATTTTTGAAAGTTTAATTTTAAAACTTTTGGAGGAAACTTGAGTTAAATTTTAATGGAAGGCCCCAAGATAACCCTACAGAGTATTCCACACTAATTGCCATGTCACCTATGACCATGATAGTAGTATATACACAAGTGTTGTTAGTCATCTACCCAGCTATATGACTGTATTTCCACCTCGGCTTACTTGATCTTCCTTCAATTCTAGATCTTTTAATTGCGACCTTCTAACCCACTTGCAATTTGGATAATGATTTAATGGTTCCTTAACTGTATTCATCTAGAAGACTATCTTCTCTCCGGAATTGTGTTCCTAAATTATTTTATTGGATTCTTTAATTAATTTTATTTCATGCTTTAACTTGATCTTCTTTATTTTTGTGCATTAATTTTCACCTCGTGAACTCCCACTTTCTATTCTTGATCTTCTGGCGTCCCCTACCGTGACTTGTATATTTGGAGTACAACACTACACTTTTCCTTCCAACAAATTTCATATATAAGACCTAGACAAGCCCACCTTCCTGTAGACATATCATGTCCCACCAAAACCCATCTCCTTATACTCTATTTTTTTGACATGACCTTATGGTCAAAATGGTCAAACTATAATCTCTACCATGATACTGATATATTTTTGACCATGGATAGAGATTCAACCTTGACTCAATTCTTTCGACCCAATATGTGATTTTGTTCTACTTAATTCCTTAAATGTTTAAACTTGTGCTTTATCTTGATTGCTTGACTCATTGTCCCATCACACTACCAGTTTAACTCTTGTAAGTTGGGTAGAATACCTCACCACCTAACAAACCTTTTTCCTTGTGAACCACATTGGTAAGTTCACTTAGACTATAAATTCAGAGAACCCTACCTTATCTAGTCTACCAAGCCATAAATGAAGAAACACTAGGACAACTGTATAGGCCCAAACTTTAGGCGAGCCTTGATTTTAAAAGATCTTGGACTAATTAAAATTTCCTTCATCAGTACCTCCCTTGCTCATATTTTTGACTAATTCATGCTGCTAACGTAGCTTCAGTTTTGCAAGCTTATTTCGTTATCAAGCTTGATCATGACATATTTTAATGGGTGCACCCACTAACATATTGTCTAATCAGAATCGGTGCATGATGGTCTGATCAACCAATTGCACTTTGGTTCGCCTATCACATATTATTCTACTTGGATGGAGACATAGTAAACTTGCCTTAGAGTCTCATCCGCGACAGCCTTGACAATTCTCTTTTGAAATTATTTTCGCCGCCTATGAAACCCGCAATTCGTACTCAATATATAACACCGTCTTTGAAACCTTTGTTGTTCTTGTCTTTTACTTATTTTGGAAAGACAATGCACTGTACTTCCTAAGATAGACTCAAGGTATCATCTCTGGTTGCCCTATCAATTATTTATACACAAATGTAGATAGCCATCGACCGACTCATGTGGCTGAATCCTCGCCTTAAACTACCCCTCATTCTTCAACTCTAGAATTGTTATCGTGCCCTCCCAATTATTCTGGAGCACTCGAGAATGATTCTAATTGTTCACTTAAATCTAACTCTCAACCTAGATGATTAGTATCCAGTTTTCTCTCAAGGAACCATACCTCCCAAATGTCTAGTTTATTCTCTTTGGTCTACCTCCCAAATGTCTAGTTTATTCTCTTTGGTCTACCTTCCGAATGTCTAGTTTATATTCCTAATGGAGAGCTACGACAGGAGCTGATGGCAGAGGCTCACAGTTCGACATACTCCATTCATCCCGGAGGAACCAGGATGTATCGCGACTTACGACAGTATTATTGGTGGCACGGAATGAAGCGAGAGATAGCTCGCTTCATTGCCAAGTACTTGGTATGTCAACAAGTGAAGGCGGAGCACCAAAGGACGGCCGGATTACTACAGCCGCTACCCATTCCCGAGTGGAAGTGGGAGCACATTACTATGGATTTTGTCACGGGTTTTCCTCGGAGTCCTAGGGGACGTGATGCAGTGTGGGTGATTGTTGATAGACTTACGAAGTCAGCCCATTTCTTACCTTTTAGAGTGGGCCAGTCGACAGAGGTATTGGCAGAGATGTATATGGAGCAGATTGTGAGATTGCATGCTGTGCCTGTTAGTATTGTGTCGGACCGTGACTCGAGATTTATCTCATATTTTTGGAGGAGCATGCAAGAGAGTTTGGGCACCCGATTGAAGTTTAGCACGGCATACCATCCTCAGATAGACGGCCAGTCGGAGCGTACCATACAGACGCTAGAGGATATGTTGAGAGCGTGCATGCTTGATTTTGGCGGTTCATGGGAGGACCATCTCCATCTTGTTGAGTTTTCCTACAACAATAGCTATCATGCGAGCATTCAAATGGCTCCGTTTGAAGCATTGTATGGTAGGAAGTGTCGGTCTCCTGTTTGTTAGAGCGACATAGGAGAGCGACAGCTATTGGGTTCCGAGTTGGTCTTGAGCACAGTGGAGACAGTGAAGAAGATTCAGGACCACCTGTGAGCAGCGCAGGATCGTCAGAAGCAGTGGGCAGATAATCATCGTCGACCCTTGGAGTTCAAAGAGGGTGACTATGTGTTCTTGAAGATATCCCCACTAGAGGCACGATACGAATCGGAGGACGTGGCAAGTTGAGTCCAAGGTACATCGGGCCTTTCGATGTCTTGGAACGTGTTGGAGAGGTTGCTTATAGACTGGCCTTGCCACCGTCGCTAGAGGGAGTGCATGACGTATTCTATGTATCTCAGTTGAGGAGGTAAGTGGCGGACAGCAATCATGTGCTTGATCACTCCGAGATCACAGTTGGACCGAGTTTGTCGTAAGAAGAGCAACCAATAGGTATCCTCGATCGCCGAGTGAAGGTGTTACGAAATCAATCTATTCTATTGGTTCGCGTGGCATGGAAGCATCACTCGCCAGGGGAGTCCACTTGGGAGCGCGAGGACGACATTCGAACCCGCTACCCGCATTTGTTCGAAGACGAAGGTATGTCCTGCATTTAAGTTTTTAAATTACTATCAATTTTTCTTGCATTGCATTCAGACCCCGACCTTAATTTAATTTCGAGGACGAAATTTTCTTTAAGTTAGGTAGGATGTAAACCCCCATATTTTTAATTGATTTTTTTATGAATTAATTAATGTTTTATATATTTTATTAATTATGAAATTATTGCTACTAGCTTATTATTATATGTGTGCATGTTAGTATTACTAATAAATAAGGAATAATATAAATTCTAGGATTTTTAGGAAATTATTTGTAAATTTTTAGGAATTTTTAGTAGCCTAATATATATATATATACTTATAGTTATATATATATATATTTTTTTTTTTTTTTTAGTAGCCTAATATATATATTTAGTAGCCTAATATATATATATATATACTTATACTTATAGTTATATATATATATATATATATATATATATATATATATATATATATGTATATATATATAATAGTTATAAAAAAAAAAAATGCCCGGCCCCACACCCAGCAGAGGGTGGGCCAGGCTGAATCTTGACAGCCTTGTTAAAGGCTTTTAGTTAGAGAGAGGAAAAAAAAAACGTGTATACATGTGCCAGCCGCCCACTTAAGTGGGCGGGGCCCATCCAAGGTGTGCTTGCTGCTCACGAATTAGCCCATGGCCGTGGGGATTCACAAATCCAAAACCTATTAGTATGAAGTTTTGTTGAAAGTTGTTATAAATATAACTTTTTCTACAAACATCAAAACCTTAGACTTCCAAAACAAAATTTGCGGCTGATCATACCCCCTTACGAGTTCGTTTCACCCACGACGGAGCTCTGTGCGTGACGAACGGAGCATCGAAAGTCAGCCCCTCGTCACCCACGGAGCAGTTTTCCTACTCAAGGTACCCTACTTCCCTACGACGTAACTTTTTACTCGTAGTACTGATTTTCGATCCATAAGATTTTCTGGAAAGTAGACTTGACCCTCTTCGAGATCCTCTAGGTGGATTTCGAAAACAACCCATTAACTTGCTCGAAAAATCGAGACGAAGTTGAACAAAAATCTATTTTCTGTAACGCTAAAAATTGTTTTAAAATGACAACTTGTCGGCCAATTTTCTTGCTGTACAGTAAAGTAATATAGGAACTAATTAAAAACAATAAAAGACAACATAACCGAGATCGCAACGCATCTTCTGGATCGTCATTTCGATTTGTGTGTAAAAAGTAGATTGATGTTGAAGTTGAGGAAAAATCTGTGTTTAATTAGATTAATTTTCTGAAATTTGTCCGATATGGCGTGTGCCCCGACAAATCGGACGACGTGGTCATGCGCTATATGCATCGAAAGACACATATGGACGTTGCGGACGTATGGGAACTGACGGAACTCAGTTTCGTCGCGTGTGCGCGACGAAATCAACGCGTATCCGTCGAGATACCCCCGTATCGGCATTTTACAAACTTGCCATAACTTCGTGTACAGTCGTCGAATCGAGACGAAACTTGCGCCAACAGGTCCGGATCGAAATTTTGGTCCTGTGTGCCAAGTTTGGTTCGATTCTGAGAAGGTCGAATCGGAACCCATTTTTGGCGGGCCCACGACCCACTCAAACGGGCGATTTTGTACACGGCTCATCGGAATCCAAAACTGGACATACCGTTGAGTTTCTCTCCTCAAACTGAAACCGTAGACATGTAATTTAATGAATTTATAGACCATAGGCCTTGGCACGCGTTTCGGTGCAAAGCAGGTCCAACGGCGGATATCGTTTTGACCCAAAATTACGATTTTGCCCCTGTTCCAGAATTAGACTTTTGGATAGGCGTTTCCTAGGTATATCTTATATTCCAAACTCGTTCGTGATGTTTGTTGCAGCATCCGGAGTCATCTGCGGGATTTGGCTTTTCTTGCTTTGTTTATTTTGCCGGTTCGAGCTACTGGATAATTCCCTTTGCACATAACCTCAGGCAAGATACCTTGCCATTATACTGTTTATTTTTAGTTTGTATTTTATTACATATCACTGTTCATTTATTTCCAGTTCTTGATTTACTGCCTGCTCAGTGATATTAGATATACTTTGTTATTATCTTTTGATTGCATGTGGACTTAGAGTTAAGAGACTACCGTCTGTTGTGTATCGCATGTACCTTGACACAGTTGTACCACGAGGATGTGTGAGATGAGTAGCATATAGAGGTTCTTGTGTATGGGCTGATCCCCCATGCGCATGCGATAGGGCTAACTGCTAATAGAGGCATGTTAGGAGACTTAGCAGTTAGTAGAGGTATATGAGACATGGATGTGACTCTGTTAGGCATTGGGTGGGAAGAACAGTTCCTTAACGTATGGGTCCTTATGCACTTTTCTATTACTGATACTGCTGGCCTCTGACATTCGAGGAATGTTATGCTTTGAGGTCCCTGGTATCCTGATGGGACTATACCTGAGATTACTGCTACTGAGCCAGATACCCATGCGTTGGAGGTTTGTTCTTAACTGCATAAACACAGTAGTATGGTTAGATTACCTTATTGTTGTCTTGTCACATATTTTCTTTGTGGCATATTTTGTATTCAGTATTTATGGCATGTTCTTCCTGTATCTTGTTACGTCCCTCTGAGGACCTGGTTATCTCTCCAGGTGTGTGTGCTTCTGTGATATTGTAGGTGTTCTAGTCAGGCAGTGATCTTCTCCATCTTTTCGAAGATGATTGCACTTGGCTCGTCTTGTTATTTCATCTATTCCTTCTTGTACATTTTATTTGAGATAGTTGGTAGTGGACTTTGTCTCCGCCCAACGATTGTATACATGACAAATTCAAAGTTGCTTTTATATCATTTATTTATTTAGTGGATGAGATTTAGTTATTATGGTTCTACTGCATTTTGCATCTTATGTATTCATACGAGGTTTCTATATATTGGGGTATACTTCGTATGTATGCAGCTGGCATGAATACGTATCTAGTCTTAAGTATTTTGGGACTGGGGCGTTACAACATCCTACCCAACTTAAAAGAATTTCGTCATCGAAATTAAGTATTAGTAGGGGGTGAGAAGGTACAAGGTTATATCGATAAGGAAGCACGGTCAAATCATTAGGCGAGACAAGGAAACAACGTTTAACGAAAACATACATTAGAGTCGTGATATCAATAAGGGCGAACATAACTATAGATTAACGCAAGAAGGAAAATGGTGAAGATAACGTGCAATAAAGAATAGTATAGGTTCAAGAAAAATAAAATAAATTAGAGACCTTAAAGTTATTGCCTCTTAAGAGTAGGTTGAAGGCACGATTTAGAGGACGAATTAGATTTCACTCCTATATTAAGCGATTAGGAGGTCATGATAGGGCCGAGAAAAGGACGAGTAGTTTAGGATAAAGATATAGCAATATCGAGTGATAATAATCATAATCGATATGAAGGCTAGAGAAGGTTCTAGTACAACGTATTCATCCTTCTAAAATAGGTGAAGGCGAAAGCAATATAGAGTTCAAAGGAGACGTTATCGAATACAAATACGTGATTCAAGACGACCGAAAAAAATTCAAAAAGAGTTGCCAAGACAGTTGCGGATGGGACTCTAAAGGACAAGTTTAGCTATGTCCCCATCCACGTAGAATGATAGATATAAGCGAACCAAAGTGCACTCGGTTGATCAGACCATCATGCACCGGTTCTGATTAGACAATATGTTAGTGAGCGCGCTCAATAGCATAAGTCATGAACAAACTCAATAAATGGATGAGTTTGCAAAACTAAATTATAGTAGCAACATTAGTCAAGGTGGTAAAATATAGGCACGAGATTAAGATTGAAATAAAGAACAAATATGAATAGTCTAAAAGTCATAAGAATCTAAGTCTTGTTTATTCCTATACTATCATTCTACAGTTTTATTGACCAAGGCTTGGTTGACCAAATGAGTTAAATTCCTCTAGTCTCTATGGTCTAGATAATACTATTTGTATTCTCTTAATGGTCAAGGGTGTGTCAGGTCGTGGGGTATTCTACCCAACTTAAAGAATTTAGCTAAGGGTGTTGAGGACATCTAACTAGTAGGGTCAATCTCTAACAAGCACGAAGGGAAGATAAGAATCATGATAGAAGGAATCAAGCAAGATGCAATCGATGAGTCGGTCGAATATGGAATCGAGGAAAGAGGTCAAGTATGTGGATGAGATCCTAGACTTCTAATCCTATTCGCAGGCTTGCTTGGCACGGTAAAGTAACCAAACAATTTATCTTGACCTGCAAGGGCCACCACAAAAACATGTAACGTCGCAGTCCCAAAATACGTAGGACTAGGAACGTAGACATGCCAGCCGTATAGTAAATATACGTAAGCTGTAAAATGCAGTAGAACCATAACTAATCTCATCCACACAAAATAAATGAATAAAAAATATCATATAATCAACTAAGAATTGTCATTGGTACATGTAGTTGGGCGAAGACAAATCTACTACCAACTATGAAAAGAAATACATGATACAAAAGAATAATTTTGGCGAGCGAAGCGAAGACGATCAAAGTGCAATCATCCTCGAAGAATAGTGACGATCATGGCCACGTCTAGAATACCTACGAAAGTCAAGAGCACACACCTGGAGAGATAACCGGGTCCTCAGAGGGACGTAACAAGATACATAATATCATGCCATATAAACTGAATAAATATTGCTCAAATAAATAAGTTAATTGAATTTATAATATGGTCCAATACACACCTATTGAACAAGCGTACCATCCTTCCAACCAAACAAGGACAGGAGATGGTAAACTAATTCACGGTGACGTATCTTTCCATGCTATGAATCCAATATGGTATCCGGACCCCAACAAGGTTCAATACCTTCTCATCGAAGTAGTAAGTCACACCTACAACCAAACAAGGACAAGATGTGACGAACTAATCCGCGACAAGTTATTGTTCCAAGCCACGGTCAGATACAAGTACCCAAACCAAAAGTACTCGTACCTAACGGATAAAGGTGCCTAACCGTTCTAAGTAAAATGTAGTTAAGAACAATCCTTTCTATGCATGGGTCCTGGCTAAATAGGATCGGCATGGTCCCCCCTTGGGGCACCAGAGGCCCCATCAGTAAGAGCATAACGTTCCGCAGAACGTCAGTGGCCGTCAGTAATCATGGGTAATCTGACCCACGTCTCCGACGGAGCTCACGGGTTACAAAAGGGAAAGTGCATCGAAGCCCATACGCTAAGGAATTGTCCTCCCCGTCCAATGCCTACTATGTTGTATCCACAACAGAAAACCTCTATAACCGCTAAGTCAAACTAGCATGCAACATCTATTAGCGGTTATTCCTATCGCACGGCTTAAACGTACCGGTGGCCAGCAGTCACGCATGTCCGTGTTCTACATGCGACACACAACTTCATGTTACAACGTGTCAAGGCCAATGAATGCAACACACAAGGTGGTCCCTTAAATCTAGGTATAATGTGTAAGAAAAATAATACATAGCAGAAAATAATAATGAACAGTAAGTTCTAACAGGTTATGCCATGTATCACAGTTTATTTTGCATAAAGAAAATAATGAACAATGCATGAAATATGAGTTAAAATAAATAAACAACAAATGACAAGGTGTTTTGCCTGGTAGGACGCTTGGTGTGCTGCAATGATCAAGCTGGCATGAACTGCAACTTCGGTGCAACAACTATACAAGGTGACCTCTGATGGTGGCACAGACCGTTCCATTGGGTCAAGAAGGGTTAATTTAGTTATGGTGGACATAGAGAAGTACAGATTTGGCGAGGAAATAGGAATCTAGGATTAGTCATGGACAAGGGTCGATAATAGGAAGTATTTGAATAATTAATCTATATACTATTTCAAAAATATTTTATAATACTTGAAAATATATAATATCTGGGAATCTCAAAATCATCTAGGTTCAAGACTAAAATTCTGTAGACCAAAGTAGTGATTTATTTTAGCTAGCTAAAAGTAGATTTTTCTAGGGTTTTAAAAAAGCTATAATTTATTTAGATACGAAAAAATGAAATATTTTTCACCACATCTTTGAAAGTATAAATTTTATATAACAACTACTAATAGTATAGTTACTCAAACTGAATAAAATAAAAAAACTATGATTATAAGATATGTATGTATTTAGGTTATATTATATACATTAGAAAATAATAATAATAATAATAATAATAATAATAATAATAATAATAATAATAACAGCAGTATACAACAGCTGTAGTGTTGCTTTCACCAAAATACAACTAAATCATCAATCAACATCTAATAGTAATAACAATAATAAAATAACAAATAATATTAATAATAATAATCTACTTAATTCCTACAATAATCTTTGGAAAATAAAAAAAAGAAAGAAGAAAATAAAATAAATTATAGTAAAAAAAAAACGTAACATTGAAAACCCAAAGGCAGCCAGTGCTGCCTGCTCTCGTCCCGAGTAAAAGAAGAAAGAGAGAAGGAAAAATCAAGAAATTGAGAAGAGAGGAGAGAGAGAGAAGGGAGGTGGCGGTTGGCCGGTCGCAGGTGGGGAGCGGTCGCGGTCGGGTTCGGCAGAGACGCGCGCGGCGGAGGGAAAGTGAGGGCCGGCGGCTCGGGAAAGGGTGATCGGCGTCGGGCGGAGGCAATTTTGGTCGGCGGAGCTGGGGTTGCGCGCGCGCGGCTCGCGGTGGAGGTGGAGGCGCGGAGAAACGCGGTGGAGGTCATGGGAAGGAGGGTTTCAGCGAGGGTTCCGGCGACGGAGGAAGGTCGGCTCGAGAAAGAAGGGAAGGAGGGTTTTACGGGCGGCCGGAGCAAGGGGGTGGTCGGCGCTGGGCTGTGCGACGACGGCGGTTTGGCCGGAGGAGGCTCGGCCGTCAGTCGATCTGGGCTGGGGCTGCTCGGCGGTTGGTGGTGGCGGAAGCTCAGGTTAGGTTTATTCTATTTTTTTTCTCTGGGCGACAGATTAGGGGGTTTTGGGCTTGTCGACGGTGGCGCTCGGCCACCAGAGGGATGTCGGAGGGGCGATGGTGGTGGTTTGGCGTTGGGTTGTAACAGAGGAGTTGGCCGAGGATGGCCGGGGTTGTGGTGTGCTGGGTTGGCGGTGGTCGGGATGAGCCACGACGGATGGTGGGTCGTGTGGTCGAGGGAAAATCAACAAGGGCGGCCGGGGGTTGGTTTGGTCGCTGGAGAGTAACGGTGTGCAGTGGAGTTGAGGTGGACGGTGGTCGACTCGGCTGATTTTGGCAGGGTCTGGTTCGGTGGTGAGATGGCTTGGGGAGGAGGTAGGGTGTTAGGTCGTGGCTTCGACAAAATTAGGGTTAGGGTTAGGGATTAGAATTAGGGATTTGGGACTTGTCATGCGAGACATATTTTGGGGGTCGTGTCCGGGGTTGTCGGACGCAGGAGAAGAAACATGTTATTGTAATAGAAAATAGGGAAGATAATGGAATGGCATGGACACGAACACGATGCACGTACACTTCGTAGAAATTTTGTGGAGGAATTTTTGGAGAAAAAATAATGGAGGAGTACCTGCCTATTTATAGGATGTGGAAATTCCCATTAAGATAAGGGTTAGGATAGTTAAACCCAAAATAGATAATTCATCTATTAATTTAAATCAATCCAAATCAAAATCAATTAAATCTAATTAATTTACATCCTTTAGTTTAAAACCAAATGAGATAATTCAAATTCCAACTATAGATATTAATTTAATCTATTTAAATAAATCCAAAAATTAAATTAAGATTTAAATTGCCACAATATTGCCAAAATATATTTTCCAAAAATGCTATAATAATTTCAAAAATACATTATTATTTAAAAATAAACTTAATAAAATATTTATGACATATATATATCTAAGCACAAATATTCTTTACATAATTATGCTTTTCTAGTGTACAAAAATATTATTAATTTTTAATAACTTTTAGAAATAACGTAAAAATAACAAGCTTAGAAATGATAGCAAAACTAATTATTATATCTATTATTTAAAACTATATAAAAAAATAGAAATAAATGTTTTTCTAAAATATGTACGCTCGCACATATTCGTACTCGTCGAGCAATTACGAAAAGCAAAATTTTGCGCACGACGTACAATGCAACTACGCGACGTACAATACGAAGTAAAAAAATTTTAATCAGTACCAAATTTATTTTTAAAAAAAAGTATAAATTTAGGGGTTTTACAGTTACCCAAAGTGTAGGGTCACTGGACCCTCCGAGCCGCGAGTCGTAGTCTGGATCATATAATCCAGCTCGCTGACTAGAGGAGGTCGCCTCTTTCTCTCTTTCTTAGATTGTTGGTTGACTTTGATAGTAAAATTATGAGTTTTTAGCATTCGATTCATGTCTGACTAGTTTTTGTTGGCAAATATGTGTGGAGCGGCGTACGAGAAGATCTGCTCGCAGGTGTGCAAAATGGTCGGTGGGTAGGGGGCTCTCGCAAAGGGGGCAATGCTCTCGTTTCTTGCTAGCCTCTCGTAGGTTTGTCCTGTTTCTCACCATTTATGGATATTCTATTTGTATTACATTGTTATGTTTCACGGGCACAAATACATCACGATACAGACACGGGACCTATTATTTGAGTGTCGATGCAAGATATTTAATTGGTAAAAGACCTTTAATTTTTGTTCCTTTATGTTGCATTGCGAAAAATGTATTGGATGCTATGCAGACTCCAAAATACAATAAGAAGATGTCATACTTTTGTGGTAAAATTGCTTATATTTGAGTGATTGCATTGCCTACTTGATGGATTTAATGGTGCAATGTGAGGTTTGCTTTATTTATTTTTTGGATTTGCTTGATTGGGGGCCTTAAAGTTGTGTTCTTGTATTAAATGTGGATATAATAGGTTCTTTTTTGTTTCTTTAACTTACCAATATTTCAATCATATTTTGCAGCAGTTGTCAACAACCAATATTGTAACTGATCACTATATAATGCTTAATGTGGATTTGATGTACAATTGTAGAATTAGAATGAAGTTGTTGGTATATAATAACCTGCTACTTTATTTGACTAACATATTCCCGAAAGGTGTTCCACGGGTCAAATATTGTGGGACATATAAATATCTTCACATTAACCACAGGTGTAATGATAACAATTGTTGCTTTGCACATCCATGCTAAGAAAGTGAGATTAAATGAAGAAAACATGAAAGTAACTAGCTAAGAGGCAAATTTTTGCTGTTAGAGAATATAAAGAAGACAAAGATGTGGAACAACATAGAATTTCTGAGATATCTTAATCTTTATTATGTTACAATTTCAAAACATTGCTGGTGATTTATGCAGTTTTGCTTCAATTATAATTGGAAGAATAATAATTGTACTATGTTGGGTCCATTATGGTTATGGTAAATGTGTTGTGAACCTAGTGCTCTACGCAGATACTAGTTGGATAATTTGTCTTGGCATGAAGAATTCATTAATTTTTTTCTTTCGGGTACTGGTATAATCTTTATCCAGGGTTCACAACAGGCTGCTAATTAGTAATGATGTGCATTGTTGGAGTGAAACTGGAGTCTCAAACATCAAAGGCAGTTGTTATACAAAATGCATTGATCTGTTGAGGGAGAAGGAGCATGACATCTGGAACGGTATAAAAGTTGGAACCGGTATGAACTTGATATATTAATTTTTGCCTTATTTTATTAGCAATCTGGGTAAGTATTACTTCTCAATTAATAGTTTAAATTATTAGATTCCAGTGCTTGTCTTGGTGTATTTTGAGTGTCTTGTTGTCTGTTACATGTTCCAAATGATATGAAGTGGATATGGCAACAGACTTTGGATTTCTGTGCTTCCTGATGTATATCATTGTGTGAACATAAGATTCAAAGTTATTGGAGACTATTATCATCTTGTCTTTTTTTTAATGATTTGAGGAGTTTTTTATCAATCATGTTCTCTTAGTCTATTTATAGATTAATAGTCTTTCTTTCAGATCCGATTCTAAGGTTCCCTGCACATTCTTATAAATATTTATATATCAAAATTGTCATAGGCCTTTTAATATGCTGCATGGCAAAATATATGATGACATAAAGATACAGGCACGACATTATAGTTTTGGCATGTTTTACTGTATTTCAGAGTTCAATGTCATGGCCGACACTGACACGACATTATTTGAGTATCCATGCATCTTAGGTATTTTACTTTTATTAATAAATAGGATCTTAATTTTCAACAAGAGACAAATAGTGACCAACTTTTTTTCTTTAATGAATAAGTAAACTTATTTCAGCAATTTTTAAAGAATGCTCACCCCTCCAAGTATGCTGGAGAGTATCAATTTACAACGGATCAAAATTTTCAAGGTATGTGTTATATACCAGAATTTTGGTCTTCTGCCATAGAATTTATCTCAATAACTGAAAGCATGTTGATCAGAAGATGCCATTTTTTTGTCTGACAAATTTGCAACACATGTTTTAATTTGACTAACCTTGCTAAATCGTTGCAAGAAGATCATCTTTGGATATTTTAAAATGGAGAAAAGGAACTTAATTCTATTGCTCTATTTGATAGAAAAGAGTTTTGTTGTCATTCAACAGTTATGTTGTTTCGGATTGCAAATTAGGCTAAGGATCTGCTCCCAGGTTCAATGGTTGACATTTATAGTGAACACTTGTAAATTGAGCTTGGCCCAAGATACCTGAATATCAAATGCTTATCGTTTCTAAATGTAGTTTGACACCTTGTTAAAAAAAATGCATAACGAAAATTATAGCTAATAAACTATATTTGGTGAATCAACAGACTGCTTAGATGGGCCGTTTAAAGTTGCCATTCCCTTGGGTGCCTGAACAACTGGCTTTCATAACGTTACAACAACTGGCTCTATTAACTTTTCATCCAACTAACTGATTCTAGTCAAAATCTTGGTTCAGTCCAATTGTCCTAAATTCGAATCAGCTAAACGAATTTCCTTTGGAGGTGCTAGACTACTTCAAATATACGAAAGATGGAGGAGGATATTGCCTAGAAATACCTACCGATGTTTCTTTGAATCTGCTCACTTACAAATACCCTATCGTTTGTTCTCTCGATATATGCCAAACAATAACAGTTAGCATGCATCTTCATAACTGTTGAACTTTTAGAGCTATTCCATGCTATATCCCTAATTTCTTCCTCCAGTCTACAACTCCTGTATTTGAGGCCTAACAGTAGTCTATATAGTGCATATGGAGAAGGTCTGTTCTATACTCTCGTGAAATAAGTGAAATAGAAGGCAATCTAGGTCTACTTGTTCACCATGTTGAATAAGTTTATCTTTAATCAGTACCCTCTTGAGTATAGCTTTGTAAAGACAAGTATTCATCTTTAAGAAGTTTCCTTTAAACCACTCAACCTGATGTCAGTCTACTTCTGGGATTGTGTTCTAACGACTTCTAGAGCAGACTCCAGGCCGGGTACGGTGTGTGTGGAGGATCCTAGCAAATCCCAATAGTCTTCTCTGCCTTGAATATGATTACCACATTAGAGATTTCTTCTGATATGTATGTATATATATGAGAGAGATTCTTGATTACAGTAAAGAAATTAAATCATGCAATCAAAGGGTGGACTTGAGCAAATAGTTAATAGATGTATACAACTAAAAAGATTAACCATGTGTTATTCTCCAACCATTAACTTATCCTAAAATAGCAAGACAGTAATAAAGGAACTAATCATTGTTCATGACTATGGGGTCTAGATAAGCCTAAGGTGGGGGGTTTTAGCTTGCCTTATATCCAAAACAATTGGAGAGGCAAATACAAGTAGACCATGCCTAACAGAGACAGATTAGTATCCAAGTGGGTATATGCGCCCCAGACAGAGTACTTTTATGGCAAGGGCCCGTGTTAATTTCTGTCTTAATAAAACAACTTTGAATCCTCTGTTTATGCTTTCCCAGAATTCAGTAGGCGACTCAGTGCAGAAAGCTACACTTTTGCCTAGCTGAGTCAACTTTGAGGACTCTAGTGCTAGTTTGGGGCATGATTCCTTGGTGAGGTTTGACGGCTGTCATATAGAATACTACTTGGAATTTTAGGTTTGAAATTCTTTGAAACCTATTTTGAGGTTTGGTAATATGAGCATTTAGAGGGTGTTTTCTGTACTAAATCCAACTATGAGATTTTACAAATGTGGTTCTCTAAGAAGCAATTGGTTGAGAATTTATGTGGGTGTTAGATTGTAATACTTATGTTGTGAGTAGACTTTGATATTTGATTTTCTCAATTTTTGAATCATGGTGCCATCATGTTTACCATGGATTACAATGAAGGTCTCACTTTAGTTTTGGAGCTTTTATGTCTACAAAATCTTAGTTTGAAAGAAGCTTTTCGGAGAAGCATTTTATGGAAGTTGTTGCAGTTACAAACTTTTATGTAGTCATCAAATTACTTTTATTGGTTCAAGCGGTGAGTAGAAAGAGTGATCTCAGTAGGGTCTAGGATGCTGCAAAGTAACATTAAGAAAGAAAATCTCAACCAACTTACAAATATGAGTGGTTGTACCAGTTGTGGACGGTGTAAAAACCAACCCCTTCCAGACAACTTAAAATGGATATGACCCATTTATCTGTCTTTATAATGTGATTTAGATTTTTCCTTTAAATATTTTAATTCGGGCTAATTTGACCTCAATAGAATTTCAGGGATACAATCTATAAGATTTTACACTGTTTACAATTTAAGTTATGTTAACTCCATGCTTCATGTTTGTCTTGTGAAACTAACATCGTTGCCTTAGTTTTCCTTGATGGTCTGAGTTCCTGTAACTTATGTAGTTCTTTTCTACCTCTAATAAAATAACATATTTATTTGCTCAAGTTCATTATTCGAGACATTTCTTGCTTCTAAATTTCAATAAGTTATATGAGCTCATATTGTTCTTGCATGTAAAGCGGGTTAAATTGGTTGTCATTGATATAGGTGCTACAAGGCTTCCACCCCAAGACATCAAAACATACAAAGAAGTGACTGTGATGCTATGTTGAAAGGAAATTGTCATTGTTGCTTTTTATGTATAAACTTTTTTTATTAAGAAAGAGGTTTACTGTGGTTATTTTTCATGTTTGTTCCCAATGCCAGATATTGGGGACAACTTCTGTAACAAACCTAATAATTTGGAAATCAAGCTAGAAATCAGTAGTGGCGTGCATAAGAAGTTGCATGAGTAAGATTTTAACTTTGATATTTTTATGCTTCTTCCTTTAGTTCCAAGGATGATTTGGCCCAGCTAACTAATTTTTAACCTCTTATTACAGTGTTCTCATGCCTTCTCCAGAGTTGAACATGGATTTGGGAAGAGAGTTGAGGTTCCCCCTTTGTAAGGAATACTTGAAATTGGATGTTATGATGCCCTGTTGTCACTATAGTTTTTGTGATAAATGTAAGATGTTGACCTTGTGGGCCAATTGCATGTTTGAATATAATATCTTGATTATTTTTCACTTAAACTCTACTTTTCTATTTTCAACGTGATTAACATACATACATATATATATATATATATAAAATATATATATATATATATATATATATATATATATATATATATATATATATATATATATATATATAATATTGAAAGAAGGTAATTGTGGCGAACGCTCCCACCGGGAATCGATCTTCTGACCACTCGGGTCACATGCAGCTCTCTTAAACCACTAGGCTAGAGGTCATTTGCATATATATACACACTTTTTGTAGTGTAGAATGTATTTTGGTGTTTAAATAATATGTATCATTTCCTTCTTACATTTATATTTACTAAGTATGTTGTTTAGGCTTATGAGAAGCCTTTTTTGTCTTTCTTTAACTGTACATGTCTTATGATTTTCCAAGTATACGACTAGCATTAAATGAGACATGAATGTGCCCCAATTGTTTTTATGTAAAATGTACCATTAATGATTTACTACCAAACTTGATAGTACAAGGAGCAGTTAAACATTTCCTTGTAGCACAAGCAGCAAAGAATGCTCCCCGTCAGTATGCTCCAGATGAGACAAATTTGTTGGAATTAGAAGAATATATTTGTATTATAATTACAACCAATATATTTTTATTTATAAATTGTATATATATATTTAAAATGGAAACACAATTCACAACGTTTAAAATTTGTTGTAAGATAATATTTTAACAACTTTTCTAAACGTTGTAAACTTCATTTATAATACTGTAAAATAATTATTGATATTAAATTACAATATACAAATATTATTTACAATATTTGGCAAACATGATTGAATAACATATACAATATTTTTTAAAATTTGTATAAACTTTTTTTTATAATGTTTGTACACTGTTGTACAAAATTTATGCACAACATTTATTGAACATGGTAGATATTGTTTCTACCACAGCTGTAGAACGTTGTTGAAATTCTATTTACAATACTTGTAATATGTTTAAAAATTATTTTTTACAATACCTACAAAATGTCGTCGAAAGATTTTTGTCAAATTGTATAAATTTCAAAAATGTTTGTAAATTGTTGTGGAAAGAACTTCAACAACGGTTTTACAACGTTCAAACAAACATTGTGGAAGATACACTCCTTTTACAACCCTGGATATAACAACCTTCTATTAAACGTTGTAAAAGATCTTTTACAATGTTGTTTCAACGTTATAAAAAGGGTTTTTTATTGTAGTGCCTGACAGAACTCGGCCAGAGTTCGACCATAGTGAACGTTGGATTTTTGAACTTGGTCTCCCTTCAGTTATGGATTATTACATAGAGTTCTTTCCTAATTCTGTCCGAATTCTGGCAGAGTACTTCCTTTGGAATAACAATAAATAGAGAGATATTCTGATCATTTCAAATCACCATTTCACTTTCATCTCTTCTCTTCTAAAGCTTACGTTTCTTCCAAAGAGTTTTCTAAAAAGCTTTCATTTTTAAATTCCAAGCCAGTTACAATTCTCTAGTCAATTTGCCGGTACGGTGCGGTCTAGAAGATTTCAGAAAAATTGTAATCAGAGGTTTGATTGAAGAAAGACTCTTCAAAACTGAAGTTGGTCGAGTTCTTCGTATCAAAGCTCGCGTCTGTAGAAGTTACAAGGACTTCGTATGAATACTTGCGAGATTTTCCAATAGTGGATTCAACTGGAAGCTAGAGTTCTTCCGACTGGACTAGTCCTCACAAAAGGGAAACCAGTATAAATCGTTGTGTTTGCGTTTGCCTTCTGATCTATTTTCTTTACATTTATTACTTTATGATTATTGATATTATTTCTGTGATCTAACTGCTAACAAGTTTTTAATTAGCAATATTCTGCTGCCTACTCTATTCACCCCCCTCTAGAGTATTCTGCTTTACGACTTCGTTCCTACAATTGGTATCATAGCGGATTATATAGGTAAAGCAAGGTAAAACTGCAATTATATTTAATTATTTTATAGATCATAGCATTACACATGGCAACTGTAAAATTCACAAGTGAAGGCCAAGCCACAAACAGACCTCCACTGTTTGACGGCATAAACTACACTTATTGGAAAACACGAATGAGTTTCTTCTTAAAATCTCTTGATTTTGACTTATGGTCTATATTTATTAATGGCTACAAAAAGCCTCCTCGTATTACTGTTGAGGAATCTTTAGTTGATAAACCCCATGATAAATATACTGAGGATGAAAAAAAAGCCAGTCTTGACGTACGTGCTATTAAAGCTTTATTTTATGCTTTAGACAGAACTGAGTTTAACAGGGTGTCGACTTGCACAACAACAAATGAAATGTGAAAACTTCTCGAAGTAACCCACGAAGGAACAACACAAGTCAAGGAGTCAAAGATCAGCAGACTTACTCAAGAGTACGAGGCGTTCAAGATGAAGCCAAATAAATTCGTCACTCAGATGTTTATGAGATTCTTGGATATTGTAAATCCTTTATCTTTATTAGGCAAGGAATACAGTAACCATGAGAAGATTCGCAAACTTCTACGAGCTCTCACAAAGAACTGAATTCCAAAGGCTACAGCAATCATTGAAGGAAACGACCTCTCAACAATGTCTCTAGAAACACTCATGGGTAAGCTACTCACTCACGAGTTGGAACTTCAAGAATTTGAAGATGCTACACCAAAGGAGAAGTCAAAGAAGTCGATCGCTCTCAAGGCTCAACATAGAAGAACTGTCGAAGATGATTCTGACGACAGCGACTCTGACTATGAAGATCAAGCTCTTCTGGTTAGAAAATTCAAGAAGTTCATGAGATTCAACAGAAGAACAAAAGACAGCAACAACAACAACAACGAGTAAGATCTTATTTGCTACGGATGTAAGAAGAAAGGATATATAAAGAAAGATTGTCCAACAACAACATCATCAACAAGAAAAAGTAGCAAATATGACAAAGGCTACCTGAAGAGATCTACATCAAGAAAGTTCGCTAATACAAGCATATGGCATGAGAGCGAAGCCAGCGACTCAGAAGACAAACAATCGGATGACGCTATAAATGTATGCTTGGTGGCTTGCGATCAGGTAACCACTAATCCTCTGTTTGATCCTTATGATGATTTCACCTTTAACCAACTAGGAGAGGCTTTCAGTGACCTGTTAAATGACTACAGGAAACTGCGTAGTAAATATGAAACCTCTAAGAAGGTACTTAAAGAGTACAAAGGTGAGATAGGAAAACTTACCGACCAACTAGCTGATGTTAGAAATAATGATTCTTCTATTGAGTCTGGTGAGCTTTCTTTTATTAAGCTGTTGTTACACGAGACTATCAAGTTATCCGAAGAAAAAGACCAAACTATCATCCAGCTAAAGGAAGACCTATCTAAGGAGAGAAGGAATCTCCAGTGTGCACAAGTCAAAAAGGAAACACTTACATCTGACTATACTAGATTATATGACACCTCTAAAAAGTTAGAAATTAGTTTAGAAAAACGGCCTGAAGTTGCTGCTTCCTATTCTAACATGTGTTAATTATCGAATCATCGGAACACACCCAAACCAAACATGGACAGAACAAACCATACCAAACCAATGCCCAAGAAGACTAATAGGCATGCATTTTTCTATACTAGAAAACCAAAACCTACTAATCATGCACCTCATACTACTTTCAACACTCAACATGCAAAATGCTATTATTGTGGCCTCATTGGTCATATATCCTCTGCATGTAAAATCAAAAATTTAGTAGATTTAAATATTTATGCATGGATACCAAAGACTAACATGTCAGGACCCTACAAGAAATAGGTACCAAGAGTTTTATCTGCAAACTATTTTTTAGGTGGAACGCCCTTCAAATGCTAGAAACAAATGGATCCTCGACAACGGTTGCTCACAGCACATGACCGATGATGCATCATTATTCGCAACACTGTCGAAGAAGAATAAAGAAGGATACGTCTCTTTCGGTAATAATTTAAGAGGGTACATAATCAGTATCGGTGATATTGGTAAGGCTCCTTATCCTGTGATTAACGACGTCTGTCTAGTTACCGAGTTAAAACATAATCTGCTCAGCATAACCCATTTAGCTGATCATGGTTATGGCATAACTTTGTCAAAGACAAATGTACTATAGTTGATAACTCAACTGGTAGTACTATCTTTGAAGGTATCAGGGAAGACAACATATATGTTTTCTATCTGTTAGAAGATGCTAACAAAGCAGGTAGATGCTTGATGGCCAAGAGCATTGAGAGTCAACTATGGCATATGAGACTCGGTCATGCAAACTTGGACACAATTTCAAAACTATCCACAAAGAAGTTGGTATGCGGCTTACCGAACATATCTTTCAAGAAGGATACGGTATGTAGCTACTGTGAAAAGAACAAAGCTACCCGATCCGCCTTTAAGTCCAAGAACGTTGTAAGTACCACTAGATCTCTACAATTGTTGCATATGGACTCATTTGGACCTAGTAAAATTGCTAGTCTAGGTGGTAAGTTATATGCATTTATCATTGTAGATGATTTCTCTAGATATACATGGGTATATTTTCTTGCACGCAAGAACGATGCTTTGTCAGAATTCGTCACCCTTTGTAAGAAAGTACAGAATGAAAAAGGTTTCATGATTACTCACATTCGTAGTGATCTTGGCGGCGAATTTGTGAATGCAGAGTTCAAGCAATTTTGTGACACACACGGTTATTTGTATGAGTTTTCCCGTCTTATGACTCCACAACAAAATGGAGTTGTGGAACGTAAGAACAGGACTCTATCTGAAATAGCTAGAGTAATGTTGAACTAGTTTAGTCTACCTAAATACTTTTGGGCTAAAGCTGTCAATACAGCATGCTATATTCTCAATAGGGTTCTGATTCGACCTATATCGAAGAAGACTCCCTATGAGTTATGGTTTGATAGAACACCCACTGTTTCATATTTCAAGATATTTGGTTGTAAATGCTTTATTCTTAATACTAAAGACAACCTGAGTAAATTTGATGAAAAGGCCGATGAAGGTATCTTTTTAGGATATGTGGCAAAGAGCAAAGGGTACAAAGTCTTTAATAAGAGAACCATGATCATCGAAGAATCAATTAATGTCAAGTTTGATGAACTAAATCAATATTCAGATGATGACAATAATGAAGACGTGAGTACACCAAGTACAGCTACTGCAAAACCTTCCTACAAAGATGCTGAACCTTCACACTAAACACCAGCTGAGTCTTCAAGCAAAGAAGTCGGAACCAGCAATCTTGAGGATATGCCAAAAGTGATGAGATTCTTGGCAGATCATCCAAAGGACTTGGTAATTGGTGAGATTACCAAGGGTGTAAGTACTCGTTCCTCTAATAAAGATATAGCTTCTTGTGTTGCTTTTATTTCACAGCTTGAACCCAAAAATATTGAAGAAGCATGTAGTAATAATTTTTGGTTAGATGCTATACAAGAGAAATTAAACCAATTCGAACAAAATCAAGTTTGGGAACTTGTTACCAAGCCCATTGATCATCTGGTCATTGGCACCCGTTGAGTTTTCTAAAACAAACTGAACGAGAATGGTTTAGTGACTCGTAATAAGGCTCGACTCGTAGCTCAAGGATACAATCAAGAAAAAGGTATCGACTACGATGAGACTTATGCCCCAGTTGCGAGATTAGAATCCATTCGTATGTTATGTGCATTTGCATGTTTTTATAATTTCAAATTATTTCAAATGGATGTTAAAAGTGCATTTTTGAATGGTTTTATTAAAGAAGAAGTTTTTGTAGCTCAACCTCCAGGTTTTACTGATTTTAAAAATCTTGATTATGTTTTCAAGTTGAAGAAAACCTTATACGGTTTGAAACAAGCCCTTCATGCTTGGTACGATCGTCTAAGCTCTTTTCTACTTGACAGCGGTTTTTCAAAGCGAATGGCTGACACTACACTGTTTATAAAATCTTTGAATAACAATCTTCTTTTGATTCAAATCTATGTAGATGATATTATTTTTGGATCCACTGATGAATCTCTTTGTCAAGATTTTTCAAAGTGTATATAGAATGAGATGAAATTCTTTCTCGGACTGCAAATCAAACAAACCAACAATGGGACGTTCATAAATCAAGCAAAATACACAAAAGATTTATTAAAGAAGTTCGACCTGGAAGCTGTCAAATCTCTTAGCACTCCAATGGCGACTTCAACCAAGCTTGATATTGATGAACAAGACAAACCTGTCGACATACGTAAGTATCGAGGTATGATCGGTAGCTTATTGTACTTAACTGCTAGTCGACTAGACATTATGTTTAGTGTTTGCTTGTGTGCACATTTTCAAGCCAATCCTAAGGAATCACATCTCTGCACAGTTAAGTGTATCTTTCGATACCTTAAGGGCACTTCTTCTGTCGGCTTATGGTATCCTAAACCACGTCATTTGACCTAACCGGTTATTCTGATGCTGATTTTTCCTGATGCAAAGTGGATGGAAAAAGTACAAGTAGCACATGTCATTTCCTAGGAAAAGCCTAAGTCTCTTGGTTTAGCAAGAAGCAAAATTTTGTCGCATTATCAACAACCGAGGCTGAGTATATCGCCGCAGGAAGTTGTTGTGCACAAATTTTGTGGATGAAGCAAACTTTAGAAGACTTTGGATTGCATTTCATACACATACCCATTTTCTGTGATAACACTAGTTCTATTAATTTGACTAAGAATCCAGTATGTCACTCTCGTACTAAGCATATCAAGATTCGACATTATTTTCTTAGAGATCATCAACAAAATGGAGATATAGACCTTGTATACATAGACACACAAAATCAATTAGTTGATATTTTCATAAAACCTCTAGCGAAACATCGTTTTAATTATTTATGTCGAAAATTAAAAATTTTAGATGTCAATAATATTAATTAATTTTGTTTTATTAATTAATTTATTCAATACTCAATAACTATTTTCGAGACAAGCCTACAAAGAGTCTGTCTGCCACCACGACTACGGTCGAAGCGAAGCGGTACTTAATTGTTCTCCGGTGAACTCCCGTTAGCTGGGACAATACTCCTTCAGCTAATCTGAAACAGATGCTGAGTAACGAAAGTTAATTTATAAAATAATATTAATTATATTATTTGAAGTTTAAAATCACTAAACTTTGAATTAAATATTTGAAATGAGTTGATGAAAAGGATATGGCCCACAAATTTCTTTTAAAAAAACCCAGGAGAACCCTAGGCGAATTCGGCCCGAGTTCGGTCCGAATTCGGCCCGAGTTCGGTCCGAATTCGGCCAGAGTTCTGTTGGTGCTGTAAGTTTTTAAGTCAAAACCCGATGCCTTCTCCTCTTTATCCCTTCCAAATTATTTCATCACAGCAGCAACAGCAGCCGAAGAACCCCCAAACCTAGCTTTTCTCTACTCCTTTTCTTCCAATCTACGTGGAGAGATCCATCCAAAATTTGGATTCGTGCGGAGAATCGCGTCCTCTACAACATACTTGATTCTCGAAAGGTATAACTCCTTCTTTCCTCCACTTTTAAATTCTTAGGGTTACCTAGTTTTAGAAAAGAATGCCTAGGGGATTCAATCCTTCTAAGAGGAAGAAGACTAATGCCAGTGAAGAGGCATCGTCTTTCGATCCGAACATGGATTCACTCTTTTCCCCGGTCCAATCGGGTAACGGCGTGTCGGATAAGTTTTACTTCAAAACTCATGACCAAGCTTTGCTATGGTATATCGACTTTGCTATGCGTATAATATGTACAGGCGCTTCGATCAAATAGACTGTATTTTCTGATCATTGTCCTTTGTTTGAGGCATTAGGGTTATACCGTCTCATTACCTAACAATTCCCTATAGCTACTAATGCCCTTAGACTATTATATTGTAACTTTGTGTTAGACACTTTTACCGCAAGAACTCGTGTTGGCAGGATCGATATCTAGTTCGATGATGTATTGCTAGCAGAAATCCTTGGTATTCCAAACGAAGGTGCCCCCACTTGATGACATCACCGACTTCGACTTTTTCGAGGGTACGACTCTTGTTAGTTTCAAGAATAAGCTTTGTGTGCCAGCACGTGTTCATCCTGGAAAGTTCAAGGCTAATAACTTGAACTTGTTTAACTACGAGTTACATCGCATCATCTACTCCACTATTCTTTCGAAATTCACTTCAAAAGATGATGTCACTGCACTAGAACTCTCTGTCCTCTATCAAATTCTTAAAGAGATTCCTTTTTCTGCCCCTAAGACTATCATCCAGATGATAGGAAGATGTCGTAGAAGAGAACGCAATCTCTCTTATGCGATGCTTATCCCTCGCATCTTTCAACATTTATATCGACTTATCCACTTGCGCTCTGGACCCTGAGCCCAAGTTTCTCAAGCTTTCTCGTCGTAGCATTGCCACTGCTCCTACACCTCCTACACCTGCTCCTACTGCACCTGTTCTCCCTCAGACCTACCCTATGTCTTTTGAGGGTATCCATCAGTACCTCTCGGATTTGCAAACTTTCTTTGTTGATACTTCCCAGGAATATGTGTTTTGTGACGTGACTCAGTTCTAGTCTATTGCCAACTCGTTTATCGATCTCCGATTCGCTCAGATGGGTCATTCTGCTAGCTCTCTTCCTAGAGACCCTAATGTATCCGGTTACCGTATTGAGGATGAGGCGGTCCATTCTTTGTTCCAGTCAGGGAATGCTTACGATTTATACCATAGTTCTGGTGCTACTCTACACACCTCTGGAGCTGGCACATCTGGAGCTGGTCCATCCGGACATGGTGGACATGCTGGCACTGCAGATGATGATGATGAGGATGATATGTGATTTTAGACATTCTTGTCTAGTTGTCGTAATATTGAGACCGATGTTATTGTCTTTGTTTACTTGAAAATGCTCCGACATTCCAAGGTAGTATCAGTACTCTTATTAGTTATGTGGTTGTGATTTCTTTTCTTATTTTTGTCTGATGAACATGTTATATTCTTTCCTTAGCAAATTTTTATTCAGTATAGCATTATTCAGTATTTCTCATAGCATTATCTTTTGTTCTGCTTATCACATTTCTTTACTATCAGTGACATTTATACCATGCCTGTGATAAATCGTTTTTATATATCTATATTTTGTGTTTCTTCACTGATTATTACTTCTGCATATATTACGGATGAGCTTTCTCTTTGCAATTATTTTGCTAAGTGACAACGGGGGAGAAATAAGATCTAACATCTTCGATCTGTAAGAATACATGATATGAACAATCTACATGAATATTTTTTTGGTACATTATATCGGTACAATTTGTTTTGATAAAGGCCAAAGATGTTATATCGGTCAAGGTTTGTCAATTATCAAAATGGGGGAGATTATTGGCCCATTGGTCATGGTCAAACCTGATTTTAATAATTGATCAAACTCTGTCTTGATATACGAAACAACTCAGATGTTTACTCAAGACGTTTTGGACACTGATCAAGATTGGATATCTACTCAGTTCAAGACCGAAGCTATGTTTGCCACTCGAGACTGTGTTTCTTTATGCAATATAATTTTTACTTTTATTGAGTCTAGGAATACATTGTACACCAAGTCATACTAGCAAATAGGCTATCCAAGATCATTTTCCGAAATGACCTATGTTTTGAAAAAAGATCTCTTATTTACAAAAGCTTCTGAAAGATTTCAAAAAGCCCAAAAATATTTTCTTAAAATATTACTGACCAACCATGACAGAACTCGGCCAGAGTTCGGCCATAGTGAATGTTATGTGAACATTGGATTTTTGAACTTAGTCTCCCTTCAGTTGCAGATTGTTACATAGAGTTCTATCCGAATTCTGCCCGAATTCTGCCAGAGTTCTGCCTTTGGAAAAACTATAAATAGAGAGGAATTCTGATCATTTCAAATTACCATTTCACTTTCATCTCTTCTCTTCTAAAGCTTACGTTTCTTCCAAAGGTTTTCTAAAAAGCTTTCATTTTCAAATCCCAAGCCAGTTACAATTCTCTAGTCAATTTGCCGACACGATGCAGTTTAGAAGATTTCAGAGAAATTGTAATAAGAGGCTTGATTGAAGAAAGACTCTTCAAAACTGAAGTTGGTCGAGTTCTTCGTATCAAAGCTTGCGTCTGTAGAAGTTGCAAGGACTTCGTATGAAAACTTACGGGATTTTCCAATAGTGGATTCAACTGGAAGCTAGAGTTCTTTCGACTGGACTGTCCTCACAAGAGAAAAACCAGTATAAATCGCTGTGTTTGCATTTGCCTTCTGATCTCTTTTCTTTACAGTTATTACTTTGTGATTATTGATATTATTTCTGTGATCTAACTGCTAACAAGTTTTTAATTAGCTATATTCTGCTGCCTACTCTATTCACCCCCTCTAGAGTATTCTGCTTTATGACTTCATTCTTACAGCTTTGATTCGAAGTACTCGACCAACTTCAATTGTGAAGAGTCTTTGTTCAATCAAGCCTCGAATTACAATCACTCTGAAGCTTCTAGACCGTACCGTACTGCCAAATCGATTAGAGGATTGTAACTAGCTTAGGATTTGAAAAATAAAGCTTAGAACTCTTTGGAATATAACAATAGGCTTTAGAGAGAAGAGATGAAAGTGAATTGGTGTGTTGAAATAATCGAAATCCTTCTCTATTTATAGTTTTTCCAAAGGCAGAACTCTGGCAGAATTCGGGCAGAACTCAGACAGAACTCTATGGAAAAATCTCATAAAAATCCGTAACTGCAGGGAGACCAAGTTTTCAAACATTCAAAACACAACGGCTACTAATCGAACTCTGGCCGAACTCTGGCCGAACTTTGGCCGAGTTCTGTCAGGGTTTTTGCAAATTGATATTTGGTCTTTTTGAAATTCTTTTAAGCAGTTAGGAGCTTTTTGTAAATAAGGGCTGTTTTTCAAAACATGGGATATTTTTGAATTTTTTTTTAGGGTTACCTATTTGCCAGTACGACTCGGTGTACAATGTATTCCTAGACTCAATAAAAAGATGGAAATTATATTATATAAAGGAAATATAGACTCGAGTGGAAAATACAGCTTCGATCTTGAACAGATCGGATAGCTATTCTCTGGCAGTGTCCAAGAGCCAAAACTTCTTTAAGTAGCCCTTATACCGAGACAGAGTTTGATCAATTATTAAAATCAGGTTTGACCATGACCAATGGGCCAACAATCTCCCCTATTTTGATAATTGACAAAACTTGACCGATATAACATCTTTGATCGATAAGATTTAAAAGATGATCAAAATTGCAAATTGTACTGTATCCTGAAAAAAATGTTCCTTTATCCTGCAATCGATGTTAGATCTTATTTCTCCCCCGTTGTAACTTAGCAAAATAATTGCAAAGAGAGAAGCTCCCCCACAATATATGCATAAGAAACAATCGTTGAAGAAATATAAACAGGCAGTTTGTATTTCATAGGCAGTTAATATTGAAGCATAAAGAGATAGTGCTATAAGAAATATGGAATAATGTTAAACTGAATAAAAATATGCTAAAGAAAGCATAAAACATGTTCACAGAATATCATCTCAGACAAATAAAATCTCAATACAAAATAAACTAAAAGGATAGAGTACTAATGATATCTTAGAATATCGGAGCATTTCCGTGTAACAAAGACATAATCAAAGTCTCAAAAAGTGATCATCTAGACAAAATACAGTACATCTAGATCACAAATCCTCATCATCACTATCATCTGTACTGCCAGCACGTCCACCATGTCTGGATGGACCAGCTCCAGAAGTGCCAGCTCCAGAGGTGTGTGGAGTAGCAACCGAACCACGGTACCAATCATAAGCGTTACCAGGCTGGAAGAGAGTATGTACCGCCTCATCCTCATAGAGGTGTACTGGAGACAGCTGGATCTCGGGGAAAAGAACGGGCAGAATGTCCAGTCTGAGCAAATCGGAGATCAGCGAAGGAGTTAGCTAGTGCCTGAAACCGAGTCACATCACAGAACTCGTGTTCCCTGGATGTGTCAGTGATGAATGTCCGGAGATCAGAAAGGTGCTGATGGATACCCTCAAAAGACATAGGGTAATCCTGATGAGGTAGGGCAGGTACAGTAGGAGGTGCAGGAGGTGAGAGAGCATTACGACGAGATAACTGGAGGTACTTGGGCTTAGGCTCCAGAGCACAAGTAGACAGATCGATGTCAAATCACTGAAAGATGTGTGGAATGAACATCGCATAAAAGATATTTTGATCTCTTGTGCGACATCGTCCCATCATCTGGATAATAGTCTTGGGAACCGAAAATGGAATTCCCTTGATGATGTGGTAGAGGGCAGATAGTTCAAGATTTGTAACATAATCTTTTGAAGTAGATTTTGGAAGAATAGTGAAATAGATGATGCGATGTAACTCATAGTTAAACAAGTTCAAGTTTGCAGCCTTGAACTTTTTAGAACAAACACGTGCAGGTGCACAAAGATCGTTCTTGAAGCTAAAAAGAGTCGTGCCATCGGGAAAATCGAAATCAGTGATATCATCGAGCGGGGCACCTTCGTTAGGAACACCAAGGATTTCCGCTAACAGGATATCATTGAACTCGATGTTAATACCTCCGACATGAGTCTTAACATCAAAAGTGTTTAACAAAAAGTTGCAGTAAAACAATCTAATGGCAATAGTAGCTATAGGGAATTTTTCGGTGACAAGTCGGTGTAACCCTAATGCCTCAAAGTAAGGACGCAATCCACTTATTCGGGGCGCCAGTGCATATGGTGTGCATGATAAAATTAACATATCATAGTAATGATTGGTCATGAGTTTTAAAATAAAACTCAATGTATGCACCATCGGCCGATTGGACCGAAAAAAAGAGTAAATCTGATGGTGGATTCGAAGACGATGCTTCTTCATTGGCATTAGTCTTCTTCCTCTTGGAAGGAGTGAATCCCTTAGGCATTTCTTCCAAATATGAATAAAAATTGAGGAAATTGAAGGAGGTGGAAGGAGAGAGTTATACCTTCCAAAAATTTAGTATGTTGTAGAGAAAGGAATCCTCCGTACGAATCCAAAATTTGGATAGAAATCTTCAAACAGATTGGAAGCAATGAGTTAGAGAAAAGCTAGGGTTTTGAGGGCTCGGGCATCTGCGGATGCTGTTTTGATGAAGTTTGGAAGTTATGAAGAGGAGGGGGCCTCAGGTTCTGACTTAAAAACAGAAATTCGGACTGAACTCGGGCCGAATTCGCCTTTTGGTGAATTTTGAAAAAGAAAAAAATTTGCGGGCCATATCCTTTTCATCAACTCCTTTCAATTATTTAATTCTAAGTTTAGTAATTTTAAATTTCAATTAATATAATTAATATTATTTTGCAAACTAAATTTTGTTACACAGCGTCTGTTTCAGATTAGCTGTAGGGGTACTGTCCCAGCTAACGGGAGTTCACTGGAGAACAATTAAATACCGCTTCACTTCGACCGCAGTCGTGGTGACAGACAGACCCTTTGTATGCTTGTCTCAAAAACAGTTTTTGAGTATTGAAAAAATAATTGTATAAAAAAAATTAATTAAAATTATTGACATCTAAAATTCCTAATTTTTGACGTAAATAATTGAAACGATCTACCGCTTGAGGTTTTATGAAGATGTCAGCTAATGATTCTCTGTGTCTATGTATACAAGGTTTATATCTCCATTTTATTGATGATCTCTAAGAAAATGATGTCGAATCTCAATATGTTTAGTGCGAGAGTGACATACTAGATTCTTAGTCAAATTGATAGTGCTAGTGTTGTCACAGAAAATGGGTATGTGTGTGTTAGTAGGCCAAAGTCTTCTAAGGTTTGCTTCATCTACAAAATTTGTGCACAACAACGTCCTGCGACGATATACTCAGCCTCAGTTGTTGATAATGTGACAGAATTTTGTTTCTTGCTAAACTAAGAGACTAATGCTTTGCCGAGGAAATAACATGTACCGCTGGTACTTTTTCTATCTACTTTGCATCCAGCAAAATCAGCATCCAAATAATCAGTTAGGTCAAATAACGTGGTTTTGGGATACCATAAGTCGACAGAAAAAGTGTCTTTAAGGTATCAGAAGATACGCTTAACTGCGCACAGATGTGATTTCTTAGGATTGGCTTGAAAATGTGCACACAAGCAAACACTAAATATTATATCAGGTCGACTAGCAGTTAAGTAAAGTAAACTACCAATCATACCTCAATACTTACGTATGTCGACAGATTTTCCTTGTTCATCAGTATCAATCTTGGTTGAAGTTGCTATCGGAGTGCCAAGTGGTTTGACTGCTTCCAGATCGAACTTCTTTAATAAATCTTTTGTGTACTTGGCTTGATTTATGAACGTTCTATTGTTGGTTTGTTTGATTTGTAGTCCGAGAAAGAATTTCAGCTCTCCCATCATGCTCATCTCAAACTCATTCTGCATACATTTTGAAAATTCTTGACAAAAGAGATTCATCAGTAGATCCAAAAATGATATCATCTACATAAATTTGAATCAAAAGTATATTACTATTAAAAGACTTTATAAACAGTGTAGTATCAACCTTCCCTTTTGAAAAGCCGTTGTCTAGTAGAAAAGAACTTAGACGATCGTACCAAGTATGAAGGGCTTGTTTCAAACCATATAATGCCTTCTTTAACTTGAAAACATAATCAAGTTTTTTGAAATCAGTAAAACCTGGAGGCTGAACTATATAAACTTCTTATTTATAAAACCATTCAAAAATATACTTTTAACATACATTTGAAATAAGTTTAAATTATGAAAACATGCAAATGCACATAACATGCGAATGGATTCTAATCTCGTAACTGGGGCATAAGTCTCATCGTAGTCGATACCTTCTTCCTGATTGTATCCTTGAGCTACGAGTTGAGCCTTGTTACGGGTCACTAATCCATTCTCATTCAGTTTATTTCGGAATACCCTGCGGGTGCTAATGACCGGATGATCAATGGGCTTCAAAACAAGTTTCCAAACTTGATTCCGTTCGAATTGGTTCAATTCCTCTTGCATAGTATCTAACCAAAAATTATCACTAGATGCTTCTTCAATATTTTTGGGTTCAAGCTGTGAAATAAATGCAAAACAGAAAGTTATATCTTTACTAGAGGAACGAGTTCTTACACCCTTGGTAATCTCACCAATTACCAAGTCCTTTGGATGGTCTGCCAAAAATCTTATTTCTTTTGGCATATCCTCTGGATTGATGGTTCCGACTTCTGGTTCTGTACGTGATTTGCTTGGAGACTCAGCTGGTGCTTTGTGTGAGGGCTCTGCAGGAGCAGTACAAGGTGTACTTATGTCTTCATCACCATCATCGATAGAATGTTGATTAATTTCGTCAAATTTAACTTTTATTGATTCTTTGATGATCATCGTTCTCTTGTTGAAGACTCTGTACCCTTCGCTTTTGCCCGCATAACCTAAAAATATACCTTTATCGACCTTTTCGTCAAATTTTTCAATTTATCTTTAGTATTAAGAATAAAGCATTTACAACCAAATACTTTGAAATAAGAAACAGAGGGAGTTCTATCAAACCATAATTCATAGGGAGTCTTCTTCGATATAGGTCGAATTAGAACCATATTGAGAACATAGCATGCTGTACTTACAGCTTCAGCCCATAGGTATTTAGGTAGACTAAACTGGTTTAATATTACTCTAGCCATTTCGGATAAATCATGTTCTTACGTTCCACAACTCTATTTTGTTGTGGAGTCCTAGGGCAAGAGAACTCACGCAAATAACCGTGTGTGTACAAAATTACTTGAACTCTACATTCTCAAATTCGCCGCCGTGATCGCTTCGAATGCGAGTGATCATGAACCCTTTTTCGTTTTGAACCTTCTTACAGAAGGTGACAAATTCTGATAATGAATCGTTCTTACGTGCAAGAAAATATACCCACGTGTATCTAGAGAAATCATCTGCTGTTACAAATGCATATAACTTACTACCTAGGCTAGCAATTTTACTAGGTCCAAATAAATCCATATGCAGCAATTATAGAGGTCTAGTGGTACTTACAACATTTTTGGATTAAAATGTGGACCGGATAGCTTTGTTCTTTTTACATTCGCTACATACCGTGTCCTTCTTGAAAGAAATGTCCGGTAAGCCTCGTACCAGCTTCTTTGTGGATAGTCTTAAAATTGTGTCCATGTTTGCATGACCGAGTCTCATGTGCCATAGTTGACTCTTATCACTTTTGGCCATCAAACATCTACCAGCTTTGTTAGCATCTTCTAATAGATAGAAAACATATATATTGTCTTCCTTGATACCTTCAAAGATAGTACTACCAGTTGAGCTATCAACTATAGTACATTTGTCTTTGACAAAGTTAATGCCATAACCGTGATCAGCTAAATGGCTTATACTGAGCAGATTATGTTTTAACTCGATAACTAGACAGACATCTTTAATCACAGGGTAGGGGGCCTTACCAATATTACTAATACCAATTATGTACCCTTTCAAATTATTACCGAATGAGATATATCCTTCTTTCTTCTTTGACAGTGTTGTGAATAATGAAGCATCACCGATCATATGCCATGAGCAACCGCTGTCGATGATCCATTTGCTTCTAGCATGTGAAGGGCGTTTCACCTACAAAAGAATTTGTAGATGAAAACTTTGGTACCCATTTCTTATAGGGTCCTGGAATGCTAGTTTTTTGTATCCATGCACATATTTTCAAATCAATAAGCTTTCTAACTCTACATGAAGAAGAAATATGACTAATGGTGCCACATAGTGACATCTAGCATGCTGAGTGTTGAAAGTAGAGTGCTGTGCATTATTGGTAGGTTTAGGTTTTCTAGTGTAAAAGAATGCATGCCTATTTGTCTTCTTGGGCAATGTTTGGTTTGATTAGGTCTGACATTATTGGGTTTGATCGTGTTTTGATGATTCAGTAAGTAACACGTGTTAGGGTAGAAAGCAGCAGCTTCAGGCTGTTTTCCTATCATAATTTTCAACTTTTTGGAGATGTCATATAACAAGCTATATTTAGCAGTGAGTGCATCATTTCTAACAGTAGCTTGCTAGAGACTTTTTTGTCTTTGAGTAAGTCTTCCTCTAATTGGGTAATGGTCTTGTCCTTCTCTTCGGATAGTCTTTCTCGTATAATAACAGCTTAACAGAAGAAAGGTCACCTTCCTCACTAGAACAATTACTACTTCTAACCTCATCTAGTAGGTCGGTAAGTCTTCCTATTTCACCTTTGTACTCTTTGAATACCTTCTTAGAGGTTTGGTATTTACTATACAGTCTTCTGTAATCCCCTAAGAGGTCAGTAAAGGCTTCTTCTAGTTGCTCAAAGGTAAAATCATCATAAGTATCAAACAGGGGTTAGTGGTTAACTGATCGTACGCCATCAAGCATACGTTTGCAGCGTCATCTAATTGCTCGTCTTCTGAGTCGCTAGCTTCACTTTCATGCCATATGCTTGTATTGGCATATCTTTGGGACGTAGACTTCTTCAGGTAGCCCTTGTCATATTTGATGTTCTTCCTGGTTGATGATGATGCTGTTGGACAATCAATCCTCATGTGTCATTTCTTCTTACAGCCATAGCAAATAGGATCTTCATCGTTGTTGTTTTTGTTGTTGCAGTTGTTGTCTTTTGTTCTTCTGTTGAACCTCATGAACTTCTTAAATTTTCTCACCATAAGAGCTTGATCCTCAGTGTCAGAGTTACTGTCGTAGAAATCATCTTCTACCGTTCTTCTATGTTGAGCCTTGAAAGCGATCGACTTCTCTGACTTCTCCTTTGGTGTAGCATCTTCAAAGTCTTGAAGTTCTAGTCCGTCAGTGAGTAGCTTACCCATGAGTATTTCAATAGACATGGTTGTGAGGTCATTTCCTTCAATGATTGTTGTAGTCTTTGGTATCCAGTTCTTTGTGAGAGCTCATAGCAGCTTACGAATCTTTTAATGGTTACTGTACTTCTTGTCTAATGATGACAGAGGATTTACAATATCTAGGAATATCGTAAATATCTGGGTGACAGATTCGTTTGGCTTCATCTTGAATGCCTCATACTCCTGAGTAAGTTTGTTGATCTTCGACTCCTTGACTTTTGTTGTTCCTTCGTGGGTTACTTCGAAAAGTTTTCACACTTCATTTGATGTTGTGCATGTAGATACCCTGTTAAATTCAGTCCTGTCTAAAGTACAAAATAAAGTATTAATAGCACGTGCGTCAAGACTGGCCTTTTTACTTTTCATCCTCGGTATATTTATCATGTGATTTTTCAACCAAAACATCTTCAACAAGAATACGAGGAGGCTTTTTGTAGCCATCAACAACTATAGACCATAAGTTAAAATCTAGGAATTTCAAAAAAAAACTCATCCGTATTTTCCAATAGGTATAATTTGTACCATCAAACAGAGGAGGTCTGTTTGTGGCTTGGCCTTCACTTGTGAACTTCACAGTTGCCATGTGATGTGTTGTGATCTATGTAACAGTTAAGAAAGACAAAATAATAACTGCAATGTTACCTTGCTTTACCTGTATAAGCCGCTCTGATACCAATTGTAGGAACGAATTTGTAAAGCACAATACTCTAGAGGGGGTGAATATAGTAGGCAGCGGAATATAGCTAATTTAAAAAGTTAGCAGCAAGATCACATAGACAATATATATCACAAGTAAATAATATAAAAGCAGAGATTAGAAAGCAAACGCAAAGACGTCGATGTATACTTGTTTCCCTCTTGTCAGGACTAGTCCAGTCGGAAGAACTCTAGCTTCCAGTTGAATCCACTATTGGAATAAACCGCAAGTTTTCATATGAAGTCCTTGTAACTTCTACAAACACGAGCTTTGATTCAAAGTACTCGATCAACTTCAATTGTGAAGAGTCTTTCTTCAATCAAACTTCTGATTACAATCGCTCTGAAGCTTCTAGACCGTACCGCACTGGCAAATTGACTAGAGGATTGTAACTGGCTTGGGATTTGAAAAATAAAGCTTAGAACTCTTTGGAATAGAACAGTAGGCTTTAGAGAGAAGAGATAAAAGTGAATTGGTGTGTTGAAATGATCGAAATCCTTCTCAATTTATAGTTTTTTCAAAGGCAGAATTCGGACAAAACTCAATGAGAAAATATCGTAAAAATTCGTAACTGTAGGGAGACCAAGTTTTCAAACGTTCAAAAAACAGCGGCCACTAATCGAACTCTGGCCAAACTCGGGCCGAACTCTGGCCGAGTTCTGTCAAGGTTTAGTCAGGGCTTTTGCAAATTGATTTTTGGTCTTTTTGAAATTCTTTTAAGCAGTTAGGAGCTTTTTGTAAATAGGGACTATTTTTTAAAACATGGTATATTTTTGAAAATATTTTTAGGGTAGCCTATTTTCCAGTACGACACGGTGTATAATATATTCCTAGACTCAATAAAAGAATCAAAATTATATTGCATAAAGGAAATACAGACTCGAGTCGTAAAAATAGCTTCGGTCTTGAATGATCGGATAGCTTTTCTCTGGTAGTGTCCAAGAGACCAAAACTTCTTTAAGTAGCCCTTATACCAAGACAGAGTTTGATCAATTATTAAAATCAGGTTTGACCATGACCAATGGCCAACAAATGCAAGCATGGAAACATGTTTCGAAGGCATAAGAATAAATATATCTTCTGAGTCGAACAAGTACGAATATTGAGATCTAATCTCGTCCTCGCGCTTCCATATCGACTCTCTTGGTGAGTGATGGCCCCAAGCGACATGGACAAGACTAATAGTCTGGTTCTTGAGCACCTTCTCTAGCCGATCCAAAATGGATACGGGTTGCTCCTCGTAAGTCAGGTCGGTACCAACGACCAGCTTAGAATGATCGAGGACGTAACTCGAATCCAGGACGTACCTACGCAACTGAGACACATGAAACACATCATGTAGCAAAGGAGGAAGGGCAAGACGATAAGCAACATCGCCTACCCGAGCAAGAATATCAAATGGACCAACATATCTAGGACTATGCTTTCCTCGAGTTCCAAATCTAATGATACCCCGAGTAGGCAAAATCCGCAGAAACACTTGGTCACCAACACCAAACTCTAGAGGCCTACAATGCTGATCTGTCCAGTGTCAGTGTCTGTCATGCGCAACTCGAAGCTTCTTTCTGATCAACTGGACTGTTTCTACGGTCTGCGTGATCATCTCTGGTCCAAATAATTTTTGTTCTCCCACATCATCTGATGCCAGAGGGGACCTGCATTTCGTACCATATAATGCTTCAAACGGTGTCATCTGTATACTTGCCTGATAACTATTATTGTAAGAAAACTCTACTAAATAAAGATGATCTTTCCAAGTTCCGTCGAAGTCTAAGGTACAAGCTCGTAACATATCTTCCAATGTCTGAATGGTTCTCTCTGACTGCCCGTCCGTCTACGGATGATAGGCTGTACTGAACCTCAACTTGGTACCCAAACTTTGATACAAACTCTGCCAAAAATAAAAGATAAACCGGGTGTCTCGATCTGATACTATGCTGACTTGAACTCCATGCTGCCTCACTATCTGTTTTGTATACATTTTTGCTAACTGCTCAGTAGACATCCCTAATCTGAAAGGAAGAAAATAAGCAACCTTTTTGAGCCGATCCACAATTACCCAAACTACGTTTCGACCAGTCAGAGATCTAGGTAAATCGGTCATAAAGTCTATTGTGATGTGCTCCCACTTCCACTCCAGAATGAAAAGCGGTTGTAACAATCCAGCTGGCCTCTGCTGCTCTGCCTTGACTTGCTGACATACCAAGCACCTAAAAACAAATCTCGCTATCTCTCTCTTCATGCCATTCCATCAAAAGTGTTGCTTAATGTCCTGATATATCTTTGTGCCTCCGGCATGGATGGAATAAGGAGAACTATGAGCCTCTAACATAACTTTCTGTCGAAGATCTCCACCTGTTACACAAAGACGGCTTCCGAACCTAAGCATACCATCTTCATGGATTACTAACTCCTTCCTAAGACATGATTCACACTCTGATCGAAGCTTCTGGATCCGCGTATCCTCCACCTGGGCTGCTCTAATCCTTTATACTAAAGTAGACTGAATCTGCAAACTGGCCATAACTCCTGTATCTTACGGTAAGATTACTTCAACTACCATTTCCTGAAGATCTTCTAAAATATGCATCTGCGAGGTTAAAATGAATGCACCACCTCTCCTGCTCAAGGCATCTGCTACCACATTCGCCTTGCCTGGATGATAGTGTAGATTCACATTGAAGTCCTTCAGTAACTCTAACCATCTTCTCTGTCTCATATTTAAGTCCCTCTGGGTGAATACATACTTCAAGCTCTTATGATCATTATAAATTTTTACTCGATCCCCATATAAGTAATGCCTCCATAACTTAAGTGAAAATACCACTATTGCTAACTCCAAATCATGAGTTGGATAGTTCTTCTCATGATCCCGAAGCTGTCGAGATGCATACGCTATCACCTTACCATGCTGCATCAGAACACACCCAAGTCCCTTCCCGGATGCGTCATAATATACTGTAAACCCTTCCGACCCTACTGGAAGCGTCAAGATCGGGGCTAAGATCAATCTCTTCTTCAACTCTGCAAATGATGTCTGGCACTCTGCTGACCAAACAAACTCTATATCATTATGCGTCAAATGTGTCAATGGTTCCAAAATCTTGGCAAAGTTTGCCACGAACCTCCTGTAGTAACCTGCCAATCCAAAAAAACTACGCACTTCTGCTACCATCTTGATTAGAACTGACCAATTCTCTATTGCCTCAACCTTTTTCAGATCTATTGACACTTCTGCTCCAGAAGTAATGTGTCCCAGGAATGAAATACGATCCAAACAAAACTCGTATTTACCAAGCTTCGCATAAAGTTGATGCTCTCTCAATGTCTGCAAAAATGTCTGAAGATGTTTCTCATACTCATCTTCATTCCTGGAATAGATGAGGATGTCGTCTATGAACACTACTACAAACTTATCCAAATATGGCATAAAGATGCGATTCATCAAATCCATAAATACTGTTGGGCATTAGTTAGTCCAAATGGTATTACCATAAACTTATAATGTCTATATCACGATCTAAATACTGTCTTGGGTATGTCCTGCTACTGGACCCTCACTTGATAATATCTAGATCGAAGATCAATCTTTGTAAAATCCCTAAATTTTTTTAAAATTATTTTTTATTATTTAAAATGACTTAAAAATGATTTTATGCAATTTATGATTTTTTTTGAAATGACCTTAGCCATTATTGAGTTTGGAGCACAAGACGACCATGACTTTTGGCGCGAAAGTTGTAGCAGTGTGCCTTGACTAGTATATTAGCCATGCCAGGGGAAGCATAGCCATGGTGATGTCCAAACTAGGAAAACCAGGCCATGTTGTGTAGTGACTCATTTAAAATATTTTATTTAGTTATTATTTATATATTAATTTTTAGATGACCCGGTTGGTCCAAACCAGTCCGTACTGGGCCTGAACCAAATTTTAGCCCATGTAGATATGTGGAGTGACTAAGATGACCCTGTAGGCATATTTTATGAGTGTGCAAATGTTCTTAATATTATTTTAAAATTTGAGAAACAATTTCTAAATATTAATTAGTGGTACAAAATTTATATTTTTACTATTGATAATGTTTTACAAAAATGATACAATTTTCACGACCAGAATAAGAAGTATGGTAAAGTCCACCCAAAACCACCATTTCACCTTTTTATTATTTTTATTATTATCAAAGTATTTTTTGAGAAATTAAATCAATAATTATTTATATTATTATTAATTGTCAAATTTTTATTGTCAACTATATATATATATATATATATATATATATATATATAAAAAAAAATATATATATATATATATATATATATAAAATATATATATATATATATATATATATATATATATATATATATATATATATATATATATATACACACAATAAATCTCTATAAAATTTAAATAAAAATTACATCTTATCTACATATATATAATACATTATATATATATATATATATATATATATATATATATATATATATATATATATATGTAGATAAGATGTAATTTTTATTTAAATTTTATTTAATTTTATATATATATACACACACAATAAATCTCTATAAAATTTAAATAAAAATTACATCTTATCTACATATATATATATATATATATATATATATATATATATATATATATATATATATATATATATATATATATATATATATATATATGAGGGTGGTCGGCCCCACCATGGGCAACCGACCACCCATACATGAAAATAATCAATAGCAGCAGCACTGCTCGGCTTTGTTGAGGGGAGGGGCCGACCCCACAACCCTTAGCAACATCAGCAGTATTAAAAGGAGGCCGAACCCCTATCCCTTCTTTGGTAAAACCCGACCCTTATGAAACAACTGCATCAACAACAACAACAAACACCAACACCGCCACCACCACAACTCCACCCAAACCCTAATCCATCTCTACGTCCTTATTCCTCCTCTCCCCGGTGAGCCAGGCCGTTCTCGTGCGCCGTGATAGCAGCCTCACCCACGAAAACGATAACGGTGACAACAACAACAACATAATTGAACTAGAAGGTATCCCACTTCCCCGATCGACATCTCTCTCATTTTAACTCCGATTTTTGATCCGTAAGATTTTTTTGGAAAGCCCACATGACCCCCTTCGAGATCACCCAGGTGGATTTCGACATGGCCATCCAACTTGCTCGAAAAATTGAGACAAAGTTGGAGAGAAACCACTTTTCTGGAACATTAAAAACTGTTTTAGAACACCAACTTGTCGGCCAATTTTTGTTCTGTACTTTAAGATTTTGTAGAAACTAATTAAAGTCAGTCAAAGACAACATAACCAAGATTGTAATACACCTTCTGGAATCATTTTTCATCTATTGTGTAAAAAGTTACAAGTTGTTAAAGTTTTACAAATTTTTTTGTAAATTCTGTTTTTGAAAAATTGGAAAAAACACCCCGATACGGCGTGCGCCGTGACAAACCGAGCGACGTGGACGTGAACCGAAAGCATCGAAAGGTGCATATCGACTTCACAGACGTGTGGGCTTTGACGGAATTCAAATTGGTTGCGTATGTGCGACGAATTTGATGTGTATCCGTCGTAATTCACCGTATCGACCATTTTCAAAATTCTCTAATTACTTTGTGCACGTTCGTCGAATAAAAACAAAACTTGTGCCAGCAGAACCATATCATTTTTCTGGTCCAGTATGCCAAGTTTGGTCCGATTCTGAGAAGGTCGACTGGAACGCCTATTTGGCGGGCCCGCGACCCAATCCAACGGACGAAATTATGCATATCCTACCGGAATCCAACTTTGGACATACAGTTGGATTTTTCTTCTCAAACATGACCTGTAGACGTGTAGTTTAACGACTTTAGAGACCGTAGGTTCTGGCACGCATTTCGGTGCAAAATTGGTCCAACGGTAGACATCGTTTTAACCCAAAATTATGATTTTGCCCCTGTCCCAGAATTTGACTTTTGGACAGGCATTTCCTTGGTATATCTTATATTTCGAACACGTTCGTGGTGTTTATTTCAGCATCCGAGGACGTATGCGGGATTTGGCTTTCATCGCTTCACTATTCTGACAGTTCGAGCTATTGGACGTCGTCCTTTTTGCACACAACCTCAGGCAAGATATGTTGCTATATTTACTGCTTATGTTTAGTCTACATTTTTATTATTGCATATCACAATTTACTTATTTCCAGTTCTTGTAGCTGTACCATTATTACAGTTTCTGATTTATTGCATGCTTAGTGATATTAGCTTTACTTTACTTATTATCCTTTGACTGCATATGGACATAGAGTTAAGGGACTACCATTTATAGTGTATAACATAAACCTCGACACAGATGTACCACGAGGTATGTGTGAGATGAGTAGCATATAACGGTACTTGCGTGATGGCTGATCACCTGTGCACATGCGTTAGGGCTAACTGCTAATAGAGGCATGTTAGAGACTTGGCAGTTAGTAGAGGTATAGGAGTCATGGATGTGACTTTACTAGGCATTGGGTAGGAAGAAAAGTTTCTTAACGTATGGGTCACGTATGCACTTTCTTATTATTGCCGGTTATCTCCGCGCTGGAGATACGGTCTTGGATCCTGATACCTAATTTCTGCTGGCCTCTGACATTCGATGAATGTTATGCTTTGAGGTCCCTAGTATCCTGGTGGGACCATACCTGAGTTCCTGCTCTTGTAGCCAGAGTGCCCATGCGTTGAAGGTTTGTTCTTACTGCATACACACATTAGAATGGTCAGGTAACCCTCATCAATGTCATACCACCCCGTCCCATTAGTAACTTGGGACAATATCGCATCGCAGTATAGTGTGCTACCCCTTGTCCTTGTTTGGTTGTAGGGGTAGTCCACTCTTTCGATGTTGAGGTATTGGATCTTGTTACAAATGGGACTATTTTACTTTACTTGTTATTGATGACATATTATATATATTTAGTTATATGGCATGTTCCTTATGTATCTTGTTACGTCCCACTGAGGACCTGGTGATCTCTCCAGGTGTGTGCTCTGTGACTTTGTAGGTGCCCTAGCCAAGGCTATGATCTTCTCCAGTCCTTCGAAGATGATTGCCCTTGCTTCGTCTTGTCATTTTTATCTATCATTTCCTCGTATATTTCTCTCTTTTAAAATAGTTGGTAGTGGATTTGTCTCCGCCCAACTACATATATAAATGACAAACTCTTGAGTTGATTTATATTATTATTCTTCTGATTTCGTGGATGAGATTTAGTTATCATGGTTTTACTGTATTTTACAGCTTATGTATACATACGGGGGTTGCATACATTGGAGTATACTTCGTATGTATACAGCTGGCATGTCTACGTACTTCGTCCTAAGTATTTTGGAAATGGGGCGTTACAATCTTAGAGAAGACGCAGGCCTTACTTAATTGGTCAAATAAGTCATCGATCCTTGGTAACGAATACTTGTTTTTACGGTTACTACATTCAACTGTCAGTAATCAATACAGATTCACGTCGATCCATCCTTCTTGGTTACTAAAATCACCATGCTGCCTAGGGCGATTCACTGTCTCGGATAAATTGCTTTGCCTTCTGTTCTTCTTTATGATGGTACCACTTGTCCAACTCTGACTGCAACATCCTGTAAACTCTGCCGGCCTTAGGCTCCGTTCCAGGATTTAATTTAATGCAAAACTCTACATCTCTTACCGGTGGTAAACCTAGAAGCTCATCTGGAAATACATCAAGAAACTCTCTGACCACTCTTGGAATCTGCTTCTCCTCTGCCAATGCCGCTGCAACTATGCCTTTGGGTTGATCCTCCAATGATCAAACAAACACGAACTCCTCAATGCCAGGTACATTAAGTACTACCCTACCTCCTCGACAATCTATCGTTGCATGACTGTCTCTCAACCAGTCCATGCCTAGGACAACATCAAAGTTGCCCATAGGGAACTCAATCAAAGATGCAGGCAATAATCGCCCACACACTAAGATCGGACACACTAAGCACACTCTGCTAACTCCTACGAGCCCATTACCAGTGAGTATATTCATCGTTTCTGGCAATACCTCAAACTCTAATCCAATACGTGTCACAAATCGTGCAGATATAAAAGAGTTGGTAGCCCCTAAATCAAACAATGCTACTGTAGGAAAAGAGGTAAAAGAAACATTACCTGCAACCACATCGCCTGAAGCTAGTGCAACCTCCAGAGATAAGGTGAAGGCCTGACCCTGGCCTTGCTGAGCTCCTTGCTGCTGCCTTCCTGGACCATGCTGTTGTTGCGGTCTCTGCTGCCTTCATGGTTCTGCGCCTGGCAAAACATCTGAGCCTGCGTCGGCAGACGCTAGGCTAGTAGCCTTACTACCAATGCTAGTCCTCTGTTCGGTGCTGCCCCCGAAGCTGGCAACACCGAAAACTGCTGAACTGGCCCTCCTGGCCTCTGCATCATAGGACAATTGGCAATCCTGTAGTTTGGACTGCCACACCTCATGCATAACCCATTAACTGAATGATACATATTCCTAGTGTGCACTCCCTTACCGTAGTAGGTACATCCCAAGGGCACCCCCCTGGCGCTGCTAATAGTTCCTCGACCGCTAATGCCGAACTGGTGCTGTTATCTCTGATACCGCCGACTTTCGTGGTGCTCCTGACTCATGAATATGGATACCGGGTGCTGGTGCCGATGTTCGCTGCATTTCTCCTCTGCCCTTACTCTGGGAATGAGACCTCTTCTGACCTCCAGTCCTTGCCACCAACCTTTGTTGCGTAAACTCATGCCTCCGTGCTGCCATTAAAATAGCATCAAAAGTCTGATTTTCTTGCCCTTCCACTAGCTGTAGAATCTCCAAATGAAGTCCCTGTTGGAACCTCATAGCCTTCTCTGGCTCTGTAGCTACCATCGCCGGTGCAAACTGACTCAATCTGCAGAACTCTCATGCATATCCATCCACCGTCTTACCAGCCTGCTTGATACTGATAAACCTTTGCTGTAGCTCATACCATGCAACTACGCCATAACTTGAATCTGGTACTGAAGCTATCCCAAGAAAAAGGATACCCCATTCCATCCTCTTCTGATGTCTACCAGTCGCGAGCAAGATCCTGAAGCAATAATCCGACTTGGTCAACCTTCTTCTCTGCTGGAACCTTTGCTGCTGTCAATATGACCTCAATATCCTGAAGCCAAGCATCCACCGTAATGGCATGCTCCGTGCCATCAAAGTACCTCGGGCTAATTCAGCAAAACCTCCGACGCTCCCAAATTATTCCTTACACTCCTCTCAAGGGCTAAATGTAACCCCTGGTTCAGTAGCACATTCTGTTCCTTCTATTGGGTCTGCTGTTGCTGGTGGGTTGCCATCTGACGCTGTTGAGTGGCCGAAAATCCCCGGATGACCTCCAGGAGTACTGCAGCATCAGGTACTGTCGTCGCTGCTGGCACCGCTGGGAGTGCAGGATCTTCGAGAACTTGTTGCTCCACCAGCTCTGACAAAATCTCCACTTGAATATGACCAGGAGGAGGCATTCTTTTCTGAGGCTGCCCTGTCGAGCCATGCTCTACTGGACGTTCCTCTACGTTGGCCTCGCCAGCTACTAAAAAGAAGTACCCCTATCGGGAAGATGGAGCAAAAGATACATGATATCAAATGACAGGACGAGAAAGATTCGAGGATGCAATTCAAGTTATCAATCAAGGTGAGGAAGGGAAGATGGAGCAAAAGATCAAGGGAACAAGTTTTGATTGAGACTCCTATAATAATAATACCCCTCAAGTCTAAAAATTAGACCTGCATGGGCCACCAATAAAAGCTTGTCATACCCTAGTACCAAAATACGGAGAGTGACTAGGACAGTTACTCTATATGAGGTATTTAAATATTATACGATGATCATGGCTGTCATGAGACTAGGGGGTGCATGCTACAATCAAGTCTCCTATGGTCCCATAGAGCATCTATGTCTCAATCAATCAAGCAAGAAGCAACAATTAATAAAAAATATAAGACAAAGTAGTAAGGCGTCCCTGACACTTCATCAAAATCATCATGGGGAACTAGCATTATAAGTTAGCTAGCCAGAGAGTCATAGGTACATAATCGTAGTCAGTTGCAGCTTGATTTAATTACAATTATGTAAGGAGGCAAAATATCCAGAATAACCGGCTAAACAGGTGTCGGTGGCTAAACGCCATAACTTAAGTAATGATACTAGAGTAGTGGAGAAGAAACCCACTCGAGTCCCCTACCCGCCATGCTTCAAGTATGTACCATTGACGTCAGAGAGGAAAGTCGGATCCTCTAACTTTGCTACGAGATTTGGCCATACAAAACCAGCGGGGTCAGCCCCGAATAGAAAGTACCACAAGGGAGCACAAAAGAGTGAGATAAAACCCAAGCATAATAATAGTAATGAGAAAAGCTTCCGGTCGTAACCTCGGTCCACAGCCTGTCGTAGCACGATAGCCCAACCCAACAATCAAATAAGGACATGGGTTGGACCACGCACCATGACAGTCCATGTCCTTCGGCTACTAACGGAAGGTACAAGGCACAGTCAAGTCATTTTTCGAGCGACCATCTATTCCTGCGACTTTCTATATTTGGCAGAGTTATCCCCGCAATGCTGTTGTAGGAATCCTCAGATCGTGTCATTCTAGCAGGGCTAACAAATCCAAAATGTATATATATAAACACATAGCACCTTGATCATGCACAGGTCCCCCGTAAGGCTACCGCACTAAAACATATAACACATAGCACAAAGGAGACGGATATGGTCATCCACCATAAGCGGATGAAACCATGTCCGTGGAGGCCAACTCGGCACGTCAGGATGGGACCTAGGGTGGCTAGTATGGCACGATCTCAAGATTTTTCCAGCCCAATGCATCTAATAGATTAGTTGCCTAATTAATCGTAGGTTAATCTCGAGATTCACATGTCGTGGTCACATGCTCACCTTCCTAAATGTCGTACATAGTACAAGTACCTTAAGAAGGGATCCATACTGGCTTAAGGAGTCATACATAAGGATCCCACCTTAGTGTAATACAACACCCTACACAAATCACATCATTACTACCGACTATTCATTATGTAAGTACTAGAGGCATTGGATGTACTGATATATATCATGTAGGAACACTTCACACATGAGACAGCACATCGAAGCTCACATAGATTGTACCTCAGTATACGCATAGGACCAGCACACACATAGATAATTAGGTCGGGAATGAAGGTCGAGCCACAAGATGTAAGAGAAACTAGAAGTCACTAGACACTTAGGGTATGAAGCGCACGTAAGTCATAAAGTGGCACAAACGGCACACGGGCAAAAGGCGTAAGGTGCAAGGCGCAAGCGGTGCGCGAGGTGCAAGGTGAGCGAGCGAAAAGGTGCGTGCGAGGTGCAAGGTGCGCGAGGCGCAAGGTGTGCAAGCCAAAAGGCGCGCGGTGAGGTGCAAGGTACGCAAGGTGCAAGGTGCACGAGGTGCACGAGGTGTCGTCCCTACCAGCAAACTTTTGGCCATAGAGTTTTAGAAACTTCCAATATCCATAACTTGGTTTATAGGACTCGAAATTGGGCAAAATAAAGGTCTAAACTGAATAAAATTGAATTCTCTACAACATGGAATAAGTAGTTTTCAAAAATAAGCAAGTTTGATAGATCAAAATCACAAAAACTTATGAAACCCTAGTTTTGGAAACTTAGATCTACTCAAAGATAGCTATTGAAATCAAAACACCAAGAACTAAACATGTAGAGAAGGAGGAGTGGAACATTTTTGACTAATAATATCATCAAAATAAAAGTGCACAAATCTTCCCTTTTGAACAAGTTGTACTTGCCTAATGGCGGTGGTTGAGGAAAATGAATGAAATGTTATGAGGAGGGAGAAAAGCAAGAGAATATATATAGTAGGGTTGGCTTAAGGAAACCCAAATCTAAGCATGCTCTAAACATTTATCTATTGACATGATTAGTGGCTAAATGCAACGACTAATAGGAAATAAATTAAATGATGCACATGCACAACATACCAGATACCATATACAAGAATCAAGAAGGCAAATACATATATCGGGAATGGGCAGTGACATAAATGAATTATAACGGTCCAAAAATTAAAGGAGCAAAAAGAATTTCAGGGTCTTAGCCCGAACACGAAGAGGAAATCGAATCGGCATTCGACGCCTATAGATGTGGAAACGTACTCGTACCCGTAACGCATGCCGAACCGAGCCGAGCCGGACTGGGCGACGGCGTACGCGAGGGTCCCATAAGGCACCCACACAAGACTTCAATGAAGAAAATGGAAACATATATGCACACTCAACCTTCACGTTCCAGCCGATGTAGGACTATTTGAGATGTAAGGGAAATTAGTTTTTGATCAAAAGAAGCAGCAGCAGCACCAACAGTGAGAAGGAGTAACATTACGTGAAGTATTAGGATAGTGGAAAGAACCATCATCTAATGGTGTAATATGAACACTAAAAGGGGGAGAACTAAAAGACATGTCATGAAATGAAAATATTGTATCGTGGATAATGACATCACGAGAAGTATAAATTTTGTGAAATTGGATACTGTAAATACGGTATCCTTTGACTGTACGGATAACAAAGAAAAATTCTCAGGTTGGCACGAGGTTCAAATTTATTTTTAATATTAGTGTTTTGAGCAAAACAAAGACATCCAAAAACTCTTAAAAATAATAAGATTAAAGGCACCAAAAGCATTTAGTAGCCAAAAGTGGACTTGGCATTTTATTGATAAAATGTAGTTGCCATGAAACATTCTCCCAAAACATTAATGGCAAGCGTGCTTGAAAACTAAGGCACGTGCAACATCGAGAAGATGACGATATTTTCTCTCCACAACACCATTTTGTTGTGGGTTAGCAAAGCAACTACGTTGGTGAATGATTCCATTTTTATGAAACAAATATTACAAAGGTTTAGATAGAATTTAGTTCCATTATCCGATTGTATTTGCTAGAGTTGAGGGTGAAAGAGAGCGCCACTACAAGAAAATAATTGAGAGATACGATAGTGAAAGTGACATTACATCATATATATAAGAAATAAATTAATAATTGTTTTGTCTCAGATTTAGCTTTAAATAGATATATCCGTGTGCATCTTGTGAAATCATCAAAAATAATTAGAAAAAAATGAGCATCACTATGAGAGGGTTCTAAAAATGCCCCCAAATTTCACAATGGATCAATAAAAAGTTTAGTACTTAATGAAGATTTTTTATTAAAAACTTGACGAGATTGGTTTGCCAATAGGCAAACATGACATGGGCAACCAAAAGATGACTTAGCAAAAAAATTCCTGGCTAGAAATTTAAAATACACAAAGATGGTGACCTAGGCACCAGTGACATAGGTCGAATTTATTTTTCCCAATGAAGAACACACAGAAGCAGAACTTAAGAAATAAAGACAACCTCGTTGATCACCTAGATCACCCTACACTGTAGAGATGAGAAAAGAACTTCGTAATCATTAGATCGAGTAATTTGAGAGATGGATAACAAATTAAACTTAAAGGAATGAATGTGAAAAATATACTTTAATAAGTTTTGATGAAAAATTAATTGAAGCAATATGGATAACTTAGGCAAGAGAAAAATTGGGCAATTACATAAGTTATTGCGCAGGGGTATAGAATTAAATAATGATAATAAAAATAAGTATAATTAAAATCACCAAAATCTATAATCCAAGTAATTGAAGAAAAAGGAAATAAATCATACAAGCTAAGTTTGCAGCAGAAACAAAGGATGTTTCCAAAGGAATAGAAGCCAATAAACTGAGGATTTTTGCTTATTGCTCAGGTGTAAAGGACATGTTAGACCTAGGGTTCGACCACGTTCTAGAATTAACATCCTTTGATTTGAAGGATATAATATATTATATATATATATTATAATATATATTATATATATATATATATATATATTTATATATATATATTTATATATATATATATATAAAAAATAAAAATAAATTAATATATATATATATAGTTATTCCTGAAATGAATCTTTTGATGGAAAATATAAATCTCGAACTCTTATTTCCAGAGGGACAAAAAATCTGTTCTCCTAAGAGGATATGAATACTCGTTCTCAACCGAAGTCGATGCAATGAGATGAATGATTGCTCTCAACCGGAGTTGATACAACGACTTTGCTGGGTGATGAAGATCATCGTTGCTCAAAGCAAGATTCGCCCTATTGCGATATGCTCCCAGGAACCAATAAGTTCTAAAGAACTTCTGAAACGCTCGCTGTCACCTCCTTTACGAACACGAAAAACTCCTTAGGACTTCAATGGCAGCGGCATCATTTCTCTCTTCTTCTTTTTTTTAGCGTAAGTCCTTAATGAAGGCACAAAGAGAGTATGTATAGAGAAGGGCCAAAACCCTAATCCTAATCCTGGCCGTAACTGATTGCGAAAAGATAGAAGCAAATAATAGAAAGATTTGAATGAATTAAATTCAAATCACATAAAGTTCGGATATGATCAATTAACTCAATCTTTCCATAACTGCTCAAATCTTCTATTGGCTACATCATCCGCCACTTGCACCCCATATCCACTCAGCCCGTCAACCTATGTGCGTAGCTATGAAGCACAGCAGCCTGTGACTGCGCACTCAGTGTAGTACCTGCGCACCTTAGCCCTGTAGCACCTGTGTGCCGTAGCCCTGCAGCACCTGCTCTCAGTGCCTAGCAGCTCCTACGCGCCTAGGGCCACAGCACCTACGTGTCCTAGCCCTGCAACACCTGCACGTCAGCACTGCGGCACCTATGTACCTGCTGTGCCTGTGTTGTGACTCAAGCAGAGACGAGCGCACGAGCGCATCAATTGCACACAATGTGCCTGTGTCGAAGCTGACATGCTAAGTAAAGTGCGCTAACAAAATGCCACTTTACACCCTCGATCCTGAGTCAGAGTCGAGTCGCTAAGCCCCTTCGGTGCTTAGCTCCATAAGAGAATTATCCCATGAGCATGACAAAAAGCATTAATACTTCTTTATTGATTTAGCCTTCTTTTACCTACAAAAATGCCCCCACATGGCACCCATGTGCCTCTCCACACTTAATGTGATCTCTCAACACAAGCAAAGCTTTATATAAAGATACCATCCATTTGGTTTTTCCAATGTAGGACTATCTTTCTAGTTTCTAAAGCAAAAGATCAACAAGCAAAAACACCACAATCCCCCACATATCTCTATATATGGGTTGAGCATTCCCGCAGTGACTGTCCATCATACATTAGGATAGATGTCGCTAACTTGAATCTTCTCGCATGGGTTAAATGACAACATGATACAAGAAAAGACTAAGCCTTGAATTCTGCACCATAACTGCAATTCTTTCCACTCACATAATGACATCAACTGCGCTTCTGACTGCACATTAAAGGACTTGTGCCAGCCTGATTTTGGTGTATGTATCTTGGGTGTCTACAAAATTTCTATCAAGAGACGACCTATATCTCTTTCTATACACTCTAGGTGAGTTCTTTTTAAAGAGTCCTTGGCATGAAGCATTTTGCTTCCTTACGGTACTACACCGCTATGACATGGCCCGAAGCCGAGATCTTGTCTCATGTGGTGTCATACCACCTGTAGCATGAGGTCCAGCCTCTTTGTAGTGCCAAACTACCCAGCTTGAAGCCTTTCGCTTCCTTGCGGTGTTATGCCGTCGAAATAGCTTGCAAAGCCGAGGGCCGCCTTATGTGGTGTCATCCACTGTAACATGAGGCCTAGCCTCTATGTAGTGCTGCCTACCACTTTATTATACAACATTAGGCCCTCTTGCCTATGTGCGGTGCTATGCCACTGTGACCTGGCCTGAAGCCGAGGCTTTACCCTCAAGGTACCTCATGTGGTGTCACCCACTGTAGCATGGAGTCCTACGCTCCTTTGGAGTGCTGTGCTACCCGTGCTTCCTAAACATACCAGACATCTCAGATGCCTGAGAACTCATTAAGGCTTCCAAGCCATCCTTCCACAAGACTCTGTTCTTCATAAGAAAGCAGTAGTCAATAGTGGTTCTGGGTTCTTAACCCCAACATTCTAAAGGATTTGCCCACTGTTCCTGGTATTCTTTCAGTCAATGGTCCTTCCTTGAACTAAAAGTTAGATGTCTAGTAGATTTCACTTTGAACTAATAGCATAAAACTTTATAGTAGAATTGCAAAGACATAACGTCAGAGTGTCTTCAAGCCCACCTTACCTGCTGTGTCTTCAACCAGCGGGCACTTGAGACCTTTGTGAATATCCACTACGGTAATGACTCCTTTTTTAATAAGATCATTTAACGCCATGTGCCTTAGATGCACAATCCTCTTCTTGCCATTGAAGAGGTCATTCGATGCCACCGTTGCAGTCGCCTAGTTGTTAAAGTATATCGGTACCACCGGTATCTACCACCAACCATTAGAACATCACACATGAGCTCCCGAAGCCATTCTACTTCATCCGCTATAGCCGCCAGTGCATAGAACTCAGATTCCATAAAGAGTGAGACAACATAGTCTGCTTCTTCGACTTCTATGATATAGCAGCTCCACCCATGAAGAAAACAAATCTTCCTGTGGACCTCTCACTTTCTACTTATGAGCACCAGCTTGCATCGCTGAAGCCTTCTAATATTTTGGATCTTTGCAGTAGTATAGTACATACTTCTGAGTCCATTTGAGGTATCTCATAACCCACTTCATAGCTTTCTAGTGCTCTACACCTGGATTGTTCGTGAATCGACTCACATCCTACGAAAAAAACTATCAGGTCTTGTGGCAGTAGTCGCATACATCAAACTCCCGATGATGCCTGAATATTCCAGTTTCCAGATACTTTCCTTGGATTTGGCTTTAGCTTCTTGTCACACCTATACACATATCAATCCCTGGAAGATCCTGATACCCATAGCATGCAAGCATCTTCTCAATGTAATAAGACTGTGACAATGCCACTCCAGTTTTCCGTCCGGATGATCTTTATCCCCAGGTTAACATCAGCTTTCCTTAAGTCCTTCATGCTGAACTTAGATGAGATGAACTTCTTTGTCTCAGCGATGCTTGTTAGATCTGTATCCAAGATCAGCATTTCGTCCATGTACAGATAAATGACAACTCCTCTCCCATCCATAAACTTTGTGTGCACACACTTGTCCGTCTTGCTGACCCTGTAGTCGTTTGATGTTATGACTTTATCAAACTTCTCATGCCACATCTTGGGAGCTTGCATCAGACCATACAGAGGTTTCATAAACTTACAGACTTTTTCTTCGAGGCCCTTGACGATGAATCTTCTGGCTGTTGCATGTAAATCTCTTCGGTCAATTCACCATTCCGGAAAGCGGTCTTAACATCCATCTGATGGATTACCAGCTTATGAATTACGCTCAGAGCAATCAACATCCTGATGGTCGTCATCCGAGCTACTGGAGCATATGTGTCAAAATAATCGATCCCCTGCTTCAGAGAAAATCTCTTGGCAACTAATCTTGCCTTGAACTTGTCAATAGTTCCAACGGCCTTCATCTTTTTCTTGAAGATCCATTAACATCGTTGATTCTGCTCATTCAGGTAGATGACCACACCCACGTGTTATTAGAGGTTATCGAGTCATACTCATCATTAATAGCCTCCTTCCAGAAGATAGCATCTCTGGTCTTCATCGCCTTATCATAGGTAAGCGGATTTGTTTCCATATGATAGGTGACAAAATCCTCTCCGAAGTTCTTCTTTCTCCTCACTCGCTTAGATATAGGTTCTGCAAGTTTAGTTCAATAGTTGTTCTTGCAGCAACAATATCTTCTTGGACTGCCTCTTCGTAAGGAACTTGAGCCTCCTGCGCACTCACATTGTTCTCCAAAATGTCCACGAGAACAATGTTCTTGTGCTTTGCGAACTTATCTTCAAAGAATTTTGTGTCACGAGATTCAATGATATGATTGACTCAATATCAAGGAACCTCCGAGCATTACTCTTATCAACATAACCCAGGAATATAGTCTTCGTAGTCCTTGTTCCTAGCTTCTGAATCTTTAAATCTGGAAACTTCACATATGCCAGACACCCCTACACTCGAATGACATTCAAGTTGGGGATGACCTCGAACCAAACTTTATGTGGAGTGACTTCTGAAGTAGCATGCAGCACTCTGTTTAATATGAACGTAGCCGTAAGCACTGCTTACCCTAGAAGTAATTTGGAAGACCCACAATCAACAGCATTGAGTTCATCATCTCTGTTAACGTTTTGTTCTTTCTTTCTGCAACACCATTTGAAGAGGAGAGTAGGGAGTAGTTGTCTCGTTGATGATTCCAAGTTCTCTGTAGAACAATACAATTTATGAGACCTATACTCTCCACCTCGATCACTTATGAGTCTCTTGAGTTGTTGTCCGGTTTGACGTTCGGCTTCAGCCTTGAAGTCCTTAAACTTCTCATACGCTTTATCTTTAGACTTGAGCAGATAAACAAATACGTACTTTGAGAAGTCATCGATGAAAGTAATGAAATACTTTCCCGTCTTTGTGGAGAACTGTTTGAAGTCAAAGATATTGAGTGCACCAACTCCAGAAGATCTGTACTTCGGTTTACCCGCTTGAACAATTTTTTTGTGATCTTCATTGCGTACAGACCTCACACTTCTCCAACTCCTTACCCCCACATTTGGAGATAAGTTCTGGACTAGACATCTTGTTTATTTTTTACAATGAACATATCCTAGTCTATTATGCCAACTCAAGAGAATAACCAGAAGAAGAAACTGCATTCACCGTCTCCATAGGAGTTACAAGTTGTATTTTGAACATCCCTTCGGTGCAAAAAGCCTTCCCGAAGTATGTTCCTTTATGGACATAACGTCTTGACCAGCGTTAATGTCCATTCTCAAGCCTGTATTGCAGAGCAGACTTCTCGAGACCAGGTTCTTGGCAATGGCTGGTACATACTTCACATTTTGAAGCTCAGTTGCAATACCACCATCTCGATCCCGTATACTTCAGCTTGTGTCTGGTTCGCCACCATAACCTTCTCAGAGACAGGTTGGTACATGGTGAACCACCTTCTTTGAGCAAACATGACATGAGGTGTAACCATCACTTTTCTAAAATATGGGTAATTTTGAACTTTTGTAAAACTTATCATTAAATAATAGAATTTAAATCATGTTAATGATTTATGGATTTTTAATTAATTTAATACTATTTAATTTGGTGCATTGTGATTTTGGTGCTTTACTAGTGTAACCTAGCTACTTAGCCTAGAGACTAACCATGGCCATGGGAACCTATCCCATGTGATTAGATTAGCTAATTATCACTTTCTAGACTAAGGATATTTTGGTCATTTTGTGACTTTTGTATTAAGTTGAATTTGATTAATTAGTAATGTTCTAATTGAGATATTAGCCCTTAACCTAGAATTGCCCTAATCTAGATGCTAGTCATGAGCCTAGATATTGCATTAGAAGGTTCTAACTAGATGACAAGACAATGATATCTAGATATTTTGATTTATGTAGGATATTTAGCTAGAAACCCTAATTTCCTAGGACCTTTCCTAAGGGGGCTTGAATTAAACTTGTAGAAGCCTACCCATAACTTAAATATCTACCCAAACCCTAATCCATACACCCGTGGCAACCAAGGGCAGCCCTCCCCTATATAACATCATATTAGCCTCCCTCCTTGCCTCTTTCATTAGAACTCAAACCCTAATTTATGTTCTTCCCCAAATCCACCCCTTTCTCCAAATCAACTCCAAATTGAGCCTAATCAATTGCAATACTCCCCTACTGTAGAAGAGGCCTCTAATGGATAGCTAGCAAGGATTTGGAGCTATTGGACCATTGGAGCTTGGAGGAGATCTAGATCTAGTGTATTTTTATTAAGATTCTAACTCTCAATAGGTAATGGCCTCTAATTCATAGATGCATGCATCTAGGTACCATACACCTGTAGACCAAGTTTGGTAGGAATTCGTGTCCATTTGATACGCGTATCGGAGACGTATCGGAGTGTAGTGTAAAGTGTTAGGTGAAATGCCACTAAGGATTTTACTTTACTGTTTTCTAAAACTAATTTCATTTTGGTTGCTGTTTATATGTGGTTTGTTATTCATAAACTCTGAGGTGATTTTAGACACATTTTGTGTCACTTATTAGACACGAGGACACGTGCATGAGACCTCGTGCACTGTCCTGCTGCCCGACCCCTAGAACAGACCGCCATGCCACGTGGACATGTGCTACTTGGCCAGTAGGTCAGGGCAGTGTCTGACATGCCCTCCCTAAGTCACACATGATTTTGTGTCGTGTCCTGAGAGGAATCGTGTCTGTACTGGTTTTGTACACACGGACATACGCGAATTATCTGCTCTGATACGGCTTTGTAACTAAGACATGGCACAGGTTGGATACGTATCGGGTGTTAGACACGTAGATGTTGACCTAGTCTACCTGTAGGCTTGACCACGAGGCACGAGGATTCACATGTGTCCTATTGTGCTCGACATGTCAGCACGAGGCAGCCTCTGTGTAGTTTTGATACCTAGTGTAGACATACTGTTTTGATACTCATCCTGTTTTGGACACGAGTATATGACACTTGTTGACATAGTTTTGACATACTCACACCCTTTCATTTTTTCCAGTTTCACCTATATTGGGTTTCGAATGATATTATGTTCATATATATATGGATAAATATATATATATATATATATATCTATATATAATATATATATATAGTATCCTATATAATAAGTTATATATTGAGTATATATGATATGTATATAAGTTGTACTGTAGATTATATGTTAGATGATGATTTGGTTTTGGGTTATCAGTGTGGTTTGGTTTAGCTTGGTTTTTGCTAGGCATGTGGCCTTTGCTTGCCTTGGCATGGCCAGTAGGCAGCAGCAGCCAAGCATGTGGCTCTGCAGCAATATTGCCTGCTTTGCAGGCTGTAGCAGCAAGGGTATTTGGCCAACACACCTTTTGGCAATGGTATTGGGAAGGGTATATTTTCAGTGTTTTTGAGTTGATGAGTAGGAAATAGGTATCTGAGAGGTTAGTATTTGAGTTAGAATTATGTGTCTAAGTATCATGGGAGTGAGAGTATAAATTAGATGGAGTTAGTTGTATGTTAGTTCATGATTAGCATTGGTTAGAAGTTAGTATCAATTAGTATTTGAGAGTGAGGGAATAGGGTGATGGCAAGCATTAGCTTGGCCCTTGTCTTGGCTTTGATGGCATTGCATTGCTGCAACATCATTTGCTTTAGCAGAAGCAACCATGGCATTACATTGCCTGCAGTGCTATGCATCATGGCAGTAGCAGTAGCAAACAATTGCCCTGCAAGCAGCAAGCAAGCCACAACAGCAGTAACAGTAGCAGTAGGAGCAATACCAGTAGCAGTGTGGCATGGCAGTGCCTTAGCCCATTGCCTTTTATTCCTTGTCAATATATGTTTGAGTGTCATATGAGGGCTCGTGTTTTGAGAGTAGGATGTGTGGCAGATTAGGCCACATTGGCCATTGGCCTATGTGGGTTTCATTTGAGTGTTCCTTGGTTTAGTTGGCAGTAGAGGGTTAGTGTATAGGTGAGTACATATATATGAGATGTACATATAAATATGTTATAGGTACTAGATTATGAGAGTTATCATAAGGTCTGGGTTCAGTCACCAAGAGGTTGGTGTTAGTTAGATTATATAGTTAGATATATGGTCTATATATATATATATATATTATATATATCTATATATATATATATTATATATATATTTATATATATATATTTATATATAATATATTATATATATATATATAATATATATATATATATATATATATATATATATATAAAATGTATACAGGTTGAGGGTTCAATATAAGATGTAGTGAGTGTATATATCTATATATTATGTTAGAGTATAGTATTGTTGTATATATATGTAAGAATTTGGTATAGGTATTTGTCATAGCCCATGAATAGGATATACATATATGATATGGTTCGAGTTAAGTTTATGAGTTTAGTTAAGGTGGAGTTTGGACTAGACTAGAGAAACCAGGTGGACCAAATAGTCTAGTTAACCCTTGACCAGTTGACCATATAGACCAAGTTTGACTGAAGTTGACCAAGAGTTGACTTTGACTTAGAACGACCTAGAATTATGTAGAATGCATTGTAAACTTCATTTATAACATCTTGGATACATTGTAACTTGTGTTGCTCTAAATGGGACTCAGTTACTCCTCGAATATCTTTCTCACTAGTCATTCAGGATATCAGGCGTGGACATTCTCTGATCGTTTCATACTTGCTAGGACTTATATTCTTGCTCTAGACTACTTTACTTGATGCTGTCACATTGTTATCACAGATTAGTACTATATGGAAAAAAAAAAAAAATATAATATATATAATCTAATATATATATGTATATACAGGTTGAGGGTTCAATATAAGATGTGTGTGAGTGTATATATCTATATATTATGTTAGAGTATAGTATTGTTGTATATAATGTAAGAATTTGGTATAGGTATTTGTCATAGCCCATGAAATAGGATATATATATGATATGGTTCGAGTTAAGTTTATGAGTTTAGTTAAGGTGGAGTTTGGACTAGACTAGAACTAGGTGGACCCAATAGTCTAGTTAACCCTTGACCAAGTTGACCATATAGACCAAGTTTGACTGAAGTTTGACCAAGAGTTGACTTTGACCTAGAACGACCTAGAATTATGTAGAATGCATTGTAAACTTCATTATAACATCTTGGATACATTGTAACTTGTGTTGCTCTAAATAGGACTCAGTTACTCCTCGAATATCTATTCTCACTAGTCATTCAGTATATCAGGCGTGGACATTTCTGATCGTTTCATACTTGCTAGACTTATATTCTTGCTCTAGAACTTTACTTGATGCTGTCACGTTGTTATCACGGATTAACTATATGGATCTTTTGATCATGAGATGTTTTCCCCCAGAGGGTGCATCGGGTATTTCATGTTCATGTACTTTATCAAGTGCATCATGTACCTTGTACTCGTATCTATTCATGTGTACACATGTTCTCATGTGCCTTCATGTACACTCATGTGCTCTCATGTACACTCATGTTTACATGAGCTTCATATATAAAATTAGTTCTTATTCATGTGCAATAACGTAACTTGAATGGATCCTTGTATATTGATTGGGGTAGGGTGAGTAGAAGTGGTTATGTGATCATTATCCCGAATAGTATTCATGTGCAACTCCGTAGCTTATTCATGTGCAACCCAACCTGTTTATATAAACATATTATACTCTAAATCAAGTGTTACTTACAATTACTTACCATATATATTTTAGTTTACAAATATCTCTCTATCTTTGATGTACATTTCTTACAGCATTTCATGTATATTATTCTTGCTTGTTTTATATTTCCTGCCATGATATGAACTGCTTGAGAGATATGTGCTCGTTCATGTCCTGATTGGACCTGTGATAATTTTATAGATAACTTGGAGGTTCCCGGCTAGCCTAGAGGAGACTCAGTAGAGCTTGGAGTAGAGGGCTAGAGTTTTACATATCTTATTTCATTATTATTTGTGTTTGTGAGTTGTATTATTCGGGATGTTGAGGTTGGTGTTGTTTAGACACTGAGACTTATTTTTTTTGATATATCTCTTTGTGGATTTCATATCTTATTGTGCCTTATCTACTCTAGATTATGTGATTGAGTTGTATCTTCTTAGATTGTCCTCGTTCGGAAAGTATATCATATTTTGTGTTTAGTTGTTATTGTGACCTAGAACAGCGTTCTACCGCCGACACTGTGGCATGGGCTGAACGTACCCACTTCTCATGCCCTACACTGGTACGGGTTATGACACGAGGCCCCAGTGTCTATCTACCAGTCCATGTCAATCCCGGCTGAGTCAATGTACATCATATCAACAAAGTTAGCCTCACCTTGTGTAAGCCCCTAGATTTCAAAATAGTATTTTTATAATTTTAAATAGCATTTATATATTCAAATGAATTAATATAATTATTAGGAATTTTTCTAGAATTTTTAAATGATTTTTAAATAATTTTTAAATCAAATATATCATTTTGTAATTAATTGAATTGTTTTAATTTATTTTGTAATAATTTTAAATGTTTTAATAGTCTTTGCAAAATCGATTTGTCTGTGCCAATTAAATTTGCACAGAGTAAGGCGGTGGGGTTACTTTATAAACCCCAAACTTGGGGGACCAATGTGGAAAACACCGTCCCCCCCCCCCCCCACGTCTCGGGCTCCCCATTGGCCGGTCGGCGGCCGACCTCGCCGTAACCCTAATCCAAATTCCTAATTTCTCGGCCAGAAACCCTAATCTAACACCTATTTTCGACCTATTTAAGGACACTCGTTCGAAACCCTAGCTCCCACACCATTCGGTCGCCCTAGCCGCCGCCCTCGCTTCGTCTTCCCCGACCAGCCTCGCCGGAGATCCCCTCTGCCCAACACGACGCCTACAGCCTACTTCGACGCCCCAACCATCGCCACCTTGTCCGCCTCGCCAAGGCGAACCCAGCGCCACCCTTCGTCGCTGACCACGACGACTCTTCCATCTACAGCAGCCCCGTTCTTCGACCGGAAGTGGACACGTACGTGTCATTTCGTTTTTACTTCGCTGTTGTGTCGTTTTCACGTAGGAGACTCGACCCGTGTCGGTGAGTGGGTTGGTGGACTCAGACACGAAAAACTCGTTTCGTAGGAGTCGTGCAAACCCAGGACACTGGACTCGTGTGTCTTCGTGTCCCAAACTGTCAGGGCACGAAGACACAGGACTAAGGTTAACGGTTTACTAGACTGCTAGGGTCTAAAACCATTAACTATTTCTAAATAAAACTAACTAAAACCTAACCCTAACAACTGACTCGAGCTGACCCCTGGCTAGCCCGAGCGCGTCAAAACCCCCTGCCCCTGGCCGAGTTCGAGTCCCCCTTTCCCTTCCTTTTTGTTTTGTTTGTTTTTATTTATTATTAATATATGTATATATGTATTTATATATATATATGTGTATATGATGTATATATATAATTTTTTTTTATATATATATGTATATATATATATGTATATATATATATATATGTATATATATAAATAATTTTTTTTATATATATATATATATATATATATATATAATATATATATGTATTTGTATAATATATATATGTATATTTTATATTTAGTATTTTATATATATGTATATTTATTAATTATATATATATATCTTATATATGTATGTAATATCTATATATTTCTATATATATAATAGTATTGTTGATAAATATGTTTATTTTCAAATGCAATTTTAGTGCTAAATATTACTATATAAATTTCACAAGTTATTTCATTATATAATTTTGTGACTTGTATATTTTACCACTTTAAAATATTTATTTATATTTAAATTCCTGTATTTTATAAATCATGGCCATTGATGTTCAAACCTAGCATGGGTTTTTGGGCACAATTGTGTCTAATACATTCAGAGCCTTTACAAGTCATATTGGACTTGATTCAGGGCTTTGGGTCCCGTATCTGGACTTTGGTTCAATTTCGAATACGTGGACAAAAATAGTAAATAATTAATTAATTATTTTCCAGAAACTTTTGTCTGTGGTTTTTGAATTTTTATATATTTTAATTGCTGTTAAAATCTAGGTAAAATTGTATTTAATACTATGTTAATTTATCTAATTTAATATAATTTTTCAGCATTTATGTAAATTTTGTTATTTTATAAAAATAGGAAAACATAACTCATTTTTAGGATACATATGTTTGCTGATTTTTAAATATCTATGAGGGTTTATAAATTCCAGAAAAATTAGTATAAATTTCTATAATTAACAAGGATCTTTTGGTACTTTATGATGTATAAATGAGCTTTTTGTCTATCTCAAAAATATTGGAACACAGTGTACAGTTTGATTTATTTATTGAATAGTTACGACTTGTAATGATTTGTGTTGTTTTGAGTTATTATAGTATTGGACCTCACCCCGCAGTAGTGTAAAGACCCTAGAAAGTTAGTTTGGGTATTGTGTCACCCCACATTGGTCTTCTATGCTAAAGTTATCATTTGGCTAGGTGTCCAGTCAGAAAGTCGTGTTGCATAACTAGTGTCATAGTGTTTAACTTAATATGAAAACTAAGTTTATGTATTATTTCTACAGTGACGAGTCACCAGGCATCTAGCATTTCTATCGCTACCTTGATTTGCTAAAGGCAAGTACCTCTATAAACTTTACATACTGCTATAACAATAAACTGTGATTTTTCAACCATGTTAAATGCTGATCCTTGGGATAGCAAGTTAAAACTTCACATGTTGTATTACTTTTAGTCTCTACCATGCTTAGGACAGTTTTCATATCTCTCACATGTTTAAACAACAGGTTAAGGGAAAACTGTAGTAGTGTACGTGATCATGCCCCCTTCTCCGTATGTATTTACCGAGCACTGTTACATTCTATATGTAACTTTGTCGTATGTTTGATCTCGCGTTTGTGTATGGACATACACCGATGCCGTTAATGGTACGTATGTACACTTCAGAAAATTGATATATACCATGTACATCCTAATTACCTATTGACTGATTACTCACATACTACAATTTTAAACTTTAAAACAAATATTATTGCCATGATAAAGTATCTAAACTGGAATAAAACAAGATTTGTCATTTTATCTCTTTCCATCACATGATCATTATATGCTTGTTAGATTCAGTACTTGACCATCCTGACAGGATAATGTTGTAGGTATACTTACTGAGGAGGAGTTGCTTTGTGATTCCTGTAATGGAGTTGCTGCCGAGCACCAGACTTTATCTACGAGGATGTACCTGTGGGGAACTCGTCTAGTTTGCGTAGTTGCTCGGAGTTCCGAGAGTAGTCATATTGTTCGACTATGTATTTTGTGACTGGACCTATATCCAGCTTTATATTTTGGTCTTGTACTTGGATCTTATTGATATACGGCCGACTTTGTGTTTGGAACATTTCTGACTCATTATTACATATAGAACTGTTAGCATATTTTAGTCTTATCTTGTTATCTTAGAACAGCTTACTACGCTTTATCTCAAGTGTAGGCTGGACTCGGACTCCCGGCCAACAATTTGGGTAGCGGATCGTGACATATTTTAGTGGTGGTCCATGCAGGTCAAGACTAAATTGTTTGGTTACGTCATTGTACCAAGCATACCTACAATTAGGAACTTAAGGTAACTAGACAACATTAGGAATAACACTTAGAACACCTAGAGAAATATTAGGATTGCAATATAGGAACACATCACATCATATGCTCGTTTTCAAAAATAAACTTTTTGTTGATTATGAATAATTACTTAAAAGAGTCCTTATAAGTCTTTTTATTTTTAGATGGTGCTCACCGCTCATCCCAGTATGTCACACCTGAGAATAGCACACTTCCCATCCAGTCGGTTGACCAGTTGACGATACACTTCACCTACCATACTCTCCCACTCCATAAATCCACCAACCCAAATGCCTCCACCACCTTCCACATCACATACCCAGCAGGACCCGATACTCCCACCACACCTATTATACCTGCCCAGGCTTCCGTCACTCTCGACAGGAACCAACTGCTCACTCTGATCCTGGAGTTCCTACGATCCATCAGGAGTAGACCACACTACTCCGTCAGAGCATGGAGCGTTCTGAGGAACGTACCGCGGTCCCACCACCTGTAGAGCCACGACAGAGAGCGGGGACAATCAAGGACTTCATGGGTCTGAACCCCAAGGAGTTCTTAGGGACTGAGGGCATCGTAGGAGAGTGTAGACTCAGTAGAGAGGAAGCTCCTTGGAGCTAGGTGCCGAATGACCTCCAGGTCGAGGCAGCGGGATTTCTGCTGATAGACTTGGCAGGAGTTTGGTCTAGGAATGAGCCGCTATTTGCGAGAGGAAGGCCACTTAGGATCAGTTCAAGACCCAGTTCAAGAAGAAATTCTTCTCGACCACCGCTAGGATAGCCATGGGCTACGATTCTAGAACATCCAGCAGGGGAACCGTTCTGTTGACGAGTATGCAGCAGAGTTTAGTCTCCTGAGCTGTTTCGCTCCTAGTCTAGTTGCAGACCCAGAGGAGATGACACGTAGGTTTTGCCATGGTCTAGTTCCACATTAGCATTCTATAGTGGCGAACGGTACACTGACTACTACCAGACCCTAGAGTTGGCCCGGAGCATAGAGGAGCGTCTTCAGTCTTGTAAGAGGCTGGGTTCTGTACACTCGAGGGACCTCCAATCGCGTCAGGCTTTCCAGCCGAGCACCGACGCGTACCAGCAGATATACCGTCCTCCACACCACATCATCCAACCCCACCAGCTAGAGCCCCGGGACCCTAGCAGCAAAGGGAGCTTTGTGTGCATTCTGTAGGAGGCCAGGCCATGACGCTATCATCTGTAGGAAGAGGTTAGGGCAGTGTTTAGCTTGTGGGTCTACCACCCATCAGCTTTGGGACTGCCCAGTTACGAGGGTACCCGTACCGCACCACCGTCTAGAGGACCGTCGCTTTCGACTCAGCAGCAGAGGTTTGGGCAACATCTGCGCAGCAGAAGGGACCCCAGGGGAAGGCTTATAGCCTAGCTCTTGAGCCGAATCCAGTGCAGGTTTCGGAGCCAGATTATTTGGCTGACGTCATCACAGGTCATGTTTTTGCATACTTTTCTAGCTCTCTTCTTGTTTGATTCTGGTGCATCGTATAGCTTCCTGTCATTAGAGTTTTTGCATAAACACCACTCAGTAGCTACCCTACCGAGGAGATGAGTAGAGTAATGACGGAGGACCAGTGCCCATTAGAGCTATTATAGATGCTCTATTACTATAGCTGGGAGAGAGTTTAAGGGACGATTCTTTGTGATGCACCCCCGGGTATGATATCATATTGGGGATGGACTGCTTAGCTATGTCCATACAGCTATAGGTCATGAGGGTAGTATTCTGTTCAGTCCCCCAGGCACGAACCATTTAGTATCAGGAGGACAGGGTCGTAGATCAGCCTAGAGCCGAACTGTTGTGCGACAGTTGGGGAGTTAGCACCGCCACATCCTATCATTAGGGAGTTTATGGATGTATTTCCAGAGGATCTTCCTGTACTTCCGCCTGACAGAGATGTGGAGTTCACTATAGATTTAGTACCGGTTCATCACCAGTATCCGGGCTTGCTATAGAGTGAACCCCAAGGAGGCCGTAGAGATGAAGGAGCAGATTGATGACCTGTTGAAAAAGGGTTTCATTCGATCTAGTGCTTCTCCATGGAGAGCGCCAGTGCTTTTTGTGCCGAGAAGGATAGTACAGTCCGGTTGTGTATTGACTATCGGGTATTGAATACCATCACCATTAAGAACAAATATCCTCTGTCCAGGATAGATGATTTGTTCGACCAGTTGAGTAGGGCAAAGGTGTTTTCCAGATAGATTTGAGATCCGGTTACCACCAGGTGAAAGTCAGGGTGCAGACATCCAGAAGACGGCGTTCAAACGAAGTACGGGCAGTACGAGTTTTTGGTGATGCCATTTGGTCTCACAAATGTGCCAGCTGTCTTTATGAACTTGATGAATAAGACATTTCACCAGTATCTGGATAAGTTTATCGTAGTATTATTGACGACATCCTGATATACTCTAAGACGCCGGAGGAGCATGCAAAGCACTTGCGCGACAGTTTTGGGGATTCTGAGGCAGGAGAGGTAGCTTACAGGGTTGCACTTCCACCCAATCTAGCAGGAGTTCACGATGTCTTTCATGTGTCTCAGCTGAGGAGATATTTCGGACCCCAGCCATGTGCTAGATCATTCAGAGTTGGAGATCGGACCGAGCCTTGCAGTTACTGAGCAGCCAGTAGAGATATTAGACAGGAGGAAGAAGAGGCTGAGGAACAAAGTTATACCATTAGTACAAGTAGCTTGGAGCCGTCACTCTCCGGTGAATCTACTGGGAGAGGGAGTCGGACATGAGGGGGAGATATCCTTACTTGTTCGACCCAACAGCCGCGAGGGAACCACCCTTCTCGCTTGATACCTTAGCGGTTAGTCTTAATAATAGCCTTAGTCATTCTTTGCATTGCTTGCTATATTAGAATGTTTGTAGAGTTTTCTATCCTTGTGAATTTCGAGAACGAAATTTTTTTAGGAGGAAAGATTTGTAAGCCCCTAGATTTTAAAATAGTATTTTTACAATTTTAAATAGCATTTATATATTTAAAATGAATTAATATAATTATTAGGAATTTTTTCAGAATTTTTAAATGATTTTTAAATCCAAATATATCAATTTGTAATTAATTAAATTGTTTAATATCATTTTGTAATAATTTTAATTGTTTAATAGTCTTTGCAAAATTCGATTTGTTTGTGCAAATTAAATTTTGCACAGAGCAAGGCGTGGGGTTACTTTGTAAAACCCCAAACTTGGGTGACCAATGTGGAAAAACCGTCCCCCCCCTACGTCTCGGGCTCCCCATTGGCCGGTCGTCGGCCAACCTCGCCGTAACCCTAATCCTAATTCCTAATTTACCGGCCAGAAACCCTAATCTAACACCCATTTTCGACCTATATAAGGACTCTCGTTCGAAACCTTAGCTCCCTACACCATTCCGGTCGCCCTAGCCGCCGCCCTCGCTTCGTCTTCCCGACCACCCTCGCCGGAGATCCCCCTGCCAGTCCGACGACTACAGCCCACTTCGACGCCCCCAACCACCGCCACCTTGTTCGCCTCGCCGAGACGAACCCAGCCACCCTTCGCCGCCGACCACGATGACTCCTCCGCCCTACAGCAGCGTCGTTCTTCGACCTGAAGTCGGACACATACGTGTCCTTTCGTTTTTACTTCGCTGTTGTGTCTCGTTTTCACGTAGAGACTCGACCCGTGTCAGTGAGTGCGTTGGTGGACTCGGACACAAAAAACTTATGTCATAGGAGTCGTGCAAACCCAGGACACTGTACTCGTGTGTCTTCGTGTCCCAAACTGTCAGGGCACGAAGACACAGGACTAGGGATTAACGGGTTTACTAGACTGCTATCGGGTCTAAAACCAATTAACCTATTTATAAATAAAACTAACTAAAACTAACCCTAACAACTGACTCGAGCAGACCCCCTGGCCAGCCCGAGCGCGTCAAAACCCCCCATGCCCCTGGCCGAGTTCGAGCCCCCCTTTCCCTTCCTTTTTGTTTTGTTTTGTTTTTATTTTTTTTATTATATATGTATATATGTATATAGTATTTTATATATATGTGTATATGTATATGTATTATATGTTTATAATTATTATATTACATTATATATAATATATATATATATATATATATATATATATATATATATTTATTATATATATATATATGTTTTTATATATATGTGGATATATATATATATATATATATATTATATATATATATATATATAATATATATACCTTTATTTGTATGTAAATATCTATATTTATGTATATATAAATAGTATTTGTTGCATAAATATGTATATATTTCAAATGCAATTTTAGTGCTAAATATTATTATGTAAAATTTCACAAGTTATTTTATTATATAATTTTGTGACTTGTATATTTTACCACTTTAAAATATATTATTTATATTTAAATTCCTGTATTTTATAAATCATGGCCAATTGATGTCCAAATATAGCATGGGTTTTTGGGCCCAATTGTGTCTAATACATTCAGAGTCTGTACAAGTCATATTGGACTTGATTCATGGCTTTGGGTCCCGTATCTGGACTTCGGTTCAATTTCGAATACGTGGACAAAAATAGTAAATAGTTAATTAATTTTTCCAGAAATTGTTGCTGCTATTTTGAATTTTTATATATATTTTATGTGCTGTAAAAATCTGGGAAAAATTGTATTTAAATACTGTCAATTGAGATAATTTACTATAATTTTTCCAGGATTTAATAAGTACTTTTGGTATTTTATAAAAATAGGAAAATAGAACTCATTTCAGGATACATATGTTTGCTGATTTTTAATAAATATCTATGAGGGTTTATAAATTCCAGAAAAATTAGTATAAATTTCTATAATTAACAAGAATCATTTTGGTACTTTAGTTTATGTAAAATTAAGCTTTTTATCTATCTCAAAATTGTTGGAACACAGTGTACAGTTTGATTTATTTATTTTATAGTTACGACTTGCAATGATTTGTGTTGTTTTGAGTTATTATAGTATTGGACCTCACCCCGCACTAGTGTAAATACCCTAGAAAGTTAGTTTGGGTATTGTGTCACCCCACATTGGTCTCCTATGCTAAAGTTATTATTTGGTTAGGTGTCCAGTCAGAAAGTCCTGTTGCATAACTAGTGTCTTAGTGTTTAACTTAGTGTGAAAACTAAGTTTATGTATTATTTCTACAGTGACGAGCCACCAGGAATCTATAGCATTTCTATCGCTACCTTGCTTTGCTAAAGGCAAGTACCTCTACAAACTTTATATTGCTATAACAATAAACTGTGATTTTCCAACCATGTTAAATGCTGATCCTTGGGGTAGCAAGTTAAAACTTCACATGTTGTATTACTTTTAGTCTCTTCCATGCTCAGGACATTTTTGATATCTCTACATGTTTAAACAACGGGTTAAGGGAAAACTGTTAGTAGTGTATGTGATCATGCCCCCCTTCTCCGTATGTATTTACCGAGCACTGTTACATTCTATATGTAACTTTGTCGTATGTTGATCTCGCGTTTGTGTATGGACATACACCGATGCCGTTAAGGGTACGTATGTACACTTCAGAAAATTGATATATACCACTGTACATCCTAATTACCTATTGACTGATTACTCACTACTACAATTTTAAACTTTAAAACAAATAATTATTGCCATGATGAAATGTATCTAAAACTGGAGTAAAACAAGATCTGTCATTTTATCTTTAATCACATGATCAGTATAGTATTATATGTTTATTAGTCAGTACTTGCTCCCATCCTGACATGATAATGTTGTAGGTATACTTACTGAGAAGGAGTTGCTTTGCGATTCCTATTATGGAGTTGCTGCCGAGGACCAGACTTTATCTTACCAGGATGTACCTGCGGGAAAATTCATCTAGTTTGCGTAGTTGCTCGAAGTTTCAAGAGTAGTCATATTGTTAGACTATGTATTTTGTGACTGGACCTGTATCCAGCTTTAAATTTTGGTCTTATACTTGGATCTTATTGATATACGAGCCGACTTTGTGTTTGAAACATTTCTGACTCAATTACATATAGAACTGTTAGCAATTTTAGTCTTATCTTGTTATCTTTAGAACAGCTTACTACGCTTTATCTCAAGCATAGGCTGGCCATGACTCGGCCTGGCCCAACAATTTGGGTAGCGGATCGTGACACCTTGCTCCTTTTGTTTTGGTTTTTCTTTGCAGTCCCTCTTCTAGTGGCCTTTCTTGCCACAATTGAAACAAGTCCCTCGTTCTTTGTGTAATGACCCGCTCCGCACTAGCGGAACGCCGATTCAAACGGCAAGTGTAACGACTCAAACGAGCCGTCGACTCGAAGAGTTGCGTCGACCCGATGAAGTATCGATGCGAATCGATGCAAGACTTACAGTGGCCCGTCAAAGATGAATCCAGACTTAGACTATCAAAGGCGCGCTCGGAGCATCGCTCGGCCGATGCGAACATCACTAAGGTGGGTGGCTCCGATGAACCCGTCTGTGCTTAGCCTAGACACATAAAAATACGGACACTATCACTGAAATCGCTAGGTGATAACACCGCGCATGCTAATAAAATGACCCAACGCACTAGCTAAGGGATTAATCCCATCTTGTATGCTTGTATAGAATATGGAAAAAAATATATAAAATACGAGAACTCTCGCACCGCGCTCCACGCTCGTGCTAAGGCACAAGCTTACGTTCAAGTCCCTTATGCGTTCAACAATGAAACAATGAATGGTTTACAACAAGGAAATGGGAAGACTATCAACATAGTCGCTCCAAGTAGAGTTTAGCAACATTGAAAGGCTATGGGATCGATGGGTCGCCAAGGTGACTCCCGTACGGGAAGTTGCATAATGTATAAATGAAGAATGAACGAAATAAACAAGTAAATGAATGAATCAACGAAAGGATGAATACGAAATTGAATCAATGAACGAATGGACAATTGAAAGAAAGAAATTAAGAAATGAATAAAAGATAAGAAAGAAAGGAATGGTTAGCGACAGGTGTGATGGACACGTGCAACGGGGCTCGCTACCCGCGCTGCACGGACGCCAACCTGGTCGATAACGCATTGCGGCTATGGGTTAGCCTATGATAAGTTAATATGAAATGGTCGTAGACAAACGGTATGAGCGAGGGGTGGCGAATGCTGTGACCGTAGAGAAAAAGGGATTCCGCGGCATGATCAAAGGGGGGATATGCCGGCCTAGGCGGAATCAAAATATGGCTTACGGGCTGCCTGGGTGTGGACTTGGCCATCCAGGGGACGTAAGTGCAGCAGTATTTTCAAGAGACTAACGGGGTATGTGCCAACCCGCACCCTACGTTAGTTGAGAAATACAACGACTTGGATGTCCAAAATGGCTTATGGTGCCAGCGACCGGTGCATATAGAGTTAAGTGGGCTTTGCTGGTGGCGATCCACGTGCAAGCCCTTGTATTGAAATCAAAGTAGTCTAAAGTTAATTGAATGAAGCGCTTTATGTATAGGCTTGAAATGTAATGCACCAAATGATAAGGAGTACTTCGTGCAAATAAACTTGAAAACATGCCTACGACGCGTTAAAATCTAAGACAGGAACACGCCCTTGGCACTAAAATATTTACGTGAATCATGTTAAGTTGAAATATATGAATTGTTGACTAACTTGGTTTACATTGAACAGGAAAGGCCGGACGGTAAGTAGGGGTAAGTCATGTATGTATTCCATGCAACACTTGAAATTGGCAACACGAGATAGGCTATGTAATATGCCATAAAATTGATCCTAAGGCAAGATTAGAAAGACAATGAATAATAGAGATGCACAAAAGTAAATAAACGTGTTTGGTAATGATAGCATTGTGGACGAGCTAGCCTCCCCACCAGTGCATAACAATGTACTGATAACCCCATAGTCTGCTTGCAGGATGCAGGAGACGTCGGGGGTGCGGAGCTTTCCTTGAACGTACTAAGGCGCGGAGCTATCTCTGGAGCCTTGGAGCGTTGCAAGGAGCTGGAGCACCATATACAGGACATAATGTATCGGAACATCGCCATGAATCATTCCATCTTGTAAGCCACTTGGCACGCCTTTTATGTTTTAGAAAGAGAGAGCTCGAGCAATTTGTAATATCGGCCTAGCGCCGCTTGTAAACTTCTTGAAAATCAATAAAGAGTTTGAATTCACTTCTACTTGTGTTCATTTTACTTTTGGCTGCAAATGGGGACACTCTGTGCGACTCTGTGGCCTAGACTCAAATCGGCCGTTTCTGGACTTAGCCTTGCACGGGCGCAACCTAGGCCCGTGCGGCATCACGCCTTAGCGAGGACGATCGCTCCTGCGGGAGCGGAGCGTGACAGATTGGTATCAGAGCACGGCTTTACGTCCTTGGACTTCATTTCGATTCTCTCAGTTTTGAAAGCTCGTTTGGAGACAAAAGAAGTGTACGCTCTCTCTCGTTGTGCCTTGGGATGTTGCATACAATAAGTCTAATATTTTCAAAAGCTCACACGAGTACTCGGTTGGACGGGATCGATAGGCGAAGGCCTTTGTGCCACCACGACGGACTTGAGTTGGAAGAAACCGATGCTAAGAGTTAGCAAATGCAGTGCGTGCTTGAATGAGCTTACGCTGACAGCAAACGAGTACACGAGACCAAAGTATAGTTCGAACGGATAGCTATGCACACGGCCTTTTGGCTAAGTTGTGCCGCGTGTCGCGCACCTCGACTTTTGGTGCAATCGAGTTACGAGCGATATCAAGTACCGCTCGGTCGGGAACGGAGATACACTTAGAGTATATCGATAGGAACGCTATCAAACTAACGCTTAGGCGTGCACGAAAGATTTATTGGATTTTGAGGATAATACGAACGACTTAGTACGTCGAGGCGACGTGATGCGATTATGCTAGAGATTCGTCGAACGAATCTAAAGGATGTCTTAGCGCATGATGCGAACGTGATTGAGGACTAGATCATTGGCTTGAATCCGAGTGGTGTATGTGATAGGTTCGGAGAAGAATAAGAATGAATGTCGATGATTAGTCGAGTGGCTCGAACCCTGAGTGGTGTATGGACGTCATAGTAATTGTTCGAGCGAGACTAAAGGATTTACGAATCGTACGAGTATGTCGGCAAGCGATGCGATCGCACAAAGCCTTAGAACGCGTCACGCTTATTTGGTCGTGACTTCGAATGTCCCGAACGAGATGTCGTTCGGACAACTTGTCAATGGGCAACGCAAGTTAGCGATTCGGAACGATGAATGAAAATGAATGGTCTTGATCGAGGAAACTTAGAGGTCACGCGATTTCGGATTGATTCAAATGAATTATGACTTGAGCTTGGACGACGATCTTGAAACTAGCTTGAGGAATAGCGATCAAACTTGATCTTGAATATCGAGGAAATTATGGAATATCCAACTCGGACAACAGCATCAACGCACGACTCGAAGTCGGTTGCAAAGGAAGATCGTCAGGTTACGCATATCGTTGATGGTATTGAGGCGTATCAAAGATCGATATACGATAACTCGGGGGTACTCTGACTCAGCGAATGACGATCGTGCAAATGTCATTGTTCCGTTGGATGCTATACTTGGGATGTTAAAGATGTACCGAGGAAAAGATAGATTTGGCTCGAGGATTTCTAGTTGAACGCATGACGGTCATACTATCGAATTGATTTTGCTTGGATAAAAATGTGAATGCTTGGATTTGCTTCGTTGACAACCACAACGTTGACGTTCTTGTCTAATGTGAGTGCAACTCCAGCCTCGCACATGCGTTGTGCCGGATTATGACGATCACTCCGTGAGCGCTGATATGGTGATTCATACAGCGGGAGTGATTGAACTTGGATGGCGTGGCAATCTAATTGCTTCGACTTGTGGTTTGACGCGAAGGTGGACTCGAGATTGAATTTGTGTGCTTTAAGAGTTGAACTCGAGAATGGGTTAGTCTAAAACTCAAACAAGAGTGCCCCGATGAGAATGATTATTCTGCGGGAGCGTCGCATGGTGATTCATGAACCGCCGTGGATAATCAAACTCGCATGAGATTGGGGCGCAATGTATTGTTGAGCTGGATGACCTCGTAATCGAATACACGAATTGGTTAGAACTGGTGATTGAACAGAATTGAATATGTGCAACGTAAGCATTGATGCGAATTAGGTGATCATGCTCGATGTTTAGAAATTTGAGTGAAACGAACTTGGGTAGGAACTCCCGTACAAGCGAACAAATGGTTTGACCATAGGATTTGGGGCGAGCGTCGTGCAACGCCCTTGCACGACGAGCCACGGACCTGCGTGTAACTATGACCCTGGGAGCTGACCTAGCGGATAGGCGGACGACCCTATGCCGAGTGATTGAACCTGTGCGATGTCATTTACAATATCGTCTGGACGGACGATAGACTTGGGGCAACAAGACTTAGAATAGGACAGGGAACTGGGAGTATGCGTGAACGACGGTGAGATTGGCCCCAAAACGAAGTGAATGGTAGGATTGGATGATGCGCAAGTTGGGATAACAAATTGAATCACTGATCGGAAGACGTACTCGATGATGATGCATTGCTTGGTCTTGAATCGGACGGAAGTTACTCAGACTTGGTCGACCCCGCTAAGAAGAAATTAAAACTAATTTCGTGGACAATAACGCTTGAGAAGCAAATTGAATCATCTCGAGGACCGAGATAAACGATATGTGATACACACATGAGTTCGGTTTTAAATCGAAGTTAGCAAAGCGATCGGCAAATCAAAACTATCACGAGTAGCTTGTCCGACTTCGCTAGTTGCTAAGCTTGGTTGAAATATACGTATTCGAGGGACGCCTTGGATACGTGCACGATCCAAACTCAGTGATATGATGAACTCGAATGCAGCTCCAAGTGGGTGTTGAGATGCGCATGAACGATTGAGTGAGTTCGCCTCAGCTTTCGTCTCTCATATTTGACGAACTACAACGCACCTCGTGCGACCATTTAGTCCTATGATACGTCAAAGTAGCAACCGAGTCGAAGAGACACTTGAATTGAATAAGTGCCATCAACTCTAAAATGAATGAAAAGTGATTCAATAAAAAATCGACCAAACGTATACGACACGGAACTTGGAAAGGTATCGAGTATAGTTTGATGCCATCGAACGGTAAAGCCATTCGATAGGAATTGTCTAAGGTATGCATACGGCGATGAGTAAAGGAACGGTAGGATAACCCGCACTCAGGAAGTCTCGAGGACGAGACTTGTTTTGAGTGGTGTATTATGTAATAACCCGCTCCGCCCTAACGGAACGCCGATTCAAACGGCAAGTGTAACGACTCAAACGAGCCGTCGACTCGAAGAGTTGCGTCGACCCGATAAAGTATCGATGCGAATCGATGCAAGAGTTACAGTGGCCCGTCAAAGATGAATCTAGACTTAGACTATCAAAGGCGCGCTCGGAGCATCGCTCGGCCGATGCGAACATCACTAAGGTGGGTGGCTCCGATGAACCCGTCTGTGCTTAGCCTAGACACATAAAAATATGGACACTATCACTGAAATCGCTAGGCGATAACACCGCGCATGCTAATAAAATGACCCAATGCACCTAGCTAAGGGATTAATCCCATCTTGTATGCTTGTATAGAATATGGAAAAGAAACATGGAAAATACGAGAACTCTCGCATCGCGCTCCACGCTCGTGCTAAGGCACAAGCTTACGTTAAGTCCCTTATACGTTCAACAATGAAACAATGAATGGTTTACAACAATGAAATGGGAAGACTATCAACATAGTCGCTCCAAGTAGAGTTTAGCAACATTGAAAGGCTATGGGACCGATGGGTCGCCAAGGCGACTCCCGCAGGGGAAGTTGCATAATGTATAAATAAAGAATGAACGAATAAACAAGTGAATGAATGAATCAACGAAAAGATGAATACGAAATTGAATCAATGAACGAATGGACAAGTAAAAGAAAGAAATGAAGAAATGAATAAAAGATAAGAAGGAAATGAATGGTTAGCGACAGGTGTGACGGGCACGTGCAACGGGGCTCGCTACCCGCGCTGCACGGACGCCAACCTGGTCGATAACGCATTGTGGCTATGGGTTAGCCTATGACAAGTTAATAAAATGGTCGTAGACAAACGGCACGAGCGAGGGGTGGCGAATGCTGTGACCGTAGAGAAAAAGGGATTCCGCAGCATGATCAAAGGGGGGATATGCCGGCCTAGGCGGAATCAAAATATGGCTTACGGGCTGCCTGGGTGTGGACTTGGCCATCCAGGGGACGTAAGTGCAGTATTTTCAAGAGACTAACGGGGTGTGTGCCAGCCCGCACCCTACGTTAGTTGAGAAATACAACGGCTTGGATGTCCAAAATGGCTTGTGGTGCCAGCGACCGATGCATATAGAGTTAAGTGGGCTTTGCTGGTGGCGATCCACGTGCAAGCCCTTGCATTGAAATCAAAGTAGTCTAAAGTTAATTGAATGAAGCGCCTTATGTATAGGCTTGAAATGTGCACCAAATGATAAGGAGTACTTCGTGCAAATGAACTTGAAAACATGCCTACAACGCGTTAAAATCTAAGGCAGGAACACGCCCTTGGCACTAAAATGTTTATGTAAATCATGATAAGTTGAAATATATGAATTGTTGACTAACTTGGTTTACATTGAACAGGGAAGGCCGGACGGTAAGTAGGGGTAAGTCATGTATGTATTTCCATAAACACTTGAAATTGGCAACACGAGATGGGCTATGTAATATGCCATGAAATTGATCCTAAGGCTAGATTAGAAAGACAATGAATGATAGAGATGCACAAAAGTAAATAGAACGTGTTTGGTAATGATAGCATTGTGGGCGAGCTAGCCTCCCCACCAGTGCATAACAATGTACTGATAACCCCATAGTCTGCTTGCAGGATGCAGGAGACGTCGGCGGGTGCGGAGCTTTCCTCGAACGTACTAAGGCGCGGGAGCTATCTCTGGAGCCCTGGAGCGTTGCAAAGAGCTGGAGCACCATATACAGGACATAATGTATCGGAACATCGCCAAGAATCATTCCATCTTGTAAGCCACTTGGCACGCCTTTTATGTTTCAGAAAGAGAGAGCTCGAGCGATTTGTAATATCGGCCTAGTGCCGCTTGTAAACTCTTGAAAATCAATAAAGAGTTTGAATTCGCTTCTACTTGTGTTCATTTTACTTTTCGCTGCAAATGGGGACACTCTGTGCGACTCTGTGGCCTAGACTCAAATCAGCCGTTTCTGGACTTAGTCTTGCACAAGCGCAACCTAGGCCCGTGCGGCATCACGCCTTAGCGAGGACGATCGCTCCTGCGGGAGCGGGGCGTGACAGATTGGTATCAGAGCACGGCTTTACGTCCTTCATTTCGATTCTCTCAGTTTTGAAAGCTCGTTTGGAGACAAAAAAAAGTGTACGCTCTCTCTCGTTGTGCCTTGGGATGTTCCATACAATAAGTCTAATATTTTCAAAAGCTCGTGTGAGTACTCGGTTGGACGGGATCGATAGGCGAAGGCCTTTGTGCCACCACGACGGACTTGAGTTGGAAGGAACCGATGCTAAGAGTTAGCAAATGCAGTGCGTGCTTGAATGAGCTTACGCTGACAGCAAACGAGTACACGAGACCAAAGTATAGTTCGAACGGGATAGCTATGCACACGGCCTTTTGGCTAAGTTGTGCCGCGTGTCGCGCACCTCGACTTTTGGTGCAATCGAGTTACGAGCGATATCAAGTACCGCTCGGTCGGGAACGAAGATACACTTAGAGTGTATATCGATAGGAACACTATCAAACTAACGCCTAGGCGTGCACGAAAGATTTATTGGATTTTGAGGATAATACGAACGACTTAGTACGTCGAGGCGACGTGATGCGATTACGCTAGAGATTCGTTGAACGAATCTAAAGGATGTCTTAGCGCATGATGCGAACGTGATTGAGGACTAGATCATTGGCTTGAATCCGAGTGGTGTATGTGATAGGTTCGGAGAAGAATAAGAATGAATGTCGATGATTAGTTGAGTGGCTCGAACCCTGAGTGGTGTATGTACGTCAGTATTGTTCGAGCGAGACTAAAGGATTTACGAATCGTACGAGTATGTCGGCAAGCGATGCGATCGCACAAATCCTTAGAATGCGTCACACTTAGTTGGTCGTGACTTCGAATATCCCGAACGAGATGTCGTTCGGACAACTTGTCAATGGGCAACGCAAGTTATCGATTCGGAACGATGAATGAAAATGAATGGTCTTATGAATAAAACAGTAAAAGAAGTAAAGACTGCAGGATAGTATAAGAATAAAATATATCAGGAAGTGGCATGCCGTCAAGAATCGTGCTGATAAACATGACTAAGAGTAAATCGGGATAAACCGCAGCGCAGTGGGGGCTCACGGCCCTATAGATCACAGCTCAGTGGGGGCTCAAACCTATAGTAAGTCTCTATCGCAGCTCAGTGGGGGCTTACAACAGAGAGTAGTTAAGTATAGTCATCGTCTATCACAAGGTCCTCGCCTAGAACTATGAGTCATGTCATGGCAAGTCAAGTCAACAAGTCAAGTCCAGCTCAATCATGTGAAAGGGACACGACAGAGGCTAAGCTACATCATAGACATGAACACGATAGAAAAATATGGCTAGTAACATGAGAAAAGAAAGAGTAATAATCTACGTGCACGTAAACCTAGGAAGAACCTATGATGAAGCAAGAGAGAAATATATACCAAGTGAGATATAAAAGAATGGTAGTATAGAAAAGCATGTAAGTGCAGTAAAGTTTGGCAAGGTGTACTTGCCTGGTGTAGCGTGTAGAACCACAATATCTAACCAATTAACGAGTCACCAAAAGTCCAACTCCTGCAAACGACTCCAGATGCTGAAATAGACATTGCCAACATTCCCGAAATAAGGAAAATAGCAACAATAGGCTACCCGTAAGTACAATTCTGGATACAGAGGTAAAACGGTAATTTGGGTCAAAACGGTATCCGCCGTTGGACCCGCTTTTCACGAAAAATGTGCCAGAGTCTATGGTCTCTAAAGTTATCAAACTACATGTCTACGGGTCCAGTTTGACAAGGCAAACCCAACCGTATGTCCAAATTTGGATTTCGGTGGGCCGGACACAAATTCTCCATTGAGTCGGATCGTGGGGCCGCAAAACAATGATCCGGTCAACTGTCTCAGAATCAGGCCAAACTTGGTATACGTGACCAGAAAAATGACACGGTCCTGATGGAGCAAGTTTCGTCTCAAGTTGATAAATGTGCACGAAGTAATTGAAGATTTTGCAAAGAGGCCGATACGGAGAAATTTGACGGATACTTCTTAAATTCGTCGTGCATATGCAACCAATTCGAGTTTCGTCAAAGCCCACACGTGCACGAAGTCCATACACACCTTTCGATACAAGTGGTTCGTGACCAAGTCGCCCGGAGTGTCAGGACGGACACCATATCGGGGTTTTTTTTATCGTTTTAAAAATAGATTACTCACCAACTTGGAACTATTTTTAAACATAATCTAGACATCTAAAAAAATAGGGTTTTGATCTAGGTTAGGTTGTTTAAAAATCTGTTCAAGCAGTTTTCTAAAATTTACGATATCCTAATCGCAAATCAACCACAAACATGGGACATTGGGGCAGTTTCTAACGTTTAAAAAATCAAGTTTTTCTCGCTTTTGGAACTCGATTTACGTCGCACATGATGCGAATTAAATTATTTGAAGGGAGTAAAAGGTGTATAAGTTGTCTACATACCTGTTCAATCAGTTAGCAAAACGGTGAACCGAGGGATCGGGAAATCGACCATGAACTGGGTCTGCAGGCTGCTACTGTTGCGGTTATGCTGCTGCTGCTGCTGCTTTGGCGATGCTTGGCCGCGCGTCTGCCAGTAGTCGGTGGCACAGGTTGGTGCGTGGAGGTAGGTGGGTGGTGTGTGGGTGTCAGGTCAGTTTAGGATTTAGGTTTTTGTTGAGACATGGCTGATTTACTTAGGGTTCGCCCCCTTTCTTTCGATACATATAATATATAGCTGCTGTGTTATTCATTTTGGGGAGGGCCGGTTGCTATGGGTTTCCCTCATCTTGCGAGAAATTCATTTTCTCGCGAGATGTAGGTTTGTTTTTTTCTTTCTTCCCTTCCTTATTCGTTCCTATAATGGGCTCAGGCTGGGGTGTTTACTGTTCCGAAAGGAACAGTAAAGCCCTTTTTTCTTTTTCTTTTTCTTTTTAGTAGATATCATTATATATATATAGATGCATATTCAAAACACATACATATATAAATACATCATACCTAACCCAAAGAGAGACGGAAAATCCTTTCTCCTAAGAGAGAAAATGGAAATCTCGATCTCTTATTTCCGGAGAGACGGAAAATCCGTTCTCCTAAGAGAGAGATGAACACTCGTTCTCAACCAAAGCTGATGCAACGAGATGAATGATTGCTCTCAACCAGAGTTGATGCAATGACTTTGCTGGCGTGATAAAGATCACCGTTGCTCAAAGCAAGATTAGCCCTATTGCGATCTGCTCCTAAGAACCAGCAAGTTCTAAAGAACTTCTGGAACGCTCGCTGTCACCTCCTTTACAAACTCGAAAAACTCCTTAGGACTTCAATGGCAGCGACAACACTTCTCTTTGTGTCTTTATTTTTGCGTAAGTCCTTAATGAAGGCACGAAGATAGTATTTATAGAGAAGGGCCAAAAAACCTAATCCTAATCCTCGTCGTAACTGATTGCGAAAAGATAGGAGCGAATAATGGAAAGATTTGAATGAATTCAATTTAAATCCTATGAAGATCGGATCTGATCAATTAACTCAATCTTTCCATAACCGCTCAAATCTTCCAATCAGCCACATCATCCGCCAGCTACGCCCCATAGCCACTCAGCCCGTCAACCTGCGCGCGTAGCTGCGAAGCCCGCAGTACCTACTCGCTCAGTGCCCAGCACTTGTACGTCGTAGCCCTGCAACACCTGTGGCCGCAGCCTTGCAGCACCTGCACGATAAGTACCAAGAACCTACACGTCGTAGCCTCGCAGCTTCTAACACCCAATACTGTAGCACCTGCACCGCAGCACCTGTGCGCCATCACGCGGCACCTGCGCGCCTGCTGCACCAGCGCTGCGACTTGCGCAAAGACGAGCGCATCAAGAAAATGCCAAAAAAATGCCACTTTACGTCCTTGAGCCCGAGTCCGAGTCGCTAAGCCCCTTCGGGTCTTAGCTCCATAAGAGAATTCCCATGAGCATGACAAAAGCATTAATGCTTCTTTATTGGTTTAGCCTTCTTTCTACTAGAAAAATGCCCCCATATGGCACCCATGTACCTTTCCACACTTCATGTGATCTTTCAACACAAGCAAAGCTTTATATAGAGATACCGTCCATTTGGTTTTTCCAATGTAGGACTATCTTTCTAGTTTCTAAAGAAAAAGACCAACAAGCAAAAATGCCAACATATATATATATATATAATCCAAATGACCCTAGCCTAGTGGTTAAGAGAGATGCATACAGCCTAGGTAGTCACGAGTTTGAGCCCCATTAGAGGCGAGTTCGCCGCAATTTACCCATTTCTTCAAATATGTATATGTATATATTATATACATATATATATATATAATATATATATATAAATATATATATATATATTATATCTATTATATATATATTATATATATATATATATTATATATATATTTAATATATATATATATAAATATATAAACCAGAACCAGAGAATATATTCATATAAGGGTGCAAAATGTCGTAACCTTTACAAGGAAGGGAGCAAAAACAATGGCCAAAAAGGGAAAAGTAAAGGGGCGGGGGGAAGGACCAGCTGCCACTCACCCAAAGAAGAACTACGCCTTAGGTCTAACTTAGCAAGGAGGTCTAGAAATCTAGACGGGTGTGTTTGTAGTGTCTGCTAATTTTCTGATCTGCCTGTGCGCCTCTCTGATAAGGTGATGTGGAGTGTATTGGTGGCCTTTCTATCTGAATTTGTTATGGTTCTTCCAAATCACCCATATGATGGCGGCTGCAACGATCTGGTAGCCAGGAGAGGCCAAGCCCAAGGACATCAGGAGATCGTTGAAGCCACCTCACGCCAAACTTTGGCTGCATCTATGGGAGAAGGCATTCCAGACGAGCGTAGCTAGGTCACCAGACCTACGGATGTGGTCCGCATTCTCAGAACTATGCTCCAGGCAATAGTGACATGCAGATGCTAGGCTAAATCCGATGGTGGTGAGAGCGTCATCTATGGGAAGCTTCTTGTGCGGTGCTCTCCAGATCAGAAATGACCATTTTGGGAATGTAGCTGCCAGATGGGTCCGGTAACGTGGGGCAGACCTCCAATGTCCCGATCCATGGTTTTCGCAGTCGCTAAAGTAAAAAAGTCGTGGGCCCAAAGGGACCACCTCAAAGAGTCAAGGTCGGTGCTAACTACTAATCCCGAGGCAGCTAGACCAGCCGCATCCTTTTTACTGGTCCACTTTCGAACCCTCTTCCAGTCCTACTCGCCCACACTGGTATACAGATCACTGATAACGCTGTCTGGGGGAGCCTCTGGATGCCTATGAAGAAGGCGATCTCGAGCCAAATATCGTGAAATAGGGACGACTCTCCTGTGCCAAGCCGAAGATAAATGAGAGGCTCGACGAGTAGACGACCATTCAACATGCGTCCCTACGTGGTGGAGGATATGCTATTCGTGATGGCGACTGTCGGGTGTGCATATTAAAGTATCTGGCCTTCATGAACCGAGCCCAAAGTGAAAGGTTCTTCGGTGCTTCCACCGTAACTTCATCGTGCAAGTGTCCACTACCTGAGCCAACCTGCAGAAACGAGGCCTCCCTTGGTCGTGGGTTTGGCCATTGTATTCCTACTGGCCCAGTGATGTTTATCTTTACCATCGTTGTGCCCCAAAGGAAGTCGACAAACAATTTTCGATGGCATTAAGGACCTTTTTCGGAGGAGAGCAGGACACTAGGGTATATATAGAGATGGACGAGAGCACATGCTAAATCAGAATCATTTTCTCGCCGAGAGATAGAATCGCGTTGTGCCATCCTTCAAGCTTTTTTGGATTTTGCCCACGAGCCCATTTAAAATGCTCGTACTAGATCTGCCGTAAACCAGGGGGCAGCATAAATGATAAAAAGGGGGTACGCGATAGAGAATGATATAATATTGGTGAGATTAAGGGAGTGCTCTCTCGCTTTGTGGGGCATAGATAACGCTCTTGGTAGGGTTGATATGGTCCAGAGCATCTGGTGTGTATCTCTACAGCGTGGAGTTAAACACCTCGACACTAGCAGTGTCTCCAGAGGAGAAGATAAGGATGTCATCAGCTTAGGCAAGATGAGTGATGATTGGACAGCCTCTAGAGGTGTGGCAATGTTGAAATCTGTGAGAGATAACCATGTTGTTCAGATTTCTGTAAAGAGCTTCAGCAGCTAGCGATAAAGATGGAGCGGGATAGAGGAACGCCTTGCCTGATTCCTCTATAGATTTGAAGAAGCCATCTGCCTGGCCATTGATTACGGTAGAGAACCAGGAGTCGCTGATCAATCTTGTAAACCCCCAGTATTTTAACTTTTAGTGCTTATTAATTTTTTTCTATATTATTGGACTTAAGGTGGTAATTATATGTATGTGTGTAATTATAGATGTATAATATAGGTATGTTTGTGTGCTTAATATTTTAAATACTACTAAATATAGCCTACAGTTATTACAAATATTTTGTTACTTATTTATCATTTATAGGATTTATGTGAATTATACATATATATTTATGTGTGTGTGTATATATATAATATAATTATATATATATATATATTATATAATATATATATATATATTGGTTGTTGAAAAAAAGGTTAGCTGTGGTGGTCGGCCCGGGGGGGGGGGGTGACCACAGCTTTGTTAACATTGTTAGTAAAGAACAAAGAAAAAAGCAAAAGGAAAGGAAAGTAGATTAAAAAAAATACAACAACCCACCCACATAAAGTGGCGCCCCCCCCCCCCAAAGTTTCGCTTGCTAGCAGCAGGCTCGCGACAACCCAACCGTGGGATTGATTTCCTTTATTATTCCTAAACCCACTGTATTAGGTTTTACTAGGAGTTGATATAAATACATCTTTTTCCACGAACCTCAAAACCCTAGACTTCCAAAACGAAAGTTGCAGTGATCATACCCCTTCGCCTACGAGTTCGTTTCACCAGGACGGAGTTTTGTGTGCGACGAACGGAGCATCGGAAGTCAGCCCCGCGTCACCCACTGAGCAGTTTTTCACTCAAGGTACCCTACTTCTCTACGAGTAACTTTTTACTCGTAGCACTGATTTTCGATCCGTAAGATTTTCTGAAAAGTAGACTTGACCCTCTTCGAGATCCTCCAGGGGATTTCGAAAAAAACCCATCGACTGCTCAGAAAATCGAGACGAAGTTGAACAAAAATCCATTTTTTGTAATAATAAAAACTTTTTAAAAGAAACTTGTCGGTAAATTTCTTGCTGTGAAGTAAAGTAATGTAGGAACTAATGAAAACAGTAAAAGACAATATAACCGAGATCGCGACGCATCTTCTGGATCGTCGTTTCGATTAGCGTGTAAAAAGTAGATTGATGTTGAAGTGAGAAAAGACCTGTGTTTAATTGTATTAATTTCTAAATTTTATCGTACGGCGTGCGCCCCGATGAACAGGGCGACGTGGTCACACATTATAGCATCGAAAGATGCGTATGGATGTAGCTGAGTGTGGGAATGATGGAACTCAGTTTCGTCGCGTGTGCGGCAAAATCAGTCCGTATCCGTCAAGATACCCCGTATCGGCGTTTTGCAAACTTACCAAACTTCGTGTACAGTCGTCGAATCGAGACGAAATGTGCCAATAGGTCCGGATCAAAATTTTG